>CM035145.1:111664692-112264692 GCA_020205605.1 Panax ginseng
GAGAGTACTTGGAAGAATGAAGGGAATATCTTATCGAGGTAATCATATTTCTTTCGGTAAATATGCTCTTCAGGCACTTGAACCCGCCTGGATCACATCTAAACAAATAGAAGCAGTGAATGAGTCGAATTACTTCTCCCTCGGTCTATTAGTAAACCATCTCTCCAGGGATTGTGAAAGATATTCCACTAGAAATATTCTTGTTATTGCTTCGACTCATATTCCCCAAAAAGTGGATCCCGCTCTAATAGCTCCGAATAAATTAAATACGTGAAAATATAGGAAGGAAAAAGTTGATTCATTCCGTTGCTAATGCTAAGAGGAGTAGGATCTTTAATGGATCTCTATCCTTCTTTTTTGTACCCTCCCCCTAGGTTATTAGTACTGGGACACATATATCAAAAGTTCAGTCTCTTAGTTATTTATTTTATATTGTATTGATTTTAAGGAAAAATAGGAAATTCTTTCTTTTTATAACAGAACAAAAAAGAAAAAAATCCGAAGTCTTTTTCTTCCTTCCCTTTGCCCCTCATTCTTCGAGAATGAGAAAGATCCTTTTCAAGTTTGAATTTGTTCATTTGGGATCTGGGTTCTTCTTATGTGATTAAATAAATCCTCCTCTATCTGTTGCGGGTCGAGGGCCGAGTCAAATAGCAATGATTCGAAGCACTTCTTTTTACACTATTTCGGAAACCCAAGGACTCAGTCGTATGGATATGTAAAATACAGGACCAGCTACTGATCATCACCTTGGTAAGCTATTGCCTCACCAACTAGCTAATCAGACGTGGCTTTAGAAGGAATTCCGGGGGGGCCTATGAGAATTTAGAAATCCGACGTTTTGATAAAGTACGGGATCCTGAATGGAATGATTTTGACCCCCCGAGCTAAGTGGAGCATGCATGAAGGAATCAGATGCTTCTTCTATTCTTTTCCCTAGCACAGCTGGGCCATCCTGGTATGGTTCAGCAACTACCCCGATCGAATTATTTGGGCCTACTCGTTATCAATGGGATCAGGGGTACTTCCAGTTACTAGTTATATCATCCGCAATTGCCTGAATCTCGAGATGTTCTTCAAACCAATCATAGACTTTATTGAGATAGGTGGGACTCCCCCTCCGAGAACCGTATATGAGACGCTCTTTTTCTATTATTTCTTTCTACCATATCCTTAATAGTAGGTTGGTTACACCTACAACCGAAAGTATCTCTTGGAATACTGACTAGAGTGCTCCCCTCACTTGTACTAATCTACATATGATATCTTGAGCAGTTACATATCCAGGACCCCTAATACAAATAGACGCGTCGCAAGTTCCATATAGATTACTTTTCAATATAATTTCTTTCAAATTCATTAAAATTTCATGTACTGATGAAAACTTTAATCTTTTTCTACTAACCGGTCAAATTCGAGGAAAGAATACTCCTAAATTTCATTTTTAAATTTGAATGAGACTAGTAATTAAAGTTATTAATCGGGGGACCTGAGAGGCGGTGGTTTACCCTGCGGCGGATGTCAGCGCTTCGAGTCCGCTTATCTCCAACTCGTGAACTTAGCCGATACAAAGCTATATGATTATTAAATGGGAAAATGAATAAAAATTCGCAATTTGAAGGGCCGTTCCTAAAGGGCCCAACGAATTCCTAATTTGAATTAGGGGGTCTTTTTGAATTGAAACAAAAAAAGAAATTGGACCAGAGAATACGATTGCATTATAAGGTCGCAACCCGAGTAGCATGGGGCACGTGGAATCCCGTGTGAATCAGCAAGGACCACATATTGAAAATACCAGTGAAAGTGAAGATCCGAATATAAATGATATGAAGAAAAATATTAATAAGAATTTTATTAAAATAAAATATAATAGAATGATATATTAATTCGATATTGTATTTTATATACAAATACAATAGCGAATCTAATGAATGATTCATGAATATGAATTCAAAAATTCTACGAAATATGAAATGATGAAAAACGGAAAGATCCCCCCAATTGGTTGGACCGTAGGTGCGATGATTTACTTCACCAAGTAGGTCTCCGGTTCAAGTCCGGGATGGCCCATTGCTTGAGGAAAAGAATAGAAGAAGCATCTGATTCCTTCACGCATGCTCCACTTGGCTCGGGGGGATATAGCTCAGTTGGTAGAGCTCCGCTCTTGCAATTAGGTCGTTGCGATTACGGGTTGGATGTCTAATTGTCCAGCTCTTGTATCTAGTTTGTTCATGATGATGCAAGTTCTCTAAACCTTAGTTTTATGTTAAGCAAATTATTCTTGTATTTAACTTGTTAAATAGCATGCAAGTTTATTTAATCCAATATAATGTTGTTGAATAGTTATTATTATTCAAATTGTTATTCGTTATGCATGCTTAGTATTCAATTCTAAATGACCTTGGCTTAATATTTTTCAAGCAAGGTATGTGATAGTTATTCAATATTTATGCTATTAGCTTATTCCTAAAGCATAACTTTAATATACATTGTTAATTCACTTATGATTTATTTCATAACATAACGTGATTATCTTTTATTCAACTAATTCTTAGTTGATGTCCGTTGAATTCCAAATTACCTTGAAGTGTATCCAAACCAAACTTACTTTGGTGCGGACTTGTAATCTAAATACTGAGATGAACAACCCTATTTTTAGGGGTTTACGCTTAGCGTTGAAATGGTTGTGCATGATACATTATACGAAGGGTTGATCCCCCTAAGTATGTGGAGTCCTTATAGTCTTATAACTGTTAAAGTTAAAGTTGAATGATTACTTATAACTGTGGACATGGTTCGTGGTCATTAGACCCTCAGTAGTATATTTTAGAATGTTAATAGAACATATCATTCAGTTCTATTGAGCCTATTATTTGGCGAATGTTGTAAAGTTTATTCATTCTTATTTCAAGTGAGCTTTATTTGCTCACTCTTGCTTATATAACTATTATAGCTAAGTATGAGAAGGTAGATGTACCTAGCACCAGTAAGGGAAAAGGGAAGATGAACACGTATTGAAGACTTGTAATATGTTGACAGTTATTTATCAAAATTTAAATTTGATTGATGTAATGAAGTATTTATTTAATTTCCGCATTTGAATGATTGTAATTAAAGGTTAGATAACCTAAGAGATATTTTTATTAATGTAATCCTGTATGGGCAGGTTTTATTATTCAATTTTACTATGATTGGGTAATTAGATATGAATGTTTTGATTAAGTGAGCACCAAATCTTGAGGTAATGAAGTACCAAAATTTGGGGGTGTCACAATTTGGTATCAAAGCTTTAGGTTATGAACCTTAGGTGGGGAAAAGCCTTAAGAAGTAACCTTTGAAAAGATAGTGGTGATTAACTCTTATCGAGTTTTAAGGAAGAAGTAATAAAACACTTATGTGCTTATGTGTTTATAACTTATGTGCTCGTGAGTGTCGAGTATTAATGATTAATAATTAAAACTTAAAATTTTGTTATCAGGATGACTAATGTCGAAGAATCCAGTCAGGCTAGGGAGGAGGGACCTCAGATGCCTCTAGAGCAGGAGCCTCGCGAGATTCAGGTTGTTTAGGAACGACTACTGCCACGGGAGTCATCCCCGTTGGTCACAGTGGTTGAAGAGGAGGACGATGATGTGGAGACGGATGAGGAGGATCCCGTTGAGTTGCCACAGGAGGATGAGGATGACGAGGACGAGGAGGAATAGACTCCACTAACCTCGATAGCCGCTCATATGTACAATGAAGTCTACGACCGTAACGTGGAACTTCAGGATACAGTCGAGGAATTGTAAGAGATAGTAGCTGAACAACAGACTGCAATGACATAGAAAGATGATTAGATCCAGGATCGTGAGGAACGACTGACTAATGTCGAGGAGAAGCTAGTACACACAGAAGGAGAGAAAGAACAACTGATCGAGGTGATCGCTGAACTAAAGAAAAAATTGAAGGAAGAAGCTACTAAGAGAGCAAGAGCTGAAGACGCTTACGAGGAAGCTTTCCAATGAATCGGAATAGTAGCAAGAGACGCACAAGCAAAAAGGATGAAGATGGAGGAGATGGATAAAGTATTCAACGCCATGATTAATCGAGCTCAAGATCGGGTTATGGGATATCCTATTCAGTTCGAGGCGCTGCCATCATACGTATTAGATCGCAGAACAATGTTCCGGATCATGGAGGAAGAACGTAGTAAGGCTAAGCATTATCTTAGTAGAACATCGTAGTTGTTATACGATTAATAAGTGTTAAATAAATTATAAATCCCAAGTGTTATGTAACCTATGGGATATGATGATGATGTTGTCCTGAAACTTTTGTAGTTCAGGAAAGTAATGTAAATAATAGTGATTCTATTGTTTTATATTTTCAAAGAGGTTATGAATAAATAAAAGTTGTTATTTTATTCAAAGTGTTACGTGATTATGTGGTTATTTCTTTTGTGGAGGCAAGTTAAGTAGAAATTACTTAAAAGAGTTGAATAATAATCTAATAAGTGTATATTTAACAAGAAAATGCCTCCCTGACGTCAACCACCACGACAGAGAACCACTGAAGCAACCAATAATGATAATGTTGATGCTAACCTCTTTCAACAACTAGTGACGCTACTGACAGAAGCGCTGCAGAATCATACACAGAACATTCATCTTGAAAGCAGAAGCTAGTTATTGGTGGCAGTCCAATAAAACTCGTGAAGGGCCAGGGGTGATGACCTGGGATAGGTTTAAGGAAATATTCTTCAAGACCTATTTCCCAGAGAGTTCAAAGAGTCAGCTAGAAGTTCAATTTGTGGAACTAAAGAAGGGAACAATGACGGTATCTGAGTATGCCTCTAAATTCAACGAGTTGGAGAGGTTTGCGCCTTATGAAGTCATCACAGACGAATGCAAGGTGAAGAGGTTTGGACATGGTTTGAAGCCCCGGTTGTACAGTAGGGTTTCCCAGTTCCAGTTGAAGACTTTCGCAGCAGTGATGGAGAAAGCAATACTCGCTGAAGGTGGAGGCGAGGCATTGACAAAGTTCAATCAGGAACAAAAGAAGAAGAAAAATGAGGAGAGATTAAGAATGGAGGTGGTAATGGTGAAAACAACAACGGTAACAATAACAATTTGAAGAGGTTGTGGAATGGAAACATGGGTACTGGAAACCAGCAGGGTAACCAGCAAAATAAGAAGTTTGAAGCATGTGTTACATGCGGGAAGTTTCATAAGGGTGTGTGCTTGATGGGGAAACGTGTTTGCTTCAATTGTGGCCAGGTTGGTCACATCGCCCCAAATTGCACTCAACCTAAGAAGAACGTATGCTTCATGTGTAGATCCAAGGATCACTTTACTCGTGAATGCCCTAAGAAAAAGGCTGGAGAGACAACCAGAAGCAATGGAGGTAACAGTGGAGGTACGTGGGCCATTACTGGACCTACAACATCAAAAAAAACCCACAACCAGAACCTTCAACATGACTGTGCAAGATGATGTGCAAACAAAAGATGTGGTGTCAGGTATTATCCCAATCAATGATATAAATGCTTATGTATTATTTGATTCGGGTGCTACTTGCTCGTTTATATCTGATGAATTTTCTAAGAGGTTAGGATTGCCTAGTGAAGAACTGAATTTTCCTTTGAACGTAGAAATTGCGAATAAGGAAGTAATCCATGTTAGATTCATATACAAGAATTGTAGGGTGAACATTAAGGAGAATATCTTGATGGTAGATTTGATTCCGATTAGACTTGGAGAGTTTGATGTTATTTTGGGAATGGATTGGCTATTCAAATATGGAGGGGTAATTGATTGCCAAAAGAAGTGTGTAAACCTTATGACCCCGTCAAAGGTAGTATTCTATGGTAGCTAGTCGCCTAGATAAATGAAATGTCTAACGATTATGCAGGACAAGTAATTGTTGAGTCAAGGTTGTGTGGGCTATTTAGCTTACATAGTTGATACTAAGAAGAAGAATGTGAAACTGGAAGAGATACCAGTGGTGAGGGAATTTGAGGACGTGTTTCTAGAGGATTTGTCAGGACTTCCGCCTGATAGAGAAATTGAGTTCATGATCGACTTATAAATAAAGAACAAAGACAGAGATATCGAAGGCCCGCATGTAATGTCTCCGGTGGAAATGAAGGAACTGATGGTACTGTAACAACCCAATATTTTCTATATAAATAAATCAGAAATTTTGCGTATAAATATTTTTTTTAATTTAAAGATGAGGATTTGTACAAGATAATGTGTATATGTATTTATTTGATAAATAAAAATATATTTATTATATGAATGTTTACAAATAATTTTATTTTAGAATTATTGATTATTATAAAGTATATTCTTATAATAATTACTTTTATAGTAGAAATGTTTTTATTAATTATTTTCCATGAAAATATAATCATATATTATTTAAATAATATATGAAATGATTTTAGAATAATAATAATTATTATTTTATTATATGAATTTTGTACAGATTATCAAGTTAATTATTTTACCTTAATTATTAAGGTTATATATGGAGAATAAATCAGATATGGAATCCAAACCCTTATTTTGGATTTTGATCAAGGAATGAGAATAATAATATAATATTAATTATATTTTGATTTTTTAGTGTTATAAATATGTACTGTATGTACGCACAGATAATGGTTGGTCAATTATGTTGTGGCATGTCAAAATGGTAGCATTAATTCGTTAAACCCTAATTTGAAACTCAAACCGGAGTTTGTGATTGGTAGGAAATTGTGGTACGTGATTTATGACCATTACTATATTATGCTAATTAGGTAAACCCTAATTATTGTCTAAAAACCCTAATTGTAAATTAGAAACTCTAATTTCCAATTTAAAACCCTAATGCTCAAATGGTAACTCTAATTATTATTTTAGTAAATAATTATGTTAATTAGGAAACCCTAATTCATAATTTGGAAAACCCTAATAATGTCAAGAAACTCTAAGTATTTTTTTTTAAAACCCTAATTTTCTATTAAAAACCCTAATTTTAATTAGTAAGTTATAATTAAAATTTTATTAAACTTTAATCTTAATTTTTCAAACCCTAAAAATTATTTGGAAAACCTTAAGGTTCAAAATCTAGTGATTAAAACCTAGATTCAAGTATCATGGACAAGAATACCCTTAAAATAATAAGGCAAATGACCAAATTACCCTTTTCTTAAATTTTAAAATTTAATATAGTTGTGGCCAAAAATTGTGCCACATTTCTTGAGCCATTACCAAACACCTTTCATCAGCCAACATAAGCCACATAACACCAATTTTAACCACAAGAGTAAAAAGTGGAAAATTAAAGTAAGTGAAATATCAAAGATTGGCTCATTTGAGTTTTAATACCTAGACAAACTCTCTCCCCCTCCAAGCCACGAAATACACTAATAGATCAGTCCCAAAATAAGTCCCCACTATATCCACTAGCAGATCAGAAGCCAAGAATCAAAGGATTATTCATAGAAAGTATAAACCCTAACTAGAAATCTGTCCATTCATATGTTGTTAGATGTTATTTTTTGTGTGTTAAACATGTTAGATATAATGTATAATGATGATTTGGGTTGCTAGATGTATATCCATAACATCTAGAGGCTTGGATTTGAGATTTTACAAAATCTGGAAAAATTTTCTATGTGTTCTGACAACCAAATATCAGGCCTTGTAGATTCTGTGTTTAGTTTTTGTGTTTTAAGTCTTTAATCATGTAGTATGTCATGAGATCTGTACTCTGGAAGTTGAATCAAGGTCATAGCCCGAACAGATTGCAAGTTATTCTCGGTCAAAGGTCGTTGACCGACCATGACCAGGCCATTTCTGGGTAACCCAAAAATGGGTTTGTAGTGTTTGACAAGATATTTAAGGCTCTAGATCTGTCAGGTTTTTGGTGTTTTAAGTTCTTTGTTGAAACCATGTTGCAGTATGTTATGTGCACTTTCGATATATGCTTATATTACATCTAGATATCAAATACACTTGATTTAGTGACCGGTCAAACTAGCAGGATCAAGCACAAAAACAATTTTCTAGGTAACCCAGAAAACGTATGAACACAGTTTCTGGCATGCTTTGACTGGTCCGGATCTACTAATTCTGTTGATGTTTTGGTGATGTTTTGTAATGGATCTGTAGTCTCACATGTTGGCTACAAGATGGAACTTTTAGATTACAAAAACAATACTTGTAAAACAAGTAGTGGAAGCCCAAATATGACCATCCGAACTGTTCTTCATTTCTGGGTAACCCAGAAAATGAAGAACAGCTCTGACAGCTTGTTCATGGCTTTATATCTTTTTGATGTGTTATGATCTTGTCCAGAACTTGTTATACACTTGTAGTATGAAATTAATTGTAAGACCCCAACTTTTATAAATAAAGATGAATTTTCTATAAATATCATTTTTGAATATTATGGAATGAATTTGATATAATGTTATAGTTGTGGGTAATATTTATAAATTTTGCAAAGTACGCAAGTTGTTATATAATATTCGATTGGTCGGGGAATATTTGTTTTAACAGGGAATATTTGTACAACGACACAATCATTGGTGGACCCCACGACGGAATTGTTGTCGGATTGAGAAAATGACAAAAATACTTTATGAAAATAACGGCAGAAGTTTTATCGTTAAGCTCGTTGAAACACCCGGTGTTAAAAGTACGATGAATACGCGTAGTTGCACAAAGAGTTTTACGGTATTGATTATTGATGCTTACGTGAGAAGTCACTTCGGTTTTGTTCAATTATTGTTACAAGAAATTCGATGCAAGTATCTCACGTTATTTGATTCAATTATTGTAAATATTTTATAATCAATAATTGAGACGACAAAGTTATTAATATTATTATTTGCAATATTAACGATGTCTAGAAGTTCTGTCAAGGAGAGGTTTGGTCACCTAATTGCGCGTCAATGGGGATAAATCCTTATTGGAAAGCCCCCTCTTTCCTGGGAACGACCTAGTCGATTAATATTGTGAATTATAATAATGATGATGAGTTTTGTTTTATTAGTATTATTAATGTAATAAAACAAAAAAGCTTTTTATATAAAAATGTAATACTTTTATAAAGTTATTCGTTTTATTAGACTAATAGTAAAATCTTTTTATATAAAATGTAATACTTTTATAAAGTTATACATTTTATTAGACAATAATTAGAATATATTATATTTTATTATGCATAGTATTTGCATAGTGCATGCATAGTGTTTGCATAGTAAAATCTTTTATAAGGTTATTCGTTTTATTATATTATAAATAGAATATATTATATTTTATTGTAAACTAATCTGGACCGTCCGTTTAAAGTAAATCAATCTGAACCGTTCATGAATTAGTTACTATGCAGTCCATTCTTCTATAAATAGAAGCTCATTCATTCATTATTTCTTACGAATTCACTAAAACTCTAGAGATAGAAACTATAGAGAGAGTTCTTCTTCTATAATCTTGAGCGTATTCCTTTAGAGTTTAAGAAGCTTTGAGCGTAGTACAAGTTTCTTTGAGTATATCCTCGCCCTACCAGTCAAAATACTCTTCTTTTACGGTAAGGGATATTATTTATTGTACTCGTTAGGGGTATTCCTTCTTTCCTATTGGTGAAATTCTTTTGTTATTCTATTCTTTATTATTCATTGGAATAACTCAGATAATGGGATACCCTATACTTGGTGAAATTCTTACATTATTCTCGTTGTTTATTATTACATTGGAACATCCCATTCATTCATTTACGCATGACCTAGTTTCGTTGTTTATTATTCCGTTGAATATCCTATCGGTCGCGTTCTGCATGCATGACGGGTTCCATTATTTATTATTCGGTTGGAATATCCCGCTTGCGGTGCGTTACGCATTTGACCGGTTCCATTATTTATTATTCATTGGAATAACTCCGTATGCGTGTGGTCTATCGCATGCCCGGTGATTTCTTTTGTTATTCCATTCTTTATTATACTCAGTTGGTTAAAGTTTTGACTTCTATACTCCATGAAATTAGTAGAATATCCTTGATATTTGCACTTCATCCAGTATCTTTTCATGGAAATATTCTTCTGAGCATTCTTGAGTGTTACTCTACAAAGAAGTATCATGTTGACAATTTGGACATTATTAGTCCCTGGATAAATTAATTCTTGAACTTGTTTTATTGAATTCTTATATCATTGTCATCATCCTCATGTTTATATTATGTTGAAAGTCATCTGTGGCCTGTAATGCATAGATGGACTTGGTATGATTATGACCAGGGATTATTCGGTATAATCATGACTGTAATGTTACAAATGATGTGGTAAAAGTACTCATTGGCCCGTGGTGCATTGATGGACAGTTGTTGGCATGATCATGACCATTGATGAATACACGAATATCCTTGGCCCGTAGTGCATGAACAATTTGTGGTCGTGATACTAATGAATATCCTTGGATGTAGTGCAGGGATGATGTGGATTATTTATTAAGCTGAGTCTCAGCGATAAAAGTCATGAAAAACCTTTTAAATCATAGAAGATAGTAGATTTTATTCTCTACTTGACTCTTCTAATGGATTGCTTGTTCCGCTACAGTTAAACTTGATGTTTGTTATATTTTATCAGTTTAACACTGTTGAAAGCTAATGATAATTTATTCTGCATTATCTTAGTCATAATATTTCTTACTGGGCTAGTTGAGCTCACCCTTTTACTTTCATTGTTCTCTTCAGAAAATGAGAACGTAGCAGGGACTAGTCAGGGAACAGAGTGATGATCTAGATAATAGCATTAGTAGTCCTCAATATTCTATGAAATAGTGTGATAATAAATGTAATGAGGACCCCATTGAGTTTGTGTATTGTCTAGATGACAATATTTGTATTAAAACTCACAGCATATGTTTAGTCGTATTTTATTTTATCGTCAGTATAATTAAGTTGTATTTGAATTTTGTACCATGTATTTGGCGACTCAGAATAGGTGATGTATACCGATTTTGGGGGCGTCACATTAATACTACACTATGTGATCAATATCTTGCCCATAAACATTAATATCTGACATTTATCACTGGTCAAAGTAGCTATCTCGAAACTGTGTATGAAGATCTGGGTTTGCATGAAGAACACCTATAGCGACAGTTCTGTCACTATAGGTGGTCTTTAGCGACAGTTTTAATATAAAATTATATTTTCATAAAATAATTATAGAAAATTAGATTTTAATTATTAAAAATACAAAATAAATTATTAAAAATTATTTTAAAATCTAAAAATTAGTTTTTAATTATTTTTAATATATTTCATAAATATTTAATATTTTGTGATGAAATTCATTAATAAATTAATATTAATGATAATTAAGTTATTTGATAAATGAATTAAATAAATAAATTAAAAATGATTTTATTATATTAAAAATTATTTTAAATAATAATAAGGTATTTAAAAATATTTTAAGTTATAAAATATAACTTTCAATATTTAAAGGTAAATTTAATTAATTAATTATTATTAATGATATTAAGGTTATTTAATAATTATATTATATAAATTAGTTTTAAAATGATTTTAATATTATAATACTCATTTTAAATGAAAATAAAGTGTTTAAAGATATTTTAAGTTATAAAATATAACTTTTAATATTTAAAGGATAATTTCATTAATAACTTAATATTAATGATATTAATTTAAAATTCATGATAATAAATTTATTTAAAATTATATTAAATAAATAGTTTTAAATAGTTTTATTAATTTAAAATCATTTAAAATGATATAAATGAATTAAAAATATTATTAAGTTATACTTAATGACTTTTAATATTTTGATAAATAGTACATTAATAATTAAATATTAATGGTAATTATTTAAAAATGATTTTAAACTTTTAAAAATCATTTAAGGGTAATATAAATACTTTAAAAGTATTTTGGGTTATTATAAATAACTTTAACATTTTGGCAATGGTTTCATTAATAGTTTAATATTAATTAAATATTAATGATAATAGAATTGTTTAATATTTAAATTATTTAATAATGATTCCAATGTTTGAAAATTCATGATAAATTATAATAAATGTTTAAAAATTATTATAAGTCATTTAAAAATAATATGACTGATACTAAGTTACAGGATAGAGTCTTAGACTCGATAATTACCCGATAAAGCCGTCGGTACACCGACATGTTTCAAAAATTGATCTGGACTTAGATAATTTGATTAAATATGTATTTATTTGTGACTCAATGGTTGTTAAACATATGTGACAAAGTGATTAGGTTATGTGCTGACTGCAATAAGTAGTATTATATGTTTGTTATTCTAATCAGTAAAATGATCTTATTACTGATAGGTGTTATATAAAAGATAAAACGAAGTTGCAAATTGTAAGCAGGGCATAAGGCAAGTATCTTACATTTGCATTTTCTTTATCCAATGGACAAGAGTAAGAATGTTTCAGAATTATATTATTACTGTACAGATTATTAACCTTATTGTTATATATATTATACACGCTCATTGATTATCAACGTGTTAGTATATGGTAATTCAGATATATATTCTGTTAGTTAATTTCTATAAATGGTTATACAAGTGTCCCCACTTGGATTATCATTGTATTTAATCACATGTTGATACACCTTTATTAATTAGATATATATATATATATATATATATATATATATATATATATGTTGAATTATAGATTATTGTTGAATAAGATAAAACCTTTTTTGTATCCAACTAAATTGTTTTGGTTCGAATTCACGACTAAATATGAACATCCCGAACATGGGAAACTTTTATGCGCCTAAGGCGGACAGAGTGAACGATACTCTCGTTCTTGCATGTAGTATTGATCATCACGTAGGCATAACGGGCCGATCACCCCCCGTGTCCGTAAGTTATGACAGGTACTATAGATGAAGTTCGTTTAAACCTATTCAAAAATTGAAAACAATGTTCATAGCATGTCACCTAAACCCTATTTATAGTCAGTACGTAGTTTCAAAAATTTGGTATAGAATTGATATATTATTATCATTGGTACAAATTACTTCACAACTATTGAATCGTTGTATAAGGGTAGTATAGAGAAAATATTTAATCCTTTCAGCTAATATTTATAATTGTTATTACTTGCTGGGCACTCAAATGCTCATCCTTGCTTAATTTAAATGTTTTTAGCTAAGTGTGAACAACCAGTGAGCTCTGCTAAGAACAAGGGAAAGGGAAAGGGAAAGGGAAAGGAAAAGGTTGCTGAATGAACGCAATGCTATGTTATGTAATAATTAACTTTATTAAGACAAGTATGATATATATTATCTATCATGGGTTGTAATGAATGTTTAAAGGTTACGTACTTGGGATTCAGACTCTGATGATATGTGTCGACGTCGGGATTTTTAGATGTCCCTTTCCGTTACTTGTTCTTTGGTGTTCTCATTTTAGAGAGATTTTTTGAAAAAACAAGTGAAAAGGTCCGACATTTATAATGTCGACGATGGACCTGTTAAGAGTCGTCATTGGTTTTTTTAAATGGTTGTACCAACACAACCGAGAAAAGGTTTTCACATTGACCCGGTGATGTGACATCGCTAAACCAATTCGGTGAAACCGAGATTCATTAGGGTCCGAGGACTTGGTTATGCGGAGGGAAGGTGTTAGGCATTAATTTCGACATCCGTGTTACCACGGTGACCGACCTCTTTTCAAGAAACTATTATCCGAATGTGTGTGTGTGCGGTTAATGTAATGTGTTATATATGGAAGTAGTGTGAGGCCTCGTTTCGTACTATAGACACATGTGGTTTGAATTTATGTAAAAATTCAATTTTAAGCAAGATATGGCGGTGATGTTTTTATAAAGAGGTTTTTCAAACCCCGATGCTCAATAGCAATTGAGACCTTTTAACTCCCATTTTATTAAGTATTCATTGATTGATTTTATTTTACGGATGCAGGCATCCGTATTTAAAATAATGTACAAAATAATGCCGACTTCCTCATGGGTATGGAAACCATCTGGGAAATTCGCATAACCGCAGAATAATTTACAAGTTGTTTACAGCTGAAAATGTCCATCACGGGAACCGAATCTAGATCCAATGGATTGAATCAGTAATCACATAATTCCTAGTGCACATGATACATAATTTGTATGAAAACAATAAGGTGTATATATATAAAAGTCAGTAAATATATATATACGTATATGATCACAAACCACGAAGCACTTCCATGGGGGATCAGAAATGTAAATAAAGCTGTAAAAGCTATCAACCGCCACGGAGGAAACTCCAGGCAGGACAAAACGTAAATAAAGTTGTAAAGTTATCAACCGCCACACGAGGAAACTCCAAAGGGACAAAATGTAAAGAATTGTATAAAGCGATCAACACCATTTAAGTAAACTCTAAAGCGTGATTTAAACGTAAAGAAAGTCAGAAGCGATCAACCACCACGTAAGTGAACTTTGTGTGGGACGAATATATATATATATATATATATATATATATATATATATATATATTAAAGCAAATAAACGCTCGCATCAAGTTCAGGCTCAATCGAGGCATAGCTCGATAATGTTAGTCCGGATATATAAATATATATAATATATATATATATATATATATACAAACTTAAATGAAAACCACGGACCAAAGTCCGGGCAAATGCGCGCAACACGAATCTCAACGTGAAGAAGGGTGTGTACAGAGATGAAGAGAAAGGCTTTAAAGTGTGTGAGAAGGCTTACAGTTGACTACCAAAGAAGACTTCTATATCTTTAAAGTGGGTAAACACTGGCTTTTGTAGGTACAAAAGAAGCTATATATGAGCTCACAGGTGTTTAAAATGAGAAAGTACACTGCATGGGGTGAGTATAGAGCAAATTGGGTAGGGCTTCCTCGCTGTTTTCTCTTGCAAAATGGGCACCCCAAGCCCTCTATTTATAGAGCGTGGACGGCTGAGCCGCAGGTGTACCAGAGGTAACCCGGGTGGGCCCGAGTTTCTCGGGTCGGGTCGTCTCGTAGTACGTGCACTCGAGCACTGTAATGTCCACTCAAACTTTTAAATGTGTAATTCGGGCATCCGTTTGAGGTATACAGGACCTATTTCGGACCACCGTTGTCGAGAGTTGTACGATGGCATGGGATTAGAGTTTGTACGAAGTCATTGAAGATGGGACGATGCCCTTTGGTCTTCAAGATTCAACTTCCATCCGTTACCCCGCACATTAGTCACTCGGGATTGGTTAGTCTTGTGGGACATCGTTGTGTAGAGATGTTGAGACGACGTGGCATGGCATCGTGTTGGCGAGATGACGATGTTGCCCCTCACCGGTGTTATCGTCGGATTGGGCTGATAAAGCAGACGTTGCTCAGAGCTTCGCTAAGATTAGACTGCTGCATTTGTTGAAGGTCCTCATTGTCATCTTTGAGGTGTGCCTGTCCTCCCGGTGTTACCGCTGAGATTGATGTTGGTCGCATTTGAAACAAGCATTTACGGGGTTATCTCCAAAACTGCATTCCTTGGGGTTATCACCAAAGTTGGTGGCTATTTCGTAATTGGGACTGAGACTGGATACCTCAGGGTTATCTCTGAGATTAATCGGTTTTATCTGGTGTGTGTTCCGGTATTTGATCTGTACGCCTCGGGGTTATCTCCGAGGTTGGAATTGTTACTCCTAGTGTGTGTTCTAGGGTTGACGCTGAACTTTCGGTAGTATCCAGAATGGGTGTGGATTATCTTTCAGGATTCCCTTTTAAAAGACGAATCTGTCCTCCTGCAATGTTAGTGACAGTAGTACAGAAAATTTTGGGTGTCTACAGATGCCCCTCTTTATCATACTCATTCATGGCGATGCATGGGTAGGATAAAGAATCCTAGACACTTGAAATGCAACAAGACAAACATGGTACTATATGTAGTAACATGATGCAAATGTATGATACATGTGTACGGGATTGTAGCCCAACATGTTGGGGATGATTGCTGGATCCCTGTTGCTTCAACTGGGGATTGGCAATGATGACCAGATTTGATGTATAATCTGAATCTGTTAGGATGTTGGCATTGGGGTTATCACAAAATTCCTGTGTCTTTGGTAATGACTTGATCCGGAAGATGTACCTCTTATGTGTAAGAGATCTGTGGGGATAAGGATTGGTCTGCTTGAGGATGTGTATAACATATTCCATCATCTATCCTCTTTGATAACATTGACCTTTCCTAGTTGGTATTGCCATAATATGTCACGATTCTGTTGTATTTACTGCCAACAACAAATGCTGTCAGGGATACCTGACCTTCGTTGACATGTACTTCACAGACATATGAACCAACAGCTGAAAAATCCTATGGGATATACTGTCAAGGTTGCTTGACCTTCGCTGACGTGTGAATCAATGGCTGATACTCTGTGGGTAGATTATCAAGACTACTTGACCTCCGCTGACGTGTGAATCAATGGAACATTGCGTTGTGACCCCCACCGGGGATCCGCTGGGGGATATGAGTAATCGAGCATGAAATCCTCGAATAGCTCTAGAGCTCTGATAGGTTTAATCGCTATCGGCTGAGATAACGTCAAGGCTGTTTGACCTTCATTATATATGTGTCAATGACTTGAATTTGCGTTGTAATCCCCTGCCGGGGCTTCACGTTGTGACCATCGCTGATGTGTGTAGCAGCGGATGGTCATCGGATGGTTTTCGATGCTCTGTTGGGTTTGTTTCCAACGGTTATCATGATGTCAAGGCTGCTTGACCTTCGCTGATTTGTGTGTCAACGGATGAGCATGCGTTGTAACCCCCGCCGGGGATCACGTTGATCTTTAAGGTGATGACCCGGAGTTGGCAGTATTGAACCTGTACAAGGTATTACCGGATGTGATTTGTGAAAAATGAGATCATTGGCAGGGTATACCTCGTGTTCGGGTGACTACCAATGAGCGATGTACAGACTCAAAGTTTCATCTGAGAAGACCAGGATTGCATGTTGTTTTGTTCAATCGCGTGGCATTTTTATTCCTGATTTGACCTTTCTAGTCCGTAAGAACTCCTTTATAACTCGAACTAGACCGAGTCGAAGGGGTGGGGCCCACATAGAAGTGTCACAGGTGCATCTGCTTCAGCCGTAGGTGAGCCTGCGGCCGATCGTGGATGATAAAATCCAGCAGGTTGGCCTTCACAAGTCATTTTCAACTTATCGCGCGAAGAGAAATCCGTGAGCCTCCTTCAGATCTGCTGAGTTTAGGCTATTTCTGTAAATTCTATCACCGTACAAGTGTTCTACACTATCCTGGTAACGTATGCATGTATTTTTTCTAGTATTTATCCGTTGGATTTTGAGTTATAGCATGAAATGCATCTAAACACATAGTAGTGATTATGTATGGACAAATGACTTGCTAAAAAATATTCAACATAGTAATGTTAGTATTAAACCATGCTGAACACAATGATATGAAAAAAATTTGACTTTTGAGACAGTCAAATTGGCACCTTTTTTCTGCTATTTTTTGTCCAATTTGAGGTCTAATGAGCAAAAGGTAGAAAGGAAAATTACTTCTATTATTGAGGTTAACCTTATGCATGATGATTTTGATTTTTAATGCATATATTGTGTATATGACTTTGGGGCAGGTGTGCTACTGAATGGCCACCTAGTCATGCCTATGTGCATGTAGATAGTCCTATTTTCAAAGGGGACTATGGCAAAAAATTTCAAAATGTAGGCATTGGGTAGTCATGCATTTTAACTCTATTGTATGTTAAAGTAAATGCATGCATGCATAAAGTCATAAAATGCATTCTAGAAAGCTCCAGGTAAGGAAATACCACACCCTTTCTGAGGTGATTTGGATCCTGATCAGCCGAGTAGTTCCCGTAGGACCACTTTTGGTATACAGAGGAGGGCTTCTGAAGTGCCTCGACCCCGTTCTGTCAGACAGCCTCGTCGATTGGTGGAGGCCGTGATTTGTCCAGTCCGGGAAGACGTGCCAGACGTTGAGGACGTGGATGAGGATATTCCTATTGAGGATCCCGGTCCTGCTGCACATGTCCCTCGTAGGGAGCTCCCGAGTATCCAGGTGGCAAACCCAGAGCTGCTGGGTGATTTGAGCAGACATCCATCGATGTATTTGCATGCTAACGAGGTATGGCGTTAGACTTTGATCTTCCTTCTTTCCTATTGATGAGGAGCAAAGGGTTTTGATGTTGATCTGCATTTCATGTAGGTTCCGGGTTTTACACAGCCTTGAGGGAAATGGTTCAGCATTCACTCCATGTACCAGGCGCTTCATCCTGACTATAGAGCGGTAGTGCATGAGTGGGGATTCGGGGCATTCTTCTCCATCCTTCCCCGTCGTTGTCCATGGGGTTACCTCAGGGCATTATCTGAGCGATGGTTTCATCAGACTCAGTCACTCCATCTGCTGGATTGCGAGGTGATGATGACGCCGATGGATTGGCGATTTATCACAGGTATGAAGTTTGGAGGGGAGCCAGTGCCTTGCACGGCGAATATTACCCCTACTGCCGTCAGATCCTTGTTAGGAGTTCTAGCAGAGGCGTTCAAGGGCAGGACTGTTCGTTTAGGTCCTTTGAGCGTAGATGCTATGAGCGGGCTTTTGAGTGAGCTCATGCCTGATGATGTCAGAATCAGGGATCACATTCTACAGTGATTGTTCCTGATGATCATTAGAGGCTGCTTCATAGCAGATAACTCTTCCAGTCTTTCACTTTGATCAGCGCCATACATCATGTGGACCGTATTGGAGAGTATGATTGGGGTTCCTATACCTTTGCCTATTTTCTTTGGGGCATGCGTATGCGCTCACAGGGTTTGACCGAGGCTTGGCTAGGCTTCTACCCATTTCTGTTGGTGAGTATTTCTCTTGTCATTTCACAATTATAGGTTAAGAGTGTTTACTGATAGCAGATATTTTGCCATTATGTTGGCAGTTTTGGGCCTATGAGAGGCTCCCATGTTTGCGTCCTGTGAGTGTGTTAGGTTTAGATACCTATCCACGAGGACGACGATGGCATCATTCCATTTTTGGGAGGTCCCTCAGAGCTAAGGGCTTCACTCATCACAGATATCACAATTGGAGTTCATTGATAGTTGATACCATCATATGGATTCCCTATCCAAGGGAACACTTGACCATCGGCTTTGAGGATGGATACCCGATCGGAGTTGAGTATGTGATTTCGATCAGGAGAGTTCCTCTCTTCATATAGGGAGGCTGGTAGCTCTATTTAGGAAAGCGTGCTATTAGGAGCACCAAAGGGGAGATTCGTATGCCGATCTTGCCTCCTGCCAGGGGTCATTGGCCTGTATCACAGTCACCCGTCACGGATATCCCATTGTTGGGGGTTGACGGTTTTGCATTATCAGAGGGTCCATGTACTCAGGAGACGTTCCAGCGTTGGTGGTTCCCTCGTACTATTGGAGAACAGTCCCGCGCCACACAATTTATGGGGGATATGGTCCCAGGATCCGTGATGATGACGGATTGGATACCTTATGTCATAAATCTAACTCATATGACACAGATTGATAGTTTAACTCGGCAGTTGGACCAGGCACATATATTTATCCGGCATTTGGGTAGAGATCCGGCAGAGGCAGCTTCATTTGACCCTTCCACCTCGGTGGCCGCCCCTCGATGACCCATTCGGCTTTTGTTTGCTACCGATCCTCCTTTATATATACCTGACATCCGTGTTGATAGAGATCCAATTACTCAGGAGAAGTTACATCAGGTGGATAGGATTGATGATGTGGATATCGACATCATTGTCTTCTTCTGATGTGTATTCTCATTATATCTTTTGATAGGCCTCTGTTAGATATTGGGTGGTTATACCCCATTCTCGCTATATCTTTGGATAGGCCTGTGTTAGTAGTAGGGCGTCTGTGCCCCCATTTCCTTGTATTTGTGTTTGTCTGGAGATGATGTATTAGATGATGATATACTTAGGAATGTATGTACGCTTTTTCCATTCCCTATATCATATTGACATCTATTATCCGCTATGCATGTATCATGTTATGCATATGTATGTATGTCCAGAGATATTCGGCATTGACCCCTGGATGGTCTTATGACACGGCCCACACAGATGTCTTCTTCGATAATTAGCCGTATAGATCATGCCCCATCGTCATTGGTGGCATTGGGTATGCAATCGTGGTACGATAGTATGTCACCACCAGATAGGGTGATTGTAGATCATTTGCTGCAGCATACCATGACCTTATTGATGTTTCAGGTTCCCACAGGGTTCGTGGATAGGATGCTAGAGCATTGGGTACCGGATAGGCAGGTCTTCTGATTCGGGACCCATGAGTTGACTCCTACTCTGGAGGAGTATGCACGATTGATGATGCTGCCTTTAGACAGACCTTGCATGCACATGGCTTTGGGAGACATGAGTAGATGGTTCATGACTCTCACTGGATTGCGACGCAGAGTAGTGCAGGATGAGCTGACATCTGGCAACGTGATATCCCAGCGTTTTCTGTATGACAGAGGACTATTGGTGTGTGGCCAGGGTTGATGTACTGATGCTATGCACACTGTCGTATGTCTATATGCCACGGTACATGGATGAGATAGACATAGGTGTCATCATGGCCGTGAGAACTCTTAGGGAGGGTCGCACCTTTATACCTATGATGTAAAGAGACCTGCGGCACAAGATCCTCTTCTTTGACTTATCTGACATGAGTGTTCACGGGTAGTTCGGTCATGCTATATGTGGTTTATGTCACACTTGAGACCGATTGGTACCTTTAGACGGCATGGATATTGGTTCACCCATGATACAGCCATGTAATACTCCTTTCAGCCATTAGAGTGTATAGGTGCTCTGTCTTGGTCCACATTTTTGGTAGACATCAGAGATCCATTCAGCATATTGTCGTGTTCGGGGCTTAGCTCACCATACAGCTTCATTACTCATGCTCCGAGCATGTTCTACCTCCCTCTGGCTGGTTTGAGGGGCGTGACTACTTATCACCCACTGGTCGTGATGTCACAGTTTGACCAGTTCTAGGATTTTTATCCTTTCGAGGGGGCGATAGGTCAGCGTTCAGCTTCTCGATATCTCTCAGCGGAGGACCGATCCCGTGTGTACGCTTGTTGGGATCAGCGTGAGATAGCTGCTTTTTTTGTGAGCCATCCGGGTTGTTCTGCAGAGTATTCCACATAGATGGAGATAGAGATTTTATCGGCTGCAGCAGTATCTACAGTACCGGATAGTGAGTCAGACGATGTAGAGCCCATGGAGGACATCAATTCCTACATCGAGGAGGAGCCTCGTCATTGGGTTGCCAAAGATTTCCTCGGATTCTCCCAAAGATTAAGATTGTTGTGATTCAAAGACTCAAAGATAAAGATGCTTTGAGCGTAGTCTTCATCCGATGACCTTTGAGAGAGATCAGCTCGATCTATGATGTTGCTCGCTCTTGATGGGAGAGACGCAATTCTATTAGAGAGAGACGAGGCATTAGCTCTCGCAGAGATATCATTTGTTGTTGAGCGGGATGAGGCTAGATCAGCCAGAGATGCAGTGATAGTTGAGCGGGAAAGTGCTATATCTATTCGGGATGTAGCTGTCACAGATAGTCCTACCGTGAGGTCCCTTACTACTGGCATGATCGCAGAGATGAGCGCATATATTGATGATCATATGGTCACCATGCAGATGGCCGCAGATTTGTTGGGTCGTGTGGATATTCTCGTACAGGAGACCACAGCTTCACCTCCATCTTCCGAGAGGATGCCATGTCATTTATTAGCTCGCATATACCTCGACTTGTAGATGAGCTTGTATTTTCCTGCACAGACTAGCTTAGCTATTTTTTCATGTACAGTTTACATTGTATATATCAAACATCATTATATATATAATAGGGAAATATATTTTTGGATCACTTCCCTTTTAGATATGCTTTGCTACTTATTTTGCTTGCTGCTTCAGGGCTTGTGATCTTGATGTATTCTGAATTCCTCCTAGGTGGATGGACATTGAGTTGTCTCTGGATAGTTCAGAATGGATCATCGATCTGTATGTATCCCTACCATCTTTGGTGTCTTGGGACTGGTTTCTGAATGAAAATATGGAGAGGAGTGTGGCTTTCCTCTCTGAGATTAATCGCACCACAGATGGTCGCCAGTACTTCTATTTAGGAGAAGCCTAGTTAATTCCACCTCTTATGGATTGGTGTTGTTCTTCAAGGTATGACCGCAGCTTAGATGGTCGCCGAATCTCCTATTTGGGAGGAGTTTAGGTAATTCCATCCCTTTGGTCTAAAGCCGAATGAAATGTAGTGGATTAAAAGGTGATCCCAGTACCAGTTGACAATGGTTTGTGTTTTGGTAGGGGGTGAGACCGAACCATGAATGGCTGCCTACGTACTCCTATTGAAGAGGAGATCAGGTCTGCATAGTTCGAACCTGGTGTAAGAGGTTTAATGTTGTGTATGGCAGAAATGGTGTAGGAATGTTTTTGTTGTTTTTGTTTTTGTAAGGGTAGAAATGTTTTTTTTGTTTTTGTTTTATTGCGACCGGGCCATATGAAATGGTTGCCACGACTCTATTTAAGAGGAGATCGTCGCGTGAAGTTCGCCCTCGTATGAAAGTGGAAAAGCGTGATCCCATGTGCAGGTCAGAGTGCAGGGAGGAGAAAGTTTAATCCTAGGTTGAGGATAAACTACAAGTACGAGAAGTTTGATCCCGGGTATGGGTAGCCAAATTGAAAATGCTAGAGGTTCAATACGTAGTGGGATGACCTAAGTCGTAGGAACGTAAAGGAGTCAGGCTGCTGGCTTGAAAAGTATGTTTCCCTGAGGGGCAAAGTGTGGAAAAGTTGTATGTGGTAAAGGGTTAAAGAACCGGAATGACTGGTGATCTGATGGTCCAACACCAGGATGTTTGTTTGATGGAAACTTCAGACATAGTACCGTTTCACGGCGTCCGAATTGATGAGTTGTGGAAATTCATCGCCGTCCATTTCTTGCAATCTTAGAGCGCCTCCTGTCAATATTTCCTTGACAACAAACAGACCTTCCCAGTTAGGAGCAAATTTTCCCTTATATTGATCTTGGTTGTCAAGGATCTTCTTCAAAACCAAGTCATGTTGTTTAAACTGCCATAGATGGACTTTTTTGTTGTAGGAACTGGCGATCCTTTGTTGATATAACTGACCATGGAAGATAGCCGCGGTTCACCTTTCGTCTATTAGAGACAATTGGTTATACCTGTCTTGTACCCATTGGTCTTCATCCAACTGAGCGTCTATCAACACTCAGAGGGATTCCATTTCAACTTCTATGGGGAGTACTGCTTCCATCCCATAGGTTAATGTGTAGGGGGTTGCCCCAATGGAAGTGCGCATTGAGGTTTTGTAGGCTAATAGAGTTAGAGGCAATAGGTCAGACCAATATTTGTGGTTGGCGGACATCTTTTGAATAATCTTCTTGATGTTTGTGTTAGCCGCTTCAACAACACCATTTATCTTCGGACGATAGATGACAGAGTTAAGATGTTTGATGTGGAATTTACTGCATAATTACTCCATCATTTTGTTGTTGAGGTTCTTGGCATTATCTGACACAATCACCTCTGGTTGTCCATATTGACAAACAACATTGTTTCAGATGAAAGCAATGATGACTTCTTTAGTAACCCTGGGGAAGGAGGTTGCTTCTACCCACTTGGTAAAGTAGTCGATCATGGTGAAGATAAATCGATGACCATTACTGACTTTAAGCTCAATGGGCTCGATAACATCCATTCCCCACATTGAGAAGGGCCAAGGTGAACTCATATTGTGGAGTTCCCGTGGTGGGGCGTGTATAGCATTCCCATGAATCTGGCACTGATATCATCTCTTGACGTGGTCATTGCAATCAGCTTTGAGAGATAGCCAATAATGTCCTGTCTTGAGGACTTTCTTGACAAGGAGGGGGCCACTCATGTGGGGGCCACAGACTCCGCCATGGATTTCATCCATAAGCCTTTGGGCTTGATCTTTGTCTAGACATCTGAGGAGACCTAGTCCTGCATCTCTTTTGTAGAGTGCATCTCCACTCAGATAGAATTTCATAGCAAGTCGATGGATCCGCCTTTTCTTAGTCGGGCTCGCTTCAGCGGGTGTAGATCCATCTCGTAGGTATTCCTTGATATGCTGATACCAAGGATGTTGGATGGGAGGTAGCTCATCCGATACTTCTCCAACGTAATTCCCATAGGCTAGGGCCTTGTGCAGGGAAATTGTGACGCTTGACAAATGTTCCTTATCTGATATGCGAATCAAGGAGGCCAAAGTAGCTAATGCGTCCGCAAAGTCATTCCTATTACGAGGAATGTGTAGGAAGGAGATTTCTTCAAACTCCAAAACCATCTTCAAAACCTGTCGATGGTAAGGCAACAAATGTAGTTCCTTGTTTTGATAGATTCTGGTGGATTGTTTGATTACCAACTCTGAATCTCCAAAGACAGTTAACCGCCTGATGCCGATTGAACGGGCAAGTTTTAGCCCCATGAGACAGCCCTCATTCTCAGCTGTGTTGTTGGTGCTAACAAACTACAATTTGACGGCGATGGGATACTGCTCCCCCGTACCAGATACTAGAACTGCTCCATCTCCAGAACCTTCCATATTAATAGTTCCATCAAAATACATCTTCCATGATTGGCGTGTATCGTACTGATGGTGTTGCTGAACTATCATTACTCCTTCATCAGGGAAATATGTTTCCAAGGGTTTGAAATCCCCGGAAAGGCAAAAGGCCATTGATCCGCAATTCCTTGGCCTTTGATGGACTTTTTGAGTCATATATCGATGTCAAATTGTTGTAGGATCAATCGCCATCCGGATAAATAGGCAATTTAACATGGGTTTATTGAACACATATTTGAGATTATCTATGCGGGATATGAGATGGGTTGTGTGACTTTGGAGGTAATGCTATAACCTCATGGAAGCCCATGCTAAAGTAGAACACGTCTTTTCGATCAAAGTGTACTTGTGTTCCTTTTCTTTGAACCTTTCTTCGAGGAAATAGATAGCTCGTTCTTGGCCTCTATCGTTTTTCGTCCCAAAGATGCGAAATTTCATGGCATTGTCACTTATGGATGAGTACATGAACAGGGGAACATCATCCACAGGTGGTACCAATCACGGAGCTTTGACTAGCTGTTTCTTGATTGTGAGGAAGTCATTTTGACACTCATCATTCCATTTCATGGAGGAGTTCTTCCTTAATAGCTTGAAAATTGGCTCACAGGTTGCTGTGAGTTGAGAGATAAACCTGCTAATGAAGTTGATTCTTCCCAAAAATCCCCGTATTTCCTTTTCTGTCTGAGGAATGGGCATTTCCGTGATGGCTTGGATTTTGGCAGGATCCAGCTCAATCCCTTTGTGGCTAACTAAAAATCCTAGCAACTTGCCTGATTTAACGCCAAACGCGCATTTAGCTGGACTCAACTTCAAGTTGTAGTTACGCAACCTATTGAACAACTTTTTGAGATGGTCTATATGGTCATCCTCCTTCCGGGACTTGACAATGATGTCATCCACGTAGATCTCGATCTCTTTGTGCATTAAGTCATGGAAAAGAGCCATCATAACTTGTTGATAGGTGGCTCGGGCATTGATGAGGCTGAATGACAACCGTCTATAACAAAAGGTTCCCCAAGGCATGATGAAAGCAGTTTTCTAACGACCTTCCTCAGCAACTATGATCTCATGATACCCCGCAAAGCAATCAACAAAGGAGTACATGCCGTATTGTGCAATATTGTCAATGAGAATGTGGAGAAATGGCACGAAAAAGTTATCTTTTAAGCAAGCTTTGTTCAAGTCCCGGTAATCCACGCAAACTCGCACCTTCCATCCAGGTTTTGGCACGGGCACAATGTTGGATATCCACTCAGGATATGTGGACACCATAATGATGCCAGCTTGAAATTGTTTCATAATTTTTTCTTTTACCTTTAAACTCCACTCAGGTTTTAATCGCCTGAGCTTTTGCTTGACTGGATTAAATCCCTCTTTAATGGGAAGGCGATGAAGGACAATGTCAGTGGACAAACCCACCATGGCTTCATGAGACCATGAAAACACATCCTGGAATTGGGTTAATAGCATAACCATGTCATTAAGTTGGTTTGGGGTAAGGTCTGAACCAATCTGGATTAACTTAGGGCTTTCTAAGGTTCCGAGATTGAAAGAAGTGGTTTGATCAAGGTTGGGTTTGGGTTTGTCTTTGACCCATTCTTGAATTTTGGAGGCACCTCAATGTCATCCTCAGATATCCATCAAGGTCAATTCATCTCTACATCAAAGGTACAATCCTTGTGGAGAAGAGCAAATCAGACGCAAAATCTGAGCACGCCTAAATTTAGAGTCCTGAAACAAAATATGCTTTCACTTAGTATATATAAAATGTGTTGACCATACACAGTGTTAACATATACTAGCAAAATAAACTGCTAATACTGTACAGATAAGTAAACAGTTATTATATCTGAAGCGTAAAGAGTTTACACCGCTTTACCTCTGACGACCAATGAAAAGGTCTTTGTTCCAATTGGCAAGGGCAAAGTCCGGGTGGACCGCAGTGATGGAGGGATTGTCATCATCCTCCTTGTCCCGAATGATGGCCATTACGTCTGGGCAATCATCGTCTGGGGTATATCTGTTGGTATGTTCATTATGAACGATGACACGTATGCCTGACATCATTCGGATGACGTCTTGCTTGATTCTTCGCTCCTCCTCTTCCACTGCGGGATTTGGAACAAAGACTTCTTTCTCCTTTACCGGTATCGGCTTTCGAAATGACATAGCCATTACATTGGCTGACACCTTTACAGGAGGTTGTACGGACTCAGAGTTTGAAGGCGAAGATAAATGCCGCATGGTTGAAGCTGAAGGAACCTGCTGATGCTTATGAGGATTCCTGTGACTAGAACTGGCAGAATAGCCTAGCCCAGCTGTTCCACTTTGCTTGGTTGATCGAATGGGGTACTTGATACCCTGGCAATTTTTACCCAACCCTTGTCCCAATTTATGACCCAATGACATCATTTCTTTAGTAGCCGACATTACCTCGGCAGAAATCTTGGGTTCGGGTAATGGCATTCCAATAGCATGGTATTAGGTATTGCTTACTTTCGAGGCATGAAAACTGACTGGTTCAACATCTGCATTGGCATTGATGAATGGCACGTCCCCATGTCGAGGAAACTCTGGTTCAGCGTTGACCGTGACCAGGCTATTGTTGATAATGTATTTCAACTGTTGGTGAAGAGTGGAGGGGACTGCCCCAGCCATATGAATCAATGGTCGTCCCAAGAGTAGGTTGTATCCCGAATCTATCTTGGGTACATGGAAAGATACGTAGAATGTATGAGGACCAATTTCGATTGGCAGCTCAATTACTCCGACCGAATTCTGACGGGCTCCATCAAAAGCTTTGATGATAGTATGGCTACTCCGAATTCGGTTGAGATTGATGTTCATCTTCACCAAGGTAGCGTATGGACATATATTTAGAGAGGAACCTCCATCTATCAGGACTCCAACTAGCATGTATCCAGAGGATAAGACCGCAATATGCAATGACTTGCAATGACAGGTCCCCTCGGGCGGTATGTCATCCTCAGTGAAGGATATCACATTGTTGTTGAAAATCTGATCAACCAGATGTTGAAATTTTTTCGTATCAACTGATGTTGGTAGATAGGCTTCTTCTAAAACCTTCAACAAGACCTTCGGGTGATTCTCGAAAGTTAGGACCAAGTCCAGAATTGATATTTGTTGTGGAGCTTCTTTTAAGCTTAAAACCACCGTGGCTTCCGTTATGACCCATAGTGCGGAGGAATTTTTCAATCTTCTCCATGGGTATTTTCCCTTTGATTTGATGGTAGACTTCATCACTCGTTGGGGAAGATACAGTGGATTTTCCTTCGACACTGCAGCAGTTGTATGTGAGGTGGATCCTTCACCTTCTCCATAATTCCATGGAACTTTGCTCAAGCTAACAATAGGATATTGTGCTCTGTACGACAAGTTGATTGGCTCAGGAGCGGCTACTTTCAAAGGATTGTTGCTTCCCTTGAGTTGAATTATTAGCATTGTGAGTGATTTGTTAATCCCATCGGCCAAAGGATATGACCGCTACCACACTCTTCCACTTAGTAGGACTCAATTCTCACTTGCACGTAAACACATTATCGCTGATGCGCAAGCGCAGGACACCACCAATTAATTAGATTTTGGATAAGGTGGCGGAGTGCCCAACATTCTTCTGTGCTGTGACCGCGAGACTGGGAGTTATATTGACATACTCCATCGAGTTGTACCATACGAACGGGGTTGATTGGAGGTAGAAGGGAACTGATCCTTCCTTCATTGATTAACATATGAAGGATTTCCTCCATAGGTTGGCCCAAATAGGTGAATTCCCTTTTGTTGGCAAAATCCCGACGGGCCCTGGCATTTGCTCTCTTTGTCACTTTGTCTTCCAGAATTTCATTTTTTAAAAGTGACGAGGGAATATTCCTGACAAGAGGTAGGAGACTGGCATGCTCCTGGCTAATTAATTGACGTGTCACTTGATGCTGATAAGTCACCAGTTCCGCCAATTGTTTAATTTACTTGCATAGAGCTTTCATCTTTCGTTCCATTGTGAACTAGAACTTGGCATAATCCCATATGTCATCACCGTCTTTGAGGGTCTGGTAGGATTCACAGTTGAAATTGGAACTCTGTCCGTTGCTCCAATTGATCATGTTGACCTCTTCTTCTTTGTGCTGAGGAAGAGGATTGTCTTGAACGTGAGGCTGATCTAGTTTGGTGACCACGATCTCCCCGTTGTCTATCAGATCTTGGATTTTGTGTTTCAAGGCCCAACAATCCTGAGTATCATGTCCAGGTGCCCCGATATGTTAAGCACATTTCCGAGCAGCATTTAAACCCCATCCATTAGGGTTGGCTGGTGGAAGAAGATGCGTAATTTTCTTCTGTGTTATCAGAAGATTGAGAATGTTCTCGAGGGTATCCCCTAAGGGTGTAAACACTCGAGGGCGTTTGACTTCTCCACCTTTTGGTATTGGAGGGTTCGCCGACTGTGCTTGAAAAGGAGTGTAGTTTCTCCTTTGAATAGGCATGTTTTTTGACCCTTTTTGACCTCAGAGTATCGTGGAAACATCTTCCTCTTCTTTTTATGGACCCTCAGAAGTTGTTTCCATAATTTTCGGATTAGATGTGATCCGCAATGACTTTAAGGGCATCTAGGTCTTGAATCTTTCCGGACTTCAAACCCATCTCAGCCATCTCCCCATGTTTGACCATTTCAGAAAATGGTTTGCCGATGCCGGCTAAAACTCTCTCATAGAACGGAGCTTCTTATATGTCTATGAAAGTCATGAACATCTCTGATTTTATCATGGAAGGACTAACTTGGATAGCCAGGCATCTCCACCTTTGAGCATACTCTCTGAAAGACTCGTTAGACTGTTTCTTGATCTTGGTAATTTGATACCGATCAGGAGTCATCTGAGTTTGAAAGCTGTATTGAGTGAGGAAAGCATGTGCTAGCTCTTCCCAGCTATGGATCTTCGAATTGTCTAATCTTGTGTTCCATGAACGGGCTTCTCCAGTTAGACTTTTCTAGAACAATTGCATTTTGAGCTTTTCGTCCTATGCATAAGATCCAAGTTCTCCAATAAACACCTTTAAATATGTATAAGGATCTCCTAACCCGTCATATTTTTCAAAGTCAGAAGTTTTAAATTTTTCTGGATAATGAACACCAGGAAAAATGCAAAGATCAGCATATGAAACATTCCCGTGTGTTCCAATTCCTTTAATAGCATGAAGGGTCTCTTCCATTTAGAGGACTTTCTTTTTGATGTCACCAGTGTCTGGGTCTCCAGTGGGATGGGTAGCATCATGAGTTTTGTTGGTCGTATCCAACTGCAGTTCAGGTATTGTAATGACCTGGGTTCCCCCTTGTGTGGAGGATTCAGTATGTATGGGTATTTTTGGACCCTGATTGGATTGGTGTAATTCTTTGAGTAGAACAGGCAAATCTGTAATTTTTTTGCTTAATCCGTCGAATTCTTTGCTAGAAACTAAATTAAGTTCAGTCTGGTCAGATGACGACATGATTGACTATAGGACTGTAGCCTTTTTGGACTTTGACCGGGTAGTAGGTCTGATTGGTTCCCTGTGAAAGACTTGCATAATTTAGTCCTTATGGAATATGTATATAATAACATGCTATGTGATGCCTCCATTTTAGGAATTTTATTCTGCAAAACGGATGCCAGTTGTTTGTAGCATGTTAATTAAAATATGTATGTGTACACATTTCTTCATATTTCTCATTAAATGAGAGCATGAAGAGACTTTCCTCCGTTTTGGGTTTATCAGAGGCTGACCTATCTTAGGTTACTCTCGCGGCTTTTTAGCATGAAGGTTCCTAAATCATCGCAATCTACTTGACGGGAAATTAATCTGGTCTTTCAACTGGAGCGAATTTGGGTGGTGCCTTTTCTGAGCCTCGGAGAATTAGTCTTCTCACGAGTCCAATAATCAAACACCGACGGGATAGCCTCCTGGTGGAGGGACCACACGACATACATTCACATACATCGCGTCTCACCATATGATAATGATGACATGTGCGAAGCACTAATATCATAAGCAGATATGGTGCGAAGCACTAATATCATAAGCAATCATGGTGCGAAGCACTAAGTGCAATAAGGAAATGCATTCGTACACATTCATCATCAATGTAAATGCAACATCCACACACAAGCAGATAATAATTTTGAAAAGATTGTAATAGCGGCTTAAGTCCTCTTACTGGAGTCCCCAGCAGAGTCGCCACCTGTCGACGTCGGGATTTTTAGATGTCCCTTTCCGTTACTTGTTCTTTGGTGTTCTCATTTTAGGTGAGATTTGTTTGAAAAAACAAGTAAAAAAGGTCTGACATGTATAATGTCGACGATGGACTATCAAGAGTCGCCAGTTGGTTTTTTAAATGGTTGTACCAACACAACCGAGAAAAGGTTTGCACATTGACCCAGTGATGTGACACTGCTAAACGGGTCGGTGAAATCGAGATTCATTAGGATCTGGGGACTTGGTTATGCTGAGGGAAGGTGTTAGGCACCCCACGACATCCGTGTTACCACGGTGACTGCCTCTTTCCAAGAAACTATTATCTGAATGTGTGTGTGTGAGAGTCAATGTGTTGTTATTTTGGAAGTAGTGCGAGGCCTCGTTCGCACCTATATACACAGGGTTTGAATTTATGTAAAAATTCAATTTTAAGCAAGATATGGCAGTGATGTTTTATAAAAGAGGTTTTCAAACCACGATGCTCAATAGTAATTGAGACCTTTACACTCCCATTTTATTAAGTGTTAGAACTTGATTGATTTTATTTTACGAGATGCGAGGCATCCAAAATGACGTAAAAATAATGTACAAAATAATGCCGACTTCCTCATGGGTATGGAAACCATCTCGAGGAAATTCGAGATAATCGCAGAATAATTTACAAAGTCGCTTATAAATTGAAAATGTCCATCACGGAACCGAATCTAGATCCAATAAAATTTGAATCTGTGATCACATGATTCTTAAAGCGCGCATGATACCGCAATTTGTATGAAAGCGAGAAAGTATATATATAAAATCAGTAAATATATATATATATATATATACAGACATGATCACCAACCACGAAGCACCTCCATGGGGGATCGAAATGTAAATAAAGTTGTAAAATTTATCAACCGCCATACGGAGGAAACTCCAAAGGTACAAAACGTAAATAAAGTCGTAAAAGTATCAACCGCCATGGAGGAAACTCAAAGGGACAAAATGTAAAGAAAATTGTACAAAGTGATCAATCGCCACGTAAGTAAACTCAAAGGCAGATTGAAACGTAAAGAAAGTCATAAAAGCGATCAACCACCACGTAAGTGAACTCTGTGGGACGAAAATATATATATATATATATATAAGTTTATAAACGCACCGGATGTAAAATCGAAGCTCATCGAACAAAGTTCGACAACAGTTCATATATATATATATATATATATATATATATATATATATATATATATATATATATATATATATTTAATAAATGCACTAGGATATAAAATCCAAGCTCATCGAATAGAATCCTAACACGCACAGTTATATATATAATATATATATATATATATATATATATATATATATATATTAAAGCAAGTAAACGCGCTCAGGATGTAAAATCCGAGGCTCATCGAATGTACGAGTCGACCACAGATCCATATATGTAAATATATATATATATATATATAAAAGCGAGTAAACGCATTCGGATGTAAAATTAGGCTCATCGAATGCAGTCCTAACCACGGTTCATATATATATATATATATATATATATATATATATATATATAAGCGAGGTGTACCAGAGGCAACCCGAGTTTTTCTGGTTGGGTCGTCTCGTAATACGTGCACTCGGGCACTGTAATGTCCACTCGAACTTTCAGAAGTGCAATCCGGGCATCTGTTTGAGGTATACAGGACCTATTTTGGACCGCCGTTGTCGAGATTTGTACGATGGCATGGGATTAGAGTTTGTACGAAGTCATTGAAGATGGGACGATGCCCTCCGGTCTTCAAGCTTAAACTTCCATCTGTTACCCCGCACAATAGTCACTCGGGATTGGTTAGTCTTGTGAGACATCGTTGTGTAGAGATGTTGAGACGACGTGGCGTGGCATCGTGTTGGCGAGATGACAATGTTGCCCCTCACCGGTGTTATCGCCGGATTGGGCTGATAAAGCAGACGTTGCTCAGACCTTCGCTTAGATTGGACTGCTGCATTTATTGAAGGTCCTCATTGTCATCTTTGAGGTGTGCATGTCCTCCCGGTGTTATAGCCGGGTTGGTACAGTATATCTCATTGTGAGCGCCGAGATTGAAGCTGGTCGCATTTGAAACAATCATTTCCGGGGTTATCGCCAAAACTGCATTCCTTGGGGTTATCACCAAGGTTGGTGGCTATTCCCATAATTGGGACTAAGACTGGATACCTCGGGGTTTTCTCCGAGATTAATCGGTCTTCTCCGGTGTGTGTTCCGATATTGGATCTGCACGCCTCAGGGTTATCTCCGAGGTTGGAATTGTTACTCCCAGCATGTGTTCTGGGGTTGACGCTGAACTTCCGGTAGTATCCGGAATGGGTGTGGATTGTCTTTCAGGGTTCCCTTTTAAAAGACGAATCTGTCCTCTTGCAATGTTAGTGACAGTAGTACAAAAAATTTGAGTGTCTACAATATGTAAATTAAGTTGATCTTTATATTATTGTTATTATTATTATTATTTCGCTCATAAAAATGGTATCGTGAAGCACCAAGTTCGGGTTTCAAGTACCCGGATTTGGGGGGCTTTACAGGTACAATTGCAAGAACTGCTAGATAAGAAGTATGTGAGAGCCCCGAATCCGGGTCCCGAATCACCGCGGATCCGGTTCAATCATTCTAACACTATTACTATATTTGCGGAAGATATAAACATAAATTGTTTATACAATACATTACACATTATTCCCCAAGGTCGAGTAACCTTAACTTATACACAATTCATAACTAGTCTAACATATAACAACATTAATATCATACAATACTATTACAAATCTAATCGCACACGTAAACTAAAGCTGGAACCGTCTTTAATCTTTCCTTGTATCTGACTTATTCGCCCTAATCTGCAATGTTTATCATGATATAGCAAGGGTGAACATAAGATTGCCCAGCAAGTTTAAGTTCAATAATTTAACAATATATCATGATTGAAAGAATCTGAATAATAAGCTGGCTATAATTTAACAATATAATTGTTAACTAGCAGGAACAAACTTTTGACTGAACAAGTATATAACATGAACAAATAAATCTGGACCGAAGGGTAATGAATGTGATCAGCCTTTCATACCTGACTTATACATGCAATATGTACAGAGTACAATTCTACAATTGCAATCAGCAATGATTATCCATAAGCATATCAGAATGAAACAACTCTTAGTAGAGTTAAGTAAAACTTGCCTAAACCGTTGATTACCGTTACGTATTTAAATAAGCTTTGTCTGAAGACCTAATATTACTAATATCGATATACATATTAGAATAATATCATCACAGTATTTATAATAACCTAAACACATAACCCTATCAGTTGTCAATACACAGAAGACTTAGTATCATGTCAAATTATTTCAGTCTAACTTGAGCCTAACACAAATCTGACGTCCCAACGGTCTAGTCGAACTAATCTCGAGTCTAAAATCACTAAGACTCGGTCTAAAATAATTCACAGATATCTTAGATAATTTATTATTAGTCAAAAATAATTTTCATAGGCTTGTACAAATTTTTAGATAATTATTACCATTTATCATGATTTTTTAATCATTACAAACATATTTATATGATTTAAATACTTTAATATTATATTATAAGTTTTTCTTGAACATAAAAGTCAAATACCAATCCAACAACCCAGATTTGGAATCCAGCAAGCTGGATTCAAAATCCAGTATCTAGATGGCCAATCCAGTAAACTAAACTACAATCCAGCAAACTGAATATCAAATCTAGTAACTAGATTGCAATCCAGCAAGCTAGATTCAACATATTTTCAATTCAGTAAACTTCTTTTCAATCCAGCAAGCTGGATTCCATATCCTTTTCACGAAAATACCAAATAAATTTATTATCTTTCTATCATTTGCAGAAACATATATACATATATTTTATACACAAAAAGTATTTTTCTATAATTTTCCAACCTTCTTTAGTATTTTTCAAAAATCATTTTTAGATAATTCCTTAAGAAATTAGCTACCTCGCGTTTAACTCCAGAAATTCCCAACTCTTGGCGAGATCTTACACATGTTAACATGAGCCTCCAGTTTAAATTTTGTGGCAATCGGAGTTATAGAACTCCGGTTATAGTCGTTTTCGTCGAAAAATCACAAAAATTGAAATGATCATAACTTGGTCATTTTAAGTCGGAATGACCTCATGTTTGGACAGTAGGTACTTTATACCATATATTTTAATGTCCCAAAGGTCAGGAATTTTTCTCATAAACTAAGTGGCCGAAAATGCCCTTTTAAATTTTAGGGCAGTAGCTTTTTAGCGTTTTGCAGTTTTTGACTCCTTTGCTAAAATCAGTCCGCACGAAAATCTACAACACCTTTTTCCGTGATTCCACTTGGAACAGTTAGAAAATGCATAGATCTAACTCTAGGACTTGACCAAACTCAAAAATTCGAAATATAATAGGAGATATGGTCATTTGAATTTCATGTTTCGTTTTCATGAAAATCTAATTTTCAACCCTATGTGGTGTCTAAGAAAACTTCTATGTTCTCACCTAATAACCAATATAACTCATCATAATACTTACTAATACTACATATACCCATGATTCTACCATGACACATGATCAATTTTATCAAACAATAATCAAACACAAGATTAAACACTATCAATACTAAGAAAATTAGGATTTTCTACACTTTGAAAACCTAGCTTCACTTTTCTTGCTTTGATCTAACTTTTGTCACTTAAAATTGATAGATCCGCACATAAAACACTCTAAATCATGTAGATCTAAGATTTTTGAGTTTTGAAACCTTAGATCTTTTGTAAGACCCCGAATTTTATGAAATAAAAGTATTCAATTTTTCTTATAATTACAATTCAGTAAATGATTAAATTGATAAAAGTTTAAAGTTAAGGGTGATATATATAAATTTTTCAAAATACGCAAGTGGTTATAGAATATTCTTGTTGTCGGGGAATATTTGTTTGGTCGTAGAATATTCTTGTTGTCGGGGAATATTAAATGCGACAGTACAATGACCATTTGTGGCCCCATAACGAATAATAACCCGGATGAAGAAAACGAGAAAAATTGAGTTTTTATAAATAACTACAGAAGTTGTTACAATTAACACTATTGAATACCGGGTGGTTAAAATAAGAATCTGCGCGTGTTTGCATAAAGAAGACACGATTTTTACAAAGATTTTTGAATTATTGATCCTTACGTAAGAAGGCATTATTCAATAATTATTACAGTAATTACTGTTCAATATTTTATTTTATTGATTCAATAATTGCTGCGTTGATATTTTATATTATTGTTGTTTCAATAATTGTCACTGCATACAGATTCCATTATCAGATCAATAATTCATATTATTTGAATAATATTATTAGATAGCATTATTGGCAATGTCTAGAAAGTTCTATCAAGGAGAGGTTTGGTCACCTATTTGCGCGCCAGTAAGGAGAAATCCTTATCGGAAAGCCCCCTCTTTCCTGGGAACTGCCTGGTTGTCATTATTGTGATTCTGTAATATTATTTGTGAATAATTAATTAATTATTGATTTATATGATAAGGAAATATTTATTTTATATGGATATAAATGATGGATATATTTATTTTTATGTGGATAAAAATGAAGGAATTAATGCTGAGGTGTTTTATCAGTATTTTGTCGGTGTGGAAGTATTAAAAATCATCCGTTTGTGGATTTCGAATATTTTTAGTTTGGAATTTGGGAAAATGCAAAGCTACAAAGTTGTAGAGAATTCGATTTCAGGCAGAATGGACATAAAATTCCTATTTTTATGATAAACGGTCTATTTTCTATGAATTGTTGAAGTTTCAGAAAATAAAATAATTTTTATTAATTTATGGGTGGGACTTACTTGGTTATCAACACATGGGCTGCTATCTTTTGGTTCAAAGATGGCTGGTGGCTGACTTGACAAATTGAGGTGGCGTGGAAGAAGAAAAAGAAATAATATATTTTATTATTTTAGTCTCCTATGGCGTTCTAGTATTTTCCTATAAATAGGTGCTTATGTTAGAATTGAAAATCACACCAGAAACATAAGTTTTCTCTCTCTATATTATCAAGCATATTTTTGTTAGTATTTAGATATCTTGAGTGTTGCTATACGACGCAAGTTCGTTCAGCGTTATATCCGATATTCAAGTCAGAAATACTGCTCTTTTGAGGTAAGGGATTTTAAGGGTTGTTATGTTTTTCATGTCTCGTAACTTTTCAGACCTTCAAAAATTCTGAAAAAATTTGAAATGATATTTTGATGAGTTTTATTGATTGTGTCCAAAAATGGTAATTTTTGGATGTATAGATTAAGAGTTATGAATTTTATGAGAAAAAACTATTTTAAAAGTAACCGCTTATAACTCCTTGTGGTTAACTCCAAAATTGATGAAATTTATATTGGAAGTATATCCATATAATATCAGTATACTCTGTGAATTTTGGAATTTTTGGATAAAAGTACAATTTATGATAAATGTCTAAATATTCGGCAGTTTTGGCCATATGAAAAATAGTAAATGAATTTTAAAAATTCGAGAAAATATATGTTCAATATGGGACTACATTCGCTAAATCCCTTAAAAGAAATATTTTTGAATCGATTTGCTATTTTTCATGAAAAATAGACTAGTTATGAGTAAATGAATTAAATATGTTATGTAAAGTAAGAAAATTAGAAAATAGGATTTTATGGCTTGAGAATCCTATATGAGGTATATGCAGATTTTTGATGAGGGTTTTGGTTATTGGTGATAAAATCTTATGAGTTTGGCATTTTAGGATGATTAAATGCATTATTTAGTAAAGTGTAAATAATTAAAATAAATTGTTTATAAGCTTAAGAAATATTATTCTTTCAACATCATTATACCGAAATATTGGTATTGATTTTATTGTGGAATTTTTACCTTTTTCACGTCGGGTTTACTATTCACGAGTTACTATTCACGAGTTACTATTCATGAGTTACTATTCACGAGTTACTATTCACGGGTACTATTCACGATAAAATTGGTTTCTTTTTCTGACCAAATTATAGTTGATTTATGAATATTACTCTTGAGATTAAAACTATATGTTGATCATATTATTTTTATTATCATATATAACATTTTTATAACCCTAACGACGATATTTCTCTTTGACTTGAGTGTAAAGATGGGTAGATTTTTGGTATAATCATGACTAAAGGTTCTCTTTAGCCAGTAGTGCAAAGTTGAATTGTTGACTGGTATGATCATGACCATTGAATTTACAATTGAATATTTTTAGCTTAAGTGCAAAGGTGAATTGATCAACATGGTTATAATTATTGTTTATATAAATTCTGAAATGATTATATATTTCTTTGAGATATTAATATATTTTGCTTGTAGTGCAAATATGAACTGTTGATGAATATCTTTGGCATGTAGCGCAAAGATGAACTGTTAATGAATATCTTTGGCCCGTAGTGCAAAGATGACCTGTTGTTGAATATCTTTGGCCTGTAGTACAAAGATGAACTATTAATGAATATCTTTGGCCTATAGTGCAAAGATGAATTTATTAGTATGATTATGAACAGGAACTGTGATTTGGTATAACCATGATCCTGGATGAGAAGAGGAATTTAGAACTACAATTATGATTATGAGTTATTCATATGATTGTGGTCCAGAATTGTTGATTGATGTTACAGGGATAAAACATTGTTGGTGGATTTTTAATATGAAAAAGATAATAGACTTTATAGTCTATTTGACTCTTCTAATGGATTGCTCGTTCCGCTGCAACTATTGTTGAAATTTTTATCATCTACCATATGTTCTAAATCTCCGATTTATTATTGATGAAGGCTATTGATAATTTAATTATCTTTAGTCATGAGATTCTTTACTGAGTTAGTTGTGCTCACTGTAAGACCCCGAAATATTTTAAATAAAAAGGAATTTCTTTTATTTATTATTTTGAAATAGTAAGGGTGGATTTGATTAATGTGGTTAGTTATGGGTAAAATGCGCAAATATTTTAAATAAGCAAGTGGTGATATAATATTCATTATTGCTGGGGAATATTAGTTTTTTGTCGTTGAATATTCAGATCTTTGTCGGGGAATATTAAATTATTGGCAGTAGCCATGTGTGGGCCCCATAACGAAAGCGATTGGATGAAGAAAACGACAAATATAAGTTGTTTATAAATAATTGGCGTAGTTATTACAGATTAATCTTGTTGGAATACCCAGTGGTTAAAACACACTAATACGTGTTGTTGAACAGTAGTACACGGTATTGCACCAATTATTAATTCTTACGTAAAAAGACACTACTCAATAATGGTTACAGTAATTCTTTGTTCAAACATTTTATTTTATTGATTCAATAATTCTTTGCATTGATATTTTATATATTGTTGTTTCAATAATTGTCATTACACAAGTATTTTCCATTATCGAAGCAATAATTCATATTATCTGAATAATATTATTAGATAACATTATTGGCAATGTCTAGAAAGTTACTGTCTAAGGAGAGGTTTGGTCACCTAAATTGCGGCGCCAAGAAGGAGAAATTCTTATTGGAAAGCCCCCCCTCTTTCCTAAGGCGCTGGTTGTCAATATTGTGATTACGTAATATTATTTGTGAATAATTAATTATTAATTCATATGATGAGGAAAATATTGATTTTATGTGGATATAGATGGAGAAAAATTTTAATATGACAATTGTTAAAATTAAAATTTTATCTTTTTTCGATGAAACAATTCATTTAAATATATATATATATATTATTATATTTTAATAATATAATAATGGTGATATTTTACAACGAATGTGGGATATATGAGTATACGAGGAAGAAGAGTATTTTTGTTGCAATAAATGTTTAAAACATATTAAACATGTAAATTGGACCTCATTTATTGATTGAAATTTGATTATAAACAGTAAATCGCTCTGCTTGTGGATTTTACCAATTTCATTTGGAATTTGGATAAACTTTCTTCTCATGAAGTTGTAGAGAATTGAATTTCCTATAAAAAGACGTGAGATTCGAATTTTACGGCAAAAGGTCTATTTATTATGAATTATTGAAGTTTGGAGTTCCAAAATAATTAATTTTTGGAAGTTTTAATTATTTTAAATAATAAAAACGTTTTTTGGTGAGTGTTCCACATGTTATAAATGTGTCATGTTCTTTGAATTCAGATCTAGGAAGGTTGGCGTAGAAAACTTAATATATATATTATTAATTTATTAAATTTTACGCTTTGGTGTTCTAAGCATTTTCCTATAAATAGGTGCTTTGGGTTAGAATTGAAAATCAATTTAAATTGAAGTTTTTCTCTCTATATTATCGAGCGTATTCTTGTGAGTATTTTGAGTATACTTTGAGTATTGTTATACGGTGCAAGTTCAAGTCATAACCTATATCCGGTGTTTCAACTAGAAGTACTATCTTTCGAGGTAAGGGATATTATTTTTTTTTTGTAATGATATTATTTCTTCAATATCATTATGCTGAAATATTGATCTGAAGTTTTTATCAAATTTGGAACTTTTGGTATCGGAGTTACTATTCACGTATACGGCACTATTCACGTATACGACACTATTCACGAATATGGCACTATTCATCGAAAAATGAAATTTCTTCTTTTCGTCCAAAATATCTATTCTGGATACTAGCTTTGATTGTATCCATGTTTTGATCATTCTTGAATTTTACACCACTATGATTATTTTGAGGTATTTTTGGATATGGATAAAATAAAGTACGAATCCTTAATCTTTAATCCTTGTCATTTTGTTTCACTGGATTCGTTTATTTAAAAATATTTTTCATCATCCTCAGTCTTAAATGATGATATTATTGAATATCTTTGGCATGTAGTGCAAAGATGAATGATTTATGATGAATATCTTTGGCCCGTAGTGCAAAAGATGAATGATTTCGATGAATATCTTTGGCCCATAGTGCAAAAGATGAGCAGTGTTTAGATGAACATGACCAGTGATGAATATCTTTGGCACAGTAGTGCAAAGATGAATATTTGATTCAGATATATATTAATTGATGTTACGGATAAAAGATGAGCGATGAACTTTAAAATTCATACATAGAAGATAGTAGTTTGCATTCTCTACTTAACTCTTCTAATGAATTATTATTTCATTGCGAATATTGATTTAAAACTTGTTGTCTATTGTATTCTATTAGATTTTTTTTCCTGTTGAAGACTAACGATAATTTTGTTGTATATTATCTTAGTCATAATATTCTTTACTGAGCTAGTTGAGCTCACCCTTTTCTTTTTGTTCTATTTTTCTTCTCGCAGAGAGGCGAGAATGTAGCGATTACTAGTCGGGGTATGGAATGAAGGTTCTAGAGAGAGTTGTTTAGTAGTCCTCACCATTTTGTAAATAATGTATCAATAATTATGATGGGGATTTATTTGCGTGTGGATATTGTCTAGATGGCAATATCTCGTATTTAAACTTTCTGATTTTTTTATATGTTGTAATAATAAAGTTGTAGTTATTTACGTATCATGTATTTGGCGACTCGAGAATGGGTTGGATGGAATGGACCTATTTTGGGGGCGTCACCACAGTGGTATCGAGCTTAGGATATGATCTCTGGCGGAGATGGGGAATAGAACTAGGAGGGGAGAGACGAGTAAATCCTTCGCTAGTGTGTCTTACCTAAGCTTATTTGTTAGTTGGTTAGTATATAGGGATATTATGTGATATATTGATTTCCTTAAGTAACCCTTGTTTTATGACAGTATTTGAGAATGTCGACTGAGAATATTAACAGTGGAGTAAATGAGACCGTGGAGATGCTTGTACTTACCAACGAGGAGAACGTGTAACAGGCTGGCAATGTACCTCCTATGAACAACACCACTGAGCAGATGATGAACGAGGGGATGTTTAGAAGCTTTTTGCAGTTCATGCAAAATCAGACGAGGGAGACTCGTGTTCAAAACATAGGAGGAAATGATAGCAATTCACGGGTTGTCACAGCCAAGCAGTTCGAAGAGTTGGGACCACCAGAATTTAAGAGAAAGCCTGATCCGATCATGGCGGAAACATGGGTCAAGCAAATTACCAAGATATTCGATGTCTTGGGATGCACGGAGGAACAAAAGGTTCCATTCGCCACCTTTATGTTCCGTGGCGAGGCGTATTCTTGGTGGGAGTCTCGTGAAGCGTACTCCATCCAATACTTTTCGGCATGTCATGGGAGACATTTCAGAAATAGTTCAATGACAAGTACTTCCCTGAAAGTATTCGTCATATGAAGGAAGTGGAGTTTATTAGACTGGAGCAGAATAACATGATGGTGTCCCAGTATGTGGCGAAGTTCGCGAAGTTATCCAGGTTTGCGCCTCATTTGGCGGAGAATGAGGAACGTATGACGCGTATGTTTCTGAGAGGTTTGAAACCCGGCATACGTCAGTATCTCATTTCTCATAAATTTTCTCTCTATTCAGATGTTGTCAATAGGGCTCAGTTGTTAGAGCGAGATAACGAGTACGTTCAACCAAGGGACCATAACCAGGATCATACCGAAGATAGCAGTCATCAGAATAACGATAACCAGCGGAGAAAGAAGAATACGGACAAAGGCGGTAACCACTCTGGTGGTAATCGTGGCCATGAAAATAGAAGAAGCGAGTCAGGAGGAGATTTTAAAAAGAGGAGATTCAACAACGACCATGTGAAGACGTCAGCGCCAGTAGCAACTGGTTCCAAGGGAGGAGAAAGACCACCGGTCGTATGTTACAAATGCGGGAGAGAGGGACATATCAGCCCAAACTGCTCACAACAGTTTAAGGTATGCTATAATTGTGGAAAAGAAGGACATATCGCTCGAGATTGTACGGTAGCGAAACCAAGTCCAGCGGGGATGGTGACTCAAAAGGATGTCCCAGAAAAGTCAAAGTCAACGGTTCCTGGAAGAGCGTTTGTCGTGACCGGTCAAAATGCGAGGAACCCGAACGAAGTTAGCACGGGTTAGTTAATTATAAATTCTTGCGAAGTTTATACCTTATTAGATACCGGTTCTACCCATCCTTTTATCTCTCTTGCTTGCGCTCAACGTTTGAACTTGACTACGGAGAAATTAGACTTTGACCTATCTGTGGAGACTCCGTTAGGAGAAATTTTCATTACATCGACTGTTTAGAAATCTTGCTTGATTCAGGTTGGCACCCTTATCTTACCTGTTGACCTTATCTCTTTAAAGATACTTGCTTTTGATGTGATTTTAGGGATTGATTGGTTAACTACTCATCATGCCAAAATTGATTGTTTTAGTAAGGTTGTTAGTTTTCATATTCCTAATCAACTTTTGTTGTTCAATTCGAGCAACTAAACCATTAAAATCAATCTTGTCATATCTAATCATAAAGCGATTCGTTTATTAAAAAGCGGATGTCAAGCTTTCTTAGTCCATGTTATGGATTTGAATAAAGACACGTCGATTTGAATAATATTCTGTTGTTATTGATTTTTCCCGACGTATTTCTGAAGAATTCATCTACCTACTCCCGAGGCGTGATATTGAATTTGTATCGACTTTAAATCCCAGACAAAACCCATTTCTAAAATCTCATATCGAATGGCTCCTATTGAACTTCAGGAGTTAAAAACCCAACTGTAGAAGTTGATACCCGAGCCTCTATCTGGTGACTTCCTTTATGGAATGCACCGAAGCCAGACTCTCCGTAGAGGATGCCATATTCATGTGGTAGTAAACTGATAGGTGCCATTGTTACGTGTTATCCAAGGTTGGGATATGAGTCACAGTTGAGAACAACCTAATTTGGTAATCGAAATACGTAGCTTTCTAGGCTTAGTTGGTTATTATCGGAGATTCGTTGAAGGATATTCTCGAATCGCTATTCCATTAACGCAGCTGACTCGTAGAGATACAAAATTCAAATGGAGCAAGGAATGTGGGAAGAGCTTCGAAGAACTCAAGAGGAGACTCATTTCAGCACATGTTCTGACCATGCCATCCTGAAAAAGCGAACGTGGTAGCTGACGTGTTGAGTAGAAGATCGTTGTACAAGCACGAAAACGATATTGTCAAAGACTCATTTCAGTATAATTTACAAATAATAGAGATGGAGATGAAAACTCTAGGTACCCACGTGATGATATCTGAGTATAATCGACTTTAATCGATAAAGTTAAAGCTATTCAAGCTACACAATTGAGTGATGAATTTGAAGAAGGAGGTGCAAGAAGTTGTTATTTCAAAAGCGAGAATCGGTGAAGTGAGGAAAGCTCAAACCTTCGATTTATTAATCCATTTGAAATTCTCGATCGAATAGGAGCGTGGCCTATAGACTCGCTTTTTTACCGCCAAGTATGACGGCGTGTTCATAACGTTTTTCACGTATCGATGTTACGTAAATATGTGGACGACCGAACCACGTCATTGAGTTAGAACCGGACGAGATAGCCAAGACTTAACGTCACGAGGAGGTACTGTCAAGATCTTGGATAGGAAAGAACATGTCCTATGTCATCGAGGTTATACCACAAGTTAAAGTTTTGTGGGGAAACCATGCTATTGAGGAAATGACCGAGAGTTGGAAGCGGAAATGAAAGCGAGGTATTCTCATCTTTTGAAACACTGTGCACGTGACGTCAATTTCGAGGACAAAATTTCATAAGGAGGGGAGGTTAGACGACCTAAAATTTTTAAATAAAAAGGAATTTCCTTTATTTATTATTTTGAAATAGTAAGGGTGGATTTGATTAATGTGGTTAGTTATGGGTAAAATGCACAAATATTTTAAATAAGCAAGTGGTGATATAATATTCATTATTGTCGAGGAATATTCGTTTGGTCGTGGAATATTCGTCATTTGTGGGGAATATTAAATTTACTGACGGTAATGACCATGTGTGGGCCCCATAACGGAAAGCGATTGGATGAAAAAGCGACAAATATAAGTTGTTTTTAAATAATGGCGTAGTTATTACCAATTATCATTGTTGGAATACCCAATGGTTAAAACACACTAATACGTGTTGTTGAAAGAATGCTTGCGGTATTGCACCAATTATTGATTCTTACGTAAGAAGACACTACTCAATAATGGTTACAAACAATTCTTTATTCAAGATTTTATTTTATTGATTCAATAATTCTTGCGCATTGATATTTTATATTCTTTCATTGTTTTAATAATTGTCATTACACACGGTATTTTCCATTATCGAAGCAATAATTCATATTATCTGAATAATATTATTAGATAACATTATTGGCAATGTCTAGAAAGTTACATCTAAGGAGAGGTTTGGTCACCTAATTGCTGCGCAAGATGAGGAGAAATTCTTATCGAAAGCCCCTCTTTCCCTGAACCGCACGGTTGTCAATATTGTGATTCTGTAATATTATTTGTGAATAATTAATTATTAATTCATATGATGAGGAAAATATTGATTTTATGTGGATATAGATGGAGAAAAATTTTAATATGACAATTGTTAAAAATTAAAATTTTATCTTTTTCTGATGAAATAATTCATTTAAATATATATATATATATTATTATATTTTAATAATATAATAATGGTGATATTTTTACAACGAATGTGGGATATATGAGTATACGAGGAAGAAGAGTATTTTTGTTGCAATAAATGTTTAAAACATGTTAAACATGTCCGGTGGACCCCATTTATTGAGTGAAATTTGATTATACTTTGTAAAATCGCCTTGGTTTGTGGATTTCGCCAATTTCTGTTTGGTATTTGGATAAACTTTCTTCTGCGAAGTTGTAGAGAATTGAATTTCCTATAAAAAGTCGCGAGATTCATATTTTCTGGCAAAAGGTCTATTTATTATGAATTATTGAAGTTTCGGAGTTCCAAAATAATTGATTTTTGAAAGTTTTAATTATTTTAAATAATAAAAACGTTTTTGGTGAGTGTTCCACATGTTATAAATGTGTCATGTTGCTGAATTTAGATCTAGGAAGGTTGGCGTAGAAAACTTAATATATATATTATTAATTTATTAAATTTTCTGCTTTGGTGTTCTAAGCATTTTTCTATAAATAGGGTGCTTAGGTTAGAATTGAAAATCACACCAGAAATTGAAGTTTTCTCTCTCTATATTATCGAGCGTATTCTTGTGAGTATTTTGAGTATACTTTGAGTATTGTTATACGGTGCAAGTTCAAGTCATAACCTATATCCGGTGTTTCAACTAGAAGTACTGTCTTTCGAGGTAAGGGATATTATTTTTTTTCGTAATGATATTATTTCTTCTATATCATTATGCTGAAATATTGATCTGAAGTTTTTATCAAATTTGGAACTTTTGGTGTTGGAGTTACTATTCACGTATACGGCACTATTCACGTATACGACACTATTCCTGAATACGGCACTATTCATCAAAAAATGAAATTTCTTCTTTTCGTCCAAAATATCTATTCTGGATACTAGCTTTGATTGTATCCATGTTTTGATCATTCTTGAATTTTACACCACTATGATTATTTTGAGGTATTTTTGGATATGGATAAAATAAAGTACGAATCCTTAATCCTTAATCCTTGTCATTTTGTTTCACTGGATTCGTTTATTTAAAAATATTTTTCATCATCCTCAGTCTTAAATGATGATATTATTGAATATCTTTGGCCTGTAGTGCAAAGATGAATGATTTATGATGAATATCTTTGGCCTGTAGTGCAAAGATGAATGATTTCTGATGAATATCTTTGGCCCGTAGTGCAAAGATGAACAGGTGTTTAGATGAACATGACCAACTGATGAATATCTTTGGCCCGTAGTAGTGCAAAGATGAATATTTGATTCAGATATATATTGATTGATGTTACGGGGGATAAAAGATAGAGCGATGAACTTTAAAATTCATACATAGAAGATAGTAGTTTGCATTCTCTACTTAACTCTTCTAATGAATTATTATTTCATTGCGAATATTGATTTAAAACTTGTTGTCTATTGTATTCTATTAGATTTTTCCTGTTGAAGACTAACGATAATTTTGTTGTATATTATCTTAGTCATAATATTCTTCTTGGGCTAGTTGAGCTCACCCTTTTCCTTTTTGTTCCATTTTTCTTCTCAGGAGACGAGAATGTAGCGATTACTAGTCGGGGTATGGAATGAAGGTTCTAGAGAGAGTTTTTTAGTAGTCCTCACCATTTTTGTAAATAATGTATCAATAATTATAATGGGGATTTATTTGCGTGTGGATATTGTCTAGATGGAAATATCTGTATTTAAACTCACAGTTTATATGTTGTAATAATAAAGTTGTAGTTATTTCTGTACCATATATTTGGCGACTCAGAATGGGTTGGATGGAATGGACCTATTTTGGGGGCGTCACACTCACCCTTTTGCTTCACAATTCCTTTCAGGTAATACGAGTGTAGCTGGGTCGAGCGGGGTTAACAGGGGAATAGAACGGTGGACATCATTTAGTAGTTATATTTGGTGAATCAAATAGGGTGAGGCGAACCCAACGTTGGAAGGGTGTTTTGCCACTATCATACAAGATGTCTAATGACATACAACCTCGTATCATCATAAGACAGGGATGTGCTCATCCACTTGCTGAGTATATCTACGAGCACTACCTATATAATCTTGGTGTTTGTTTGGAGTATAATTCTCAATTAGAGACAGTTGAGATAATTATATGTCAAGAGAAGACTCATCATTAGAACGAAGATGATAGTAGTCTTCTCGTTTTTCTTTGGGGACTATTAGGTCAACCAAGGATAATTCTATGGGCATATGATATCTATCATAACCTAAACGCATGGCCTCCCATGTACGAAGGTTTTCTTGAGCACTTTCCAAATATTCTAATTTCTAAAACAGTTTTTGACTATACCTTTATGTAAGGTGTCATTGTGACGTGCTATCCAAGGTTGGGATGAGAGTCACAGTTGGTATATATTTGTATCCAAACTCACAACATATATGTTGTTGTATTTTGCACGACAATTGTTGTAATAAAATTGTAGTTATTTTCTGTACCATGTATTTGGCGACTCAGAATAGGTTGGATGGAATGGACCTATTTTGGGGTTGTCACATTTGGTATCAAAGCTTAGGGATATGGTCTTTGGCGGGATCGGGGAATATAACTAGGAGGGGAGAGATGAGTAAATCCTTCGCTAGTGTGTCCTACCTAAGCTTATTTATTGGTCAGTCATAATATCGGGATATTATGTGATATGTTAATTTGTTTAATTAACCCTTGTTTTATGGTAGTATTTGAGAATGGCTGCTGAGAATGTTAACAATGGAGTGAATGAGACTGTGGGGATACCTCTAATCACTAACCATGATAATGTGATGTTAGACGAAGAAGGAATTAGAGATATTCTTGTGGTGAGTGAAGAATTGATAGTTGCACCCGAGATAGTCGCAGAGGTAACAACTGAGAGTGAGGAAGAAGAGGTACCTGAGGAGGATTTATTAGAGGTATTATATGATCAAAATATAGAATTGCAAAATCGTATTCATGAGTTAGAAGAGCAGGCGGAAGAACGGCAGGCGGTCGTGGAACAAAAGGATGCAACAATTCAAGCTTGTGTTACCCGATATGTGATGCTTGAATGAAGCATTCTTTGGCGAGTATAAGATGATAAAGATGGAATCTGAATGGTGAAAGAAGAAAAAAGCGAACGAGTGAGAATAAGTGATGCATGGGCAAAAGCCGCATTTATTACACGTGGATATTGTGGAAAGAGATGTCCCGGTCTAAGAAGGCTAAAATAGATGATATGAATTTCTCTTTTTGGAAAGCAATTGGGAGAACCCAACATCGAAGTTTTGAATTACCCCGCATGCAGTGGTCAACCTGAATTCGATATGGATCGAAGATTGATGATTTGATTATGAATCGAGAATACGATGAGGCGGCTTGAGGGTGAATATGCCCTATAGAAAAGTATATTCCAATGGTAGTGATGACGCCAAATGCTGCCCTAGACAAGTCAAAACCGGGTAGTTCAAGGGAGAGCGGTTGTAATGACTTCCCAACAAGTGAAGAACCCAAATGAAGTTATCACGGGAGATGAGCAATGGAGAAGTCGTGATGAGCCGGGAGATAGAATCTGAAATGAAAGCAAGGTATTCTCAACTTTTTGAAATACCAGGTACGTAAATTCGGGGACGAAATTTCATAAGGAGGGGAGATTGTAAGACCCCGAATTTTATGAAATAAAAGTATTCAATTTTTTTTATAATTACAATTCAATAAATGATTAAATTGATAAAAGTTTAAAGTTAAGGGTGATATATATAAATTTTTCAAAATATGCAAGTAGTTATAGAATATTCTTGTTGTCGAGGAATATTCGTTTGGTCGTAAAATATTCTTGTTGTCGGGGAATATTCGTGCATTTACAAGTAGCTTGACCATTGTGGGCCCCATAACTAATAAGCGCTTCGGATGAAGAAAACGAGAAAAATTGAGTTTTTATAAATAATGGCGTAGTTGTTACCAATTAACAATTGTTGGAATACCCGTTGGTTAAAATCTGAATACGCGTGTTTGCACAAAGAGATAGATACCTGCGGTTTTTACATGTATTTTTGAATTATTGATCCTTACGTGAAGAAGGCACTACTCAATAATTATTAGAGTAATTCTTGCTCAATATTTTATTTTATTGATTCAATAATTGTTGCGTTGATATTTTATATTATTGTTGTTTCAATAATTGTCACTTCACAGTATCTCCATTTTCAGATCAATAATTCATATTATTTGAATAATATTATTAGATAGCATTATTGGCAATGTCTAGAAAGTTCTATCAAGGAGAGGTTTGGTCACCTAATTGCGCGCCAGTAAGGAGAAATCCTTATCGGAAAGCCCCCTCTTTCCTGGGAACTGCCTAGTTGTCATTATTGTGATTCTGTAATATTATTTGTGAATAATTAATTATTGATTTATATGATAAGGAAATATTTATTTTATATGGATATAAATGATGGATATATTTATTTTTATGTGGATAAAAATGAAGAAATTAATGCTGAGGTGTTTTATCAGTATTTTGTCTGTGTGGAGGTATTAAAAATCATCCGTTTGTGGATTTCAGATATTTTTGGTTTGGAATTTGGAAAATCTCAAAGCTACAAAGTTGTAGGGAATTCGATTTCAGGCAGAATGGACATAAAATTCATATTTTTCTGATAAACGGTCTATTTTCTATGAATTATTAATGTTTTGGATAATAAAATAATTTTTATTAATTTATGGGTGGGAACCACTTGGTTATCAACACATGGGCTGCTATCTTTTGGTTCAAAGATGGCTGGTGTCTGGCTTGACAAATTGAGGTGGCGTTAAAGAAGAAAAAGAAATAATATATTTTATTATTTTAGTCTCCTATGGCGTTCTAGCATTTTCCTATAAATAGGTGCTTATGTTAGAATTGAAAATCACACCGTAAACATAAGTTTTCTCTCTATATTATCAAGCATATTTTTGTTAGTATTTAGATATCTTGAGTGTTGCTATACGACTTAAGTTCATTCAAATAATTATATCCAGATATTCAAGTCGTAAATATCTTGCTCTTTTTGAGGTAAGGGGTTTTAAGGGTTGTTATGTTTTTCATGTTTCGTAACTTTTCAGACCTTCGAAAATTCTAGAAAAAAATTGAAATGATATTTTGATGAGTTTTATTGATTGTGTCCAAAAATGGTAATTTTTAGATGTATAGATTAAGAATTATGAATTTTATGAGAAAAGACTATTTTAAAAGTAACAGCTTATAACTCCTTGTGGTTAACTCCAAAATTGATGAAATTTTTATTGGAAGTATATCTATATAATATCAGTAAACTCTATGAATTTCAGTATTTTTGGATAAAAGTACAATTTATGATAAATGTCTAAATATTCGGCGGTTTTAGCCATATGAAAAATAGTAAATGAATTTTAAAAATTCTAAGAAAAATATATGTTCAATATGGGACTACATTCTGCTAAATCCCAGAAAAGAAATATTTTTGGAACTGATTTGGTATTTTTTATGAAAAATAGACTAGTTATGAGTAAATGAATTAAATATGTTATGTAAAGTAAGAAAATTAGAAAATAGGATTTTATGGCTTGAGAATCCTATATGAGGTATATGTAGATTTTTGATGAGGGTTTTGGTTATTGGTGATGAAATCTTATGAGTTTGGCATTTTAGGATGATTAAATGCATTATTTAGTAAAGTGTAAATAATTAAAATAAATTTTTTATAAGCTTAAGAAATATTATTCTTTCAATATCATTATACCGAAATATTGGTATGGATTTTATTGTGGAATTTTTACCTTTTTTACGTCGGGTTTACTATTCACGAGTTACTATTCATGAGTTACTATTCACGAGTTACTATTCACGGGTACTATTCACGACAAAATTGGTTTCTTTTTCTGACCAAATTATAGTTGATTTATGAATATTACTCTTGAGATTAAAACTATATGTTGATCATATTATTTTTATTATCATATATAACATTTTTATAACCCTAACGACGATATTTCTCTTTGACTTAAGTGTAAAGATGGGTAGATTTTTGGTATGATCATGACTATGGGTTCTCTATGGCCAGTAGTGCAAATTTGAATTATTGACTGGTATGATCATGACCATTGAATTTACAATTGAATATTTTTAGCTTAAGTGCAAATGTGAATTGATCAACATGGTTATAATTATTGTTTATATAAATTCTGAAATGATTATATATTTCTTTGAGATATTAATATATTTGGCCTGTAGTGCAAATATGAACTGTTGATGAATATCTTTGGCATGTAGTGAAAAGATGAACTGTTGATGAATATCTTTGGCCCGTAGTGCAAAGATGACCTGTTGTTGAATATCTTTGGCCTGTTGTGCAAAGATGATCTGTTGTTGAATATCTTTGGCCTGTAGTGTAAAGATGAACTGTTAATGAATATCTTTGGCCCGTAGTGCAAAGATGAATTTATTAGTATGATTATGAGCAGAGGCGTGATTTGGTATAACCATGATCTTTGATGTTTCGGGTAAAGACAGTGATAAAATTATCTTTGTCCTGGATGAGAAGAGGAATTTAGAACTACAATTATGATTATGAGTTATTCATATGATTGTGGTCCAGAATTGTTGATTGATGTTACAGGGATAAAACATTGTTGGTGGATTTTTAACATGTAGAAGATAATAGACTTTATAGTCTATTTGACTCTTCTAATGGATTGCTTGTTCCGCTGCAACTATGGTTGAAATTTTTATCATCTACCATATGTTCTAAATCTTTGATTTATTATTGATGAAGGCTATTGATAATTTAATTATCTTTAGTCATGATATTCTTTACTGAGCTAGTTGTGCTCACCCTTTTGCTTCACAATTCCTTTCAGGTAATACGAGTGTAGCTGGGTCGAGCGGGGTTAACAGGGGAATACAACGGTGGTCATCATTTAGTAGTTATATTTGGTGAATCAAATAGGGTGAGGCAAACCCAACGTTGGAAGGGTGTTTTGCCACTATCATACAAGATGTCTAATGACATACAATCTCGTATCATCATAAGACAGGGATGTGCTCATCCACTTGCTGAGTATATCTACGAGCACTACCTATATAATCTTGGTATTTGTTTGGAGTATAATTCTCAATTAGAGACAGTGGAGATAATTATATGTCAAGAGAAGACTCACCATTGGAAAGAAGATGATAGTAATCTTCTCATTTTTCTTTGGGGTCTATTGGGTCAACCAAGGATAATTTTGTGGGCATATAATATCTATCATAACTTAGACACATGGCCTCCCATGTACGAAGGTTTCCTTGAGCACTTTCCAAAGATTCTAATTTCTAAAACAGTTTTTGACTATACCTTTATGTAAGGTGTCATTGTGACGTGCTATCCAAGGTTGGAATTAGAGTCACAGTTGGTATATATTTGTATCCAAACTCACAGCATATGTTTTGTTGTATTTTGCACGACAATTATTGTAATAAAATTATAGTTGTTTTATGTACCATGTATTTGGCGACTCAGAATAGGTTGGATGGAATGGACCTGTTTTAGGGTTGTCACATCTTTATTCCATCAAAATAACTTAAAAAGGATAACTTAGGTTTGGTTTTATACCTTTGATTTCTTGACATATCATTTTCTTCCAAACTATGTGATTGATCTTGGATGGAATGGATGATCAAAATCCTCTCTTCTCTTCTCTCTTGGGAGCTGCCGAAATGACTCCCTCTATCTCTCTCTAGTTTTGGTTTTTATTAGCTAAGATAAAGTAATAGGATGAGAGAAAAAATGAAATGGTTTTGGGTGTTAGTAATTTGAGTAGATATATTTTGTATATTTAAGTTTTCTCCCACTAACCCACCGGTCATGTGGCCAATAATTCTCCACATTCTCCACCAATTCTCTCTTTCTATCACACAATTACTAAATGATTGCTTACAAGAATAAACATAAGTGTTGGTCAAATAAATAAGTGACACATGGGCTAGTGGGTGAAGAGTTGGTAACCAAATAAAGTAACAACCAACACATTCTCCCCCCCTCCTTTTTCCTTCTCTATACCATCCGGCCAATTGGCCTTGGATTGCCCATAATTGATTTTTGTTTTATGTAATATTTAATATATCCAATGACTAAAAAGTCCCTCTTCAATTGGGCTAAAAGTTGGGCTTTTCATTAAATTCTTTTGGGCTTCTAAATTAATTTCTTGTGTCATATAAAATTGACATAATCCAATACTTTTAAATTATTATCCAACCCAAATCATTTAATTAGGGTTTTCATTTCCTCAATTATATTTTAAATTCTTACTCATGTACATTTATTTCCTTAATCCAATTAGACTTGCTATGATTAGGTTATAAAATTAATTAGCTGAGATGTATAAAATAAATCTCTTAAAATTAGTATATAATTTAAATACCAATATTCTCTCATACCATAACATTTAAGTTATTCAATTTTTCATTCCTATTATATAATTAGATTACCCTAGTTTCTTTTATTTGTTTATATAATAAACAAATACACAATCACATAATATTCATATTCATTACTCACATAGTTTTAACCATTAGGGTTTTATACATAGCATTAGGGTTTCTAATTTAGCAATTAGGGTTATCCCTAATATATAATCAAAAATACTTAAGCCATTATATTTAGCCTTTGATTTCCCAAATTAGGGATTTGAATATCCGAATTATGGTTTCGAATTCTCGAAACTAAAATTAGGGTTTCTGAACATATCGTAAGAATTTTCTAACTGAACGTTGATGTTCTAAATATAATAGGGTTTGGACACTGATAATATTTATATGGTCAACCCTTGACCCTTAACCATATACTGTACACATATACAACCATATACATAGAACATATACACTTATACCTTTAATCTTGAATAATTCACCACAAAATTTTAAATTCACAAAATTCCTTCTCGGAAATCTCAAATCCATTTACTTATTTTCTATCTAGGTCTAATATTTGACTTTAAACCCGTCATTTAAGATTTTAATAATTTATCTAATTTCTCGGGTTGTCACAAAGTATATTCAACCGAGTGTATCACCGTGGAGAGTGTCGGTGTTATTCTTGAAGAAGAAGGATGGGTCGATGCGTCTTTGTATTGATTATACAGAATTAAACAAAGTCACTATTAAAAAAAATACCTGTTACTGATAATAGATGACTTGTTTGATCAGTTGAAGTGTGCTAAATACTTCTCGAAAATAGATTTGAGAAGTGGGTATCACCAATTGAAAGTGAGGAAGGAGGATATACCTAGAACAGCATTCAGAACTCGGTATGGACATTACGAGTTTCTGGTGATGTCTTTTGGTTTGACTAATGCCCCTGCTGCATTCATGGATTTGATGAACAGGGTGTTTAAACCATTCTTAGACAAGTTCGTAGTGGTATTTATCGATGACATTCTGGTGTATTCCAAAACTCAAGAAAACACGTGGAACACTTACGTTTGACATTGGAAACACTAAGAAAGGAAAAAATTGTACGCAAAATTCTCTAAGTGCAAATTTTAGCTGGATCATGTACAATTTCTTGGGCACATGATTGACAAAGATGGGATTTCAGTGGATCCATCAAAAGTGGAAGCTGTAATCTATTGGGAACAACCAAGAACACCGTTAGAGGTTAGGAGTTTTTTGGGACTGGCCGGTTATTATAGAAGATTTATTCAAGATTTTTCTAAGATAGCCAGTCCGCTAACAAATTTGACAAGGAAAGCGGTAAAATTTGTTTGGACGATGAAGTGTGAAGAGAGTTTTCGAGATTTGAAGAAGAAGCTAAGTGTGGCACCTGTGTTATCGTTACCAGATAGTACAAGAAATTTTGTGGTGTTTAGTGATGCCTCACATAAAGGGTTGGGTTGTGTTCTTATGCAGAACGACAAAGTAATTGCGCATGCATCAAGACAACTAAAGGATTATGAGAAAGCTTATCCGACTCATGATTTGGAATTGACTATAGTAGTATTTGCTCTGAAGATATGGAGACACTATCTCTATGGAGAGAAATGTGAAATCTACACAGACCATAAAATTTTGAAGTATATTTTCACACAGAAGGACCTAAACATGTGTTAAAGAAGATGGATGGAATTGATAAAATATTATGATTGTGAGATCTTTTATCACCCGGGCAAAGAAAATGTGGTTGCAGATGCTTTAAGCAGAAAAGGTCGGGAAAAATCGATGTTGTTAACCAACCAGGAAGAGCTTATTTCAGAAATGGCAAAGCTAGAGTTGGAAATCAAATTTGCAAAAGAAACCAACGAAAAATTATACCAGATAGAAGCTAGTCCAACTTTGGTGGACAAAGTGAAGGACGCTCAACTACAAGATAAAGAATATGAAATGATCAAAGAGAAAGTGGTTGAGGGTAGTGATGTAAAATATAAGATCAATACCAAAGGATTACTATGGTTCGAGGAAAGAATTTGGGTTCCAGCAGTACCAGAGCTTAAAGACAAAATCCTGACCGAAGCACACAACACAAGATATTCGATTCATCCAGGAAATACGAAGATGTATCAAGATTTGCGGCGACATTTTTGGTGGCCGAACATGAAAAGAGATGTTGCAGAATGTGTCGCGAAATGTTTGACATGTCAAAGAGTCAAGGCTGAGCATCAAAGACCAAGCAGATTACTTCAACCGTTAGAAATACCGGAATGGAAGTGGGAACACATCACAATGGATTTGTGGTGGGTCTTCCAACTACTCAGAGAGGATGTGATGCGATTTGGGTGAAAGTGGACAGACTGACAAAATCAGTGCACTTTTCACCAATCAAGATTAAGTTCAATCTTGATCAGTTGGCAAGATTGTACGTTAAAGAGATTATTTCGAGACATGGAGTGCCAGTGTCATATAAAGATCCACGATTTACGTCAAACTTCTGGAAGAGACTACAAGAATGTATGGGAACACAATTGCGAATGAGTACAGCATATCACCCGCAAACCGACGGGCAAAGCGAACGAACAATCCAAACGTTGGAAGATATGCTGAGAGCATGCATCATGGATTTCAAAGGAAACTGGGAAGAACATTTACCGTTTGTGGAATTCGCCTACAATAACAGTTACCACACGAGCATCGGCATGTCGCCTTACGAGGAATTATATGGCAGAAAGTGTAGAACTCCACTATGCTGAGATGAAGTCGGTGAACACCAACTATTAGGACCAGAACTGGTACAACAAATTGCTGAGGTTTTCAAACTCATCAAGACAAGATTGGTAGCAGCCCAAGACAGAAAAAAAAAAAGTATGTCGATCAACACAGCCAGAATCGCAAATTTGAGGTAGGAAATTTCGTTTTCCTAAAAGTTTCTCCTTAGAATGGGAAAATTCATTTTGGCAAGAAAGGAAAGCTCAGTCAAAGATTTATTGGACCTTTCGAGATACTACGAAGAGTGGGGGAAGTGGCTTATGAGGTAGCTCTACCTCTAGAGTTGGAAAACATTCATAATGTTTTTCACATTTCGGTGTTACGACCGTATAAACCCGATTACAAGCACGTGATCGAGTACGAATCATTGCAATTCGATAAAGATTTGTCTTATGAAGAGATTCCTATCCAGATAGTCGACATGAAAGAACAAGTGCTCATAAATAAAGTGATACCTTCTGTGAAGGTGATATGGAGAAACCACAATGTCGAAGAGGCAACGTGGGAACTCGAAGCTGAAATGATGAAAAATTACCCTTAGTTATTTGTTTAATCTATTTCTTTGATTCTAGGGATAAAATCTTTATAAGAAGGGAAGAATGTGACGATTTGATTGTTTGAGTTGTGATTCTGAGGACAGAATCCTTTTAAGGAGGAAATGATGTAACATTCCAGAATTTTAATTATAATATTAAATATTTATTGAGTTATATAAATATTTAATGGATGTGTTTATCATTGAATAAATATTTGTTTAATTGATTTGATTTGATTTGGTTAATTATTTGTTAAATAAATAATTAATGGGTTAAGAAAATTATTATTATGTTGATATTTCAATTTGATGGTTAATTATTTGTATTGAGTTATGTGATTAAATGATTTATTTAATTAATTGTTATTTGAATTAATTAAATTAAATATGAAATCTTGATTAAATAAATTATGACAAATAACTATAGTATAAGCAGTTATTAAAATAAATTAAAGTATTTTTAATCTAGTTTTACCCAAACAATGCTTAAGGATATAAACTCTTTACTTGCCAAACAAAGCCCTATGTCTTTTGGAATTATTTTAAATTTTGAATTTATAATATTAATTAAATAAACAAAATATAAATAATATATATATATATATAAATAATTTTAGTAACTGCTAATTTAATAAGGTCGTTAGTAGTGTCAGTTTTTAGGCGTTTTAAATTAGTACGTTGGTTTTTAGTTACGTATATTCTATTTGGCTAAAGCCTAAGTAAGAACAGAAAAGAAGTTTTGTTAGAGAAAAACTTAGAGACAAGTGAGTTTTGAGAGAAAAAAGGCTGTAATTTTCAAAACAAGTTCTGAGTTTGTTAAAGCTATTCTCAGTGATTAACAAGGATTGTCTTAGCAAATTGAAGGTAATTTTCCATAATTTCAATATTATACATATATATATATAATTGAACTTACGGCAAACTTTTATATATTCTGTGAATTATAAACTTGTTGAATTGTTGCTTTACAATGATGATTATATGTGTTGGAGATGCTAGAGTATGTTTAAACAAGTAAATTGCATGCTAATTTCGGATAATTTCGGTTTACAGTAGAAGAAAATTTTCGACAGTGTATGTTTGTATGTATTTTTATATGGCTCATGTAAGTACCAATTTTAATGGTCAATTCATATGTTAAACTGTAAATTGAGTCTTGTATATGTTAGTTCATTAAGAAACGAGCATAACGTAGTTCGAACGAAGCAATTTGGCCAAGTATAGAGATTACAATGATGATTTTTTATGAAGAAACTCAAAAAATGGAGTTTTCATATAAAAACATGAAATTTGAGAAATTAAAATAGTTTTAGTTGTTCAATTGTGCTAAGTGGTTGAATATGTTAGCAATCATGTTTATGATAGTTGTATATTTATTTTATATGTTAATTTCACTGTTTGGTGGGTGAAATTCGTGTTAGTTGGGCTAAAAATGGCTACTGTTCATGTCGCTTCGTTTACATACGTGCTGCATGCACCAGTTGTCTTTGGTGCTAAGGCTAAAAATCACAAGAATCTTGGTAGTAAGCAGCTTATGTGTATGTAGCAATTGCATGCCACTGACCGATATGAGGAAAGAGCGATTTATTCACTGCAGAGACCTTGGGAAACCTTACCACTTGGTCTAAGGTTATGATTAAGCGTCATACACGTAGTAAGAAGGTTAAAACAGAACTATGATATGTAATTGATAAATTCAAAGCTTGAATAATTAGTAAGCGATGAACGTTGTATGTTAGAACGTAGTGAGCATGATGAATAGTAAACATGTGTTGTGAAGGTTAACACTTGTAATTTCTGATATGTGCATGGTATCTTAAGACTTGTGCTAAAATAATAAGTCTAACTAGAAATGTGTGTTATGTTGGAACGTGAATATTAGTATATCCAATAGATGATAGTTCTAAAGCTATATGTAGCTTACACTCGAGGAAAGTTTCTAAACTTATCTTTTTACATTGAGCAAGTTCTCTAACTCTATTTTTACAATTGAACAAGTTTTCCAACTCTACACTTTCATTGAGCTAGTTTGTTTATTGTTATGCAAGTTTACTTGTCTTATTTAAACTATAAATTTACAAGTTCTTGTATCTAGTTTGTTCATGGTGATGCAAGTTCTCTAAACGTTAGTTTTATGTTAACCAAGTTATTCTTGTATTTAACTTGTCAAATAGCATGCAAGTTTATTTAATCAAATATATTGTTGTTGAATAGTTATTATTATTCAAATTGCTTTTCGTTATGCATGTTTAGTATTCAATTCTAAATGACCTTGACTTAATATTGTTCAAGCAAGGTATGTGATATATATTCAATATTTATGCTATTAGCTTATTCCTAAAATATAACTTTAATATACATTGTTAATTCACTTATGATTTATTTCATAACATAACGTGATTATCTTTTATTCAAATAATCCTTAGTTTATGTCCATTGAATTCCAAATTACCTTGAAGTGTATCCAAACCAAACTTATATTGGTACAAACTTGTAATCTAAATACTGAGATGAACAACCCTATTTTTAGGGGTTTACGCTTAGCGTTGAAATGGTTGTGCACGATACATTGTACGAATGGTTGATCCCCCTAAGTACGTGGAGTCCTTATAGTCTTATGACTGTTAAAGTTAAAGTTGAAAGATTACTTATAACTGTGGACATGGTTCGTGGTCATTAGACCCTTAGGAGTATATTTCAGAATATTAATAGAATATATCATTCAGTTCTATTGAGCCTATTATTTGGCGAATGTTGTAAAGTTTATTCATTCTTATTTCAAGTGAGCTTTGTTTACTCACTATTGCTTATATCACCATTACAGCTAAGGATGAGAAGGTAGATGTACCTAGCACCAGTAAGGGCAATGGAAAGACGAACAAGTTTTGAAGACTTGTAATATGTTGATAGTTATTTATCAGACTTTAATTTGATTGATGTAATGAAGTATTTATTTAATTTCCGCATTTAAATGATTGTAATTAAAGGTTAGATAACCTGGGAGTTATTTTTATTAATGTAATCCTATATAGGCAGGTTTTATTATTTAATTTTATTATGATTGGGTAATTAGATATGAATGTTTTGATTAAGTGAACACCAAATCTTGAGGTAATGAAGTACCGGGATTTGGGGGTGTCACAAATATGTCCCTGCTGCCCACACTTGTAACACACAAACTTACCCTTAAGACACTCTCCCGAGTGATTCTTTCCGCAATTCCCACACTGCATAACCTATTTCTTTCCACCTCTTGGCCTAATTTCGGTATTTCCAAAATTATCTCCTTTCCTTTTTCCAGTCATACCACCACTACTCCCTTCTCCGGCTCAAGCTTGATTTGCCTCCCACCAAAAATTCGTCTCCCCTTTTATCGTATAGGTGACAAAAGCTCTCTTTTGCCCCTCCGTTACCCTAGCTATCACAAATGCTTCTACAGGGTCAGTTGATCCTCTAAATCCTGGTGGTTCGATTGCCTTGAAGTCTTTGAAGTTTGCCGATCGATTTTCTGCGGCTGGTATTTCATTCTGCATAGAATGAGCGTCCATATTCGCCAAATTCTGTATCGGGTCTGGTTGTCCCTCCATCTTTGTTGACATGTTCTTCTGCCTTTTGGTTTCGTTTTCTCCTTGGCAACATTATCTGATTAAATAAAATCATGTTCATCCAACTAATTCATAGTACTTTACACCATATAGCATAGCACATACTGCTTGAAACATCTGTTATCCCATTGTGACATAAAAGTCGGGAATCGCTGCCACAACTTATACAAAAGTTGAGAATATTACATTACACCCACATACTTATCATATACATATCATAGAATCATACATATTAAAGTCACACTAATACTACTTATTTCTTACGCCTTCACTAAGGATTAATTGCTTAGTATTCTATATATTCCATTATCCTCAAAAATCCATTTACACATAACTATACCAAGTTCATCAAACCTACCACACATTATGAGTTCAGGAACTTAACACAATCATATGAGTTTAAGAACTTATCCTAGTCAGACCTTTGGCGTCCATTCGCTGAGGGGTTCAAAAATTTTATATAATTATGAGTCATGAACTTACTATAAGTATGAGTTTTAAGAACTCAAGCTTAACCTTATATTCTTTAACTATATTCTACCTATCTGTTATACTATCGTTTATGGGTCCGGTACTACATTTTCCAGTATAATCACCTTATTAGGGTTGCTTACAAAGTGAGTCTCTATTTCAGTTATTTACTTTGATATTGGTTTGGTTATGGAGATCGGCTCCTTATTTACGATCTGAGGGTATCCTAATCCTTTTCCACCTGATATCTACACAAAACTATCTTGATTAGCACATAGTATATACACACAGCAAATAATAATTTTATACAAGTTATCTTTTATTTTTTTAACGATGAATTTATTCAATTCATCTCCTTTGAAACTCTATATGAGTTATTTATATTTTCATCATTTCCTTCTGTTCTAAGGTTATAGCCTAAGGTCTATCCCACCTATGGTTTCTAACCCTAAGCTCTGATACCAACTTGTGATGCCCCCAAATTCAGGTACTTGAAACCCGAACTTGGTGCTTCACGATACCATTTCTATGAGCGAAATAATACTAATAATAATAACAATAAAATAAATACCAAACTTAATTTACATATATCAGAGTCTAATCTAAGGTACGCGACCTTTAAACATTCATTACATGATAATTAATAGATATCATTGTATTAATAAAGTCAAACTATTACATAAGATAACATAATTTTTTCTATTTGCTTTCATTTCCCTTGTTCTGGCCTGAGCCTTCCGGTTGATCACGCTTAGTTGAAAACATTTAAATTTAAAGCAATAATGAACATTTGATTGCCCAGCAAGTAATAGTAAACAATAAGTGTTAGCAGAACGAAGTAAATGTTTTCTTTGAACGACACTTCTACAACGAATCAATAGTTGTGAAGTAAGCCGAACCAATAATAATAACATATCAATTCTAGATCAGATTTTTGAAACTACGTATTGACTATAATTGGAGAGCAGTCGACATACTATGAACTTTGTTTTCAATTTTTGCTAAGGTTTAGCATAACTTCATCCGCAAACCGTCATAACTTATGGGCACGAGGGTGATCATCCCAATGTGCCCTGTATTGATCAATACTACATGCAAGAACAATATTATCGTTCATCTTATCCGCCTTAGGCGCACAAAAGTTTTCCCATGTTCGGGATGTTCATACTTAGTCGAGAATCCGAACCAAAACAATTTGATTGGATATAATAAATTTCTACCATGTTCAACGATATTTCTAAATCTGTGTCTAAATGGGTCAAATAGCTTAGACGACTTTTAATTAATGTATGCATACCGAAAATCAAATAGGTATGTATCAACATGTGATTAAATACAATAATTATCCAAGTGAGGTCACCTATATAATCATGCTATATATATCTTGATTTATAATAACAGAATTAAAGAACTTGTACAACAGATTATAATCTAATAACTTACTTATACAGAATCATTGTATAAGTATATACAAAGGTTAAGATATTTAAATAATGAAAAGAGTAGTTTCGATATTCATTTACGCATGTCCATTGTATAAAGTAAATGCAAAAATTTGATCTATTGGTTATAGTTACGCAACTTAGTTTTATCTTTTATATCGAAACCTATTATTAATAAGATCATTCTATCGATTAGAAATACAGATCATAACACATAGTACTGCTATTTGCAGTCAGCACATGACCTAATCACATTGTAACATATGTTTAACAGTCATTGGATCACAAACAAACACGTATCTAGTCAAACTATCCAAGTTCAGATCAATTTCTGAAACATTTCGGTGTATCAACGGTTTTATCGGGTGATTATCGAGTCTAAAACTCTATTCTGTAGTTCAATAGTTGTAAAAATCAGTTATATTATTTTTAAATGACTTATAATAATTTTTAAACATTTATTATAATTTATCATGATTTTTCAAACACCGGAATCATTATTAAATAATTTAAATATTAAATAATTATATTATCATTAATATTTAATTAATATTAATCTATTAATGAAACCATTGCCAAAATATTAAAGTTTATTTATAATAACTCAAAATATTTTTAAAGTAGTTATATTACCCTTAAATGATTTTTAAAACAATTAAAATTGTTTTTAAATAATTACCATTAATATGTTTTTATTTATCAAAATATTAAAAGTCATTAAGTATAACTTAAAATATTTTTAAACCATTTATATCATTTTAAATGATTTTTAAATTAATAAAATCATTTTAAAACTATTTATTTAATATCATTATTAAATAAATTTAATATCAAATTATTAATAAAACTTACCTTTAAATATTAAAAGTTATATCTTATAACTTCAAATATTTTTAAACTATTTATTTTTATTTAAATTGATTTTTATAATATTGAAATAATTATTTAAACTAATTTATTTAATATAATTATTAAATAAATCTAATATCATTAATATTAAATAATTAATGAAATTTATCTTAAAATATTAAAATTTATATTTTATAACTTAAAATATTATTAAATACTTCATTATTATTTAAAATAATTTTAAGATAATAAAATAATTTTTCATTAATTTATTTAATGCATTTATTAAATAAATTAAATATCAATAATATTTAAATAAATACTAATATTTATGGAAAAATGCCAAATTATTAAAAGTTAATTTTTATAACTTCAAATTATTTTTGTAATTTTGAGAAATTATTTTCTATTTTTAAATGATTTTAGGAAATTTAATTAATTAAAATTAAATAAATTGCCGCTATAGCTTTTAGCGACAGAAAGTATAGCCTTTGGTGTTCTTGAGCCTCAAGAAATTCAAAGTCAGTGAACGAGTAGCTAGGTTTGACCTTTAATAAATCAGTGTGTAATTTGTTTATGGGCTAGCGAATGATCAAATGTTGTAGTATATATGCAATAGTACAAGTTTATAACAATTTATGGACCAAAACATAACACATGAGCAAGATCTAAGGATCAGAACATGTTGTCAGATTTGTTCATCATGTTTCTGGGTTACCCAGAATCATAAGGTCATGGCCGGTCAACGTTCTTTGTGGCCTTATTCCAGTTAATCGGTTCATGTTAAAGGTGTTCTAGACGTCGGGTTGTGTAGAGAAACTAACATAGAACATGTTTTGAACAATATTCATGTCTAAGAATCATTAATCAGAAAGATCTAAGCCATTAAAACGGCTGTCAGAGTTGTTCTTCATTTTTTGGGTTACCTAGAAATGAAGAATAGTTCGTGAGGCCTACTTTGGGCTTCCACAACTTGTTGTGCTTGTAACGTGTTTGTGATCTAATGAGTCCAGTGTGCAGCCAACATGTAACTAAAGAGATCCATTACAAAACATCAATAAAACAACAACACAATCACAAGATCTATGTTGGTTAAACGATGTTAAAGATCATGTTCTTGATTTTTCTAGGTTACCCAGAAACTCAGTCTGTGATTATCTGGCCTGCTTTGACCAGCCACTGGCTTCAACCCATTTGATATTTAGGAGATTTTAAGGCATAAACATGTAGTCCATACACCATAAAACAATCTTGATACAACATCAGAATAAAAGTAACAAAAAAAAGCAAGATCTGGGCCCATGAACTTACTGTCAGAGCTTTCTGGGTAAGTTCTGGGTTTTCCCTATTTGGAAAGTTGTGATCGGTCAACTAGGTTTAACCAGCCATAACTTTTAATCTGTTCATGATCTGGGCTTGATTCAAGTTTCAAAATAGAGATCTCATAGCATACTACAAGATCAAACCTTTAACCAACAAAAAAACATAACAGACAAAGATCTATGAGGTCTGCCATTCATTGTCAGACAGCCTTTTCAACTTTTTTCCAAATTTTCAAAAACATCAATTTTGGGGACTTAGATGTTATGGATCTACAAGATACCAACCCTGATCATTGATTAGCACTACATAGAACATATTACAACACATAAACACCATATCTAACACATCATTAAAGGTCATATTCTTAGTTAGGGTTTTATACGTTATGAACAAGTTCTTGATTCTAAGCTCCTGATTAGCTATGAGTAGTAGTGGGGCTTGGTTTAAGGACTGAAACACCTTAGGATTTTGTGGGTTTTAAAGAAAGAGGGTCTTGGATGAGTATTGTGAACAAATGGGCTAATTTATGAACTTTCTCTCTCTCTTTATCCTTATATGACTTGATGAAATGAATATAGCTGATGATATATAAAAGATATGCTGAGGATTTTGGTTAATTGGTAAGCTTGAGTTGGTTACCAACTCCCCTACTTGCCTAGATCTACAAATTAGCTTCAATAATGCATGAAAGGGTATTTTTGACATTTGGCTTATGATTTTAATGGCAACAAAGTAACTTGGCAAACCCTTAGGGTTTAACCCTAAGGTCTTAAAAAATTTCTAAGATTTTTATTTAGGGTTTAAAAATGAAATTTAGTTTCTAAAAATTATAAATTAGGGTTCCCTAATTAGATTAGATTTTCTAATTACATAAAACATGATAATTAGGTTTAGGTTTTACTAATTATAATTAAGATTGCTAATTTAGCAATTACGGCTCCAATTTGATAATTAAGGTTACTAATTTTAGAAATTAGGGCTTCTAACAATTTAAGGTTTCCAAAAATTAATTAGGGTTTTCCTAATTAGGATTAAAATTTATAATATTAATCATTAATCACATAACACAGTTACTAAATAGATTTCAAAGTCTCATTTGACTTCAAAACTAGGGTTTATCAGTAATACTAGGGTTTTCAATTAGCAATTTAGGATTTCTAATTTCACAATTAGGGTTTCGAGTCAATAATTAGGGTTCACCTAATTAGCACTCATTTTTATAATAATTGTCATTAATCACATGTCACAATTTCTTATCGATCTCTTAAACTCTGGTTTGAGTTTCAAATCACAGTACTACTAGGTTTTCTACTGATATATCATAATTGACCAACCATTATCGGTCTACACATATACAGTACATATTTATAGCACTGAAATATAATTAATATTATATTATTATTCTCATTAATTGGTTAAAATCCAGAATTAGGGTTTGGATTCTATATCTAATTTATCTTGCATATATAACATTATTAATTAAGTTAGAATAATTAACTTAAATAATCGAACTAAAATTTTATAATAAAATAGTAATTATAATAATTCCAATAATCATTTCATATATTATTTAAATAATATATAATCATATTTTCATGGAAAATAAATAATAAAAATATTTTTACTACAAAATTAATTATAAAATATAATTTATAATGGTCAATAATTCTAAGAAAATTATTTGAAATTATTCATGTAATAAATAAATTTTTATTTATCACATAAATACATAAGCTTTACCTTATACATATTCCCACCTTTAAAATATAAAAAACAATATACGCAAAATTTCTGATTTAATTATATATATCAAAAATATCGAGTTATTACATTCACCCTCCCTTCTAAAGATTCCGTCCTCGGAATAACCTTTTTAAAACTTATACATACAAGGGTACATAGCATACACAGTCATTTCAAATAGATCTCGATCAGATTCGATCGAACTGATCTTTAACTGTTCAGCATAAAGCTTATCTATCTAATTAAACGGAAAAATTGATTTCTAATAGAACTCAAATTCCTCCTTCAAAATTTCTTTTATAAATAATTTGCTATATATAGGAAAATCATATATAAGAAAATAAAAGTTATTCGAATAATACCTGGAGTTCCATTCCAATGCTTACGCGCAGATATCTTTGGACCGTCATATTGAAGATTCTTGCGGTTGATTCTGTTGGTTTGTTTGTTGAAGTTGGTCATGTTGTCACCAATGTCCCGCTGCTTTTCCCCGTGGGCATACTCCTGCATCCATTTTCTTTTTCGGACAGTCCTTCACCTTATGCTCCGTTGATCCATACCTAAAACACCCTCTGTTCATCCTTGGATTGGGGCAGTTGAGAGAGATATGTCCCTCTTGCCCACACTTGTAACACACAAACTTACCCTTAAGACACTCTCACGAGTGATTCTTTCCGCAATTCCCACACTGCACAACTTGTTTCTTTCCACCTCTTGTCCTAATTTTGGTATTCCCAAAATAATCTCATTTCTTTTTTCCAGTCCTACCACCACTACTCCCTTCTCCGACTCTAGCTTGATTTACACCTCCCACCAAAAATTCGCCTCTCCTTTTATCGTATAGGTGAAAAAAGCTATCTTTTGCCCCTCCGTTACCCTAGCTATCACAAATGCTTCTACAGGGTCAGTTGATCCTCTAAATTCTGGCGGTTCGACTGCCTTGAAGTCTTTGAAGTTTGCCTATCGATTTTCTGGCTGATTTTCCGCGGCTGGTATTCCATTGTGCATAGCTTGAGCGTCCATATTCGCCAACTTCTATATCAGGTCTGGTTGTCCTCCAACTTTGTTGACAAGTTCTTCTGCCTTTTGGTTTTGTTTTTGTCTTGGCGGCATTATCTGATTAAATAAAATCCTGTTCATCCAACTAATTCATAGTACTTTACACCATATAGCATAGCACATACTGCTTTAAACATCTGCTATCCCATTGTGACATAAAAGTCAGGAATCGCTGCCACAACTTATACAAAAGTTGAGAATATTACATTACACCCACATACTTATCATATACATATCATAGAATCATACACATTAAAGTCACACTAATACTACTTATTTCTTACGCCTTCACTAAGGATTAATTGCTTAGTATTTTATATATTCCATTATCCTCAAAAATCTATTTACACATAACTATACCAAGTTCATCAAACCTACTACGCATTATGAGTTCAGGAACTTACCACAACCATATGAGTGTAAGAACTTATCCTAGTCAGACCTTTGGCGTCTATTCGCTGAGGGGTTCAAAAATTTCATATAATTATGAGTCATGAACTATCCATAAGTATGAGTTTTAAGAACTCGAGCTTAACTTTATATTCTTTAACTATATGCTAAATATCTGTTATACTGTTGTTTCTGGGTCCGGTACTACATTTTTCAGTATAATCACCTCATTAGGGTTGTTTACAAAGTGAGCCTCTATTTCAGTTATTTACTTTGATATTGGCTCGGTTATAGAGATCGGATCCTTCTTTACGATCTAAGGGTATCCTAATCCTTTTCCACCCGATATCTACGCAAAAACTATCTTAATTAGCACGTAGTTTATACACACAACAAATAATATTTTATACAAGTTATCTTTTATTTTGTTTAACGATGAATTTATTCAATTCATCTCCTTTTAAACTCTATATGCGTTATTTGTATTTTCAACGTTTCCCTCTGTTCTAAGGTTATAGCCTAAGGTCTATCCCACCTAAGGTTTCTAACCCTAAGCTCTGATACCAACTTGTGAAGCCCCCAAATTTAGGTACTTGAAACCCGAACTCGGTGTTTCACGATACCATTTCTATGAGCGGAATAATACTAATAATAATAACAATAAAATAAATACCAAACTTAATTTACATATATCAGAGTCTAATCTAAGGTACGCGACCTTTAAACATTCATTACATGATAATTAATAGATATCATTATATTAATAAAGTCAAACTATTACATAAGATAACATAATTTTATTCTATTTGTTTTCCTTTCCCTTGTTCTGGTCTGAACCTTCCGGTTGATCACGCTTAGCTGAAAACATTTAAATTTAAAGCAAGAATGAGCATTTGATTGCCCAGCAAGTAATAGTAAACAATAAGTGTTAGCTGAACGAAGTAAATGTTTTCTTTGAATGACACTTCTACAACGAATCAACAGTTGTGAAGTAAGGTGAACCAATAATAACAACATATCAATTCTATATCAGATTTTTGTAACTACGTATTGATTATAATTGGAGAGCAGTCGACAGACTATGAACTTTGTTTTCAATTTTTGCTAAGATTTAGCAGAACTTCATCCGCAAACCGTCATAACTTACGGGCTTGAGGGTGATCATCCCAATGTGCCCTGATAAATCAATACTACATGCAAGAACGATATTATCATTCATCTTATCCGCCTTAGGCGCACAAAAGTTTTCCCATGTTCGGGATGTTCATACTTAGTCGGGAATCCGAACTAAAACAATTTGATTGGATACAATAAATTTCTATCATATTCAACGATATTTCTAAATCTGTGTCTAGCTGGGTCAAATAGCTTAGACGAGTTTTAATTAATGTATGCATACCGAAAATCAATAGGTATGTATCAACATGTGATTAAATACAATAATTATCCAAGTGAGGTCACTTGTATAACCATGCTTAGAAATTAACGAACATAATATATATCTTGATTTATAATAACAGAATTAAAGAACTTGTACAACAGATGCGATGTACCGCAGGCATGGTGATTTATTCTGTTGGAATAACCTATCTATGCGATGTACCACATGCATGGTGATTTCTTTTGTTATTCCATTCGTTATTATACTCAGTTGGTTAAAGTTTTGACTTCTATACTCCATGAAATTAGTGGAATATCCTTGATATTTGCGCTTCATCCAGTATCTTTTCATGGAAATATTCTTCTGAGCATTCTTGAATTTTACTCTACAAAGCAATATCATATTGACAATTTGGACGTTATTAGTTCCTGAATAACTTAATTCTTGAACTTGGTTTATTGAATTCTTATATCATTGTCATCATCCTCATGTTTATATTATGTTGAAAGTCATCTGTGGCCTATAGTGCATAGATGGACTTGGTATGATTATGACCAGGGATTATTCGATGTAATCATGACCATAATGTTACAAATGATATGGAAAAAGTCCTCATTGACCCATAGTGCATTGATGGACAGTTGTTGGCATGATCATGACCATTAATTAATACACAAATATTCTTGGCTCGTAGTGCATGGATAATTATGGTTGTGATACTAAAGAATATCCTTGGCCGTAGTGCAGGGGTGATTCGATGATGTGGAATATTTATTAAGCTGAGTCTCAGCGATAATAGTGATGAAAAACCTTTTAAATCATAAAAGATAGTAGATTTTATTTTCTACTTGACTCTTTTAATGGATTGCTTGTTCCGCTGCAGTTAAACTTGATGTTTGTTATATTGTATCAGTTTAACACTATTTAAGGCTAATGATAATTTATTCTGCAATATCTTAGTCATAATATTTCTTACTGGGCTAGTTGAGCTCACCCTTTCTTTCACTGTTCTCTTCAGGAAATAAGAACGTAGCTGGGACTAGTTGAGGAACGGAGTGATGGTCCTAGATGGTGCATTAGTAGTCCTCACTAATCTGTGAAATAGTGTGATAATAATTGTAATGAGGATTCCATTGAGTTTGTATACTCTCTAGATGACAATATTTGTATTCAAACTCACATCATATGTTTTGTCGTATTTTACACGACTGTTGTATAATTAAGTTGTATTTGAATTTTGTACCATGTATTTGGCGACTCAAGATGGGTGATGTATACCTAATTTTGGGGGCGTCACAGTTGGTATCAAAGCTTAGGGATATGATACCTGGATAAGATGTGAGACTAGAACTAGGAGGGGAGAGACGGGGAATTCCTTCGCTAGTATGACTTACCTAAGTTTATTTGGTATTTAATTGGTTGGTCAAAGTATATGGATAATATGTTATATGTTAATGAACCTTTGTTTTGTGGAAGTATCTGAAAATGACATCCGAGAATGTTGAAAATAGCAATGGAGCACAAGAGACCGTTGAGTCTCCACATATCAATAATCAGGAGAATGTGCATTAGGAAGGCGACAATGCTCATGCAAACAACAACACTGACCAAATGATGAATGATGGACTGGCTTTATGCAATTCATTCAACATCAAAGTAGAGCGGCTCTGCCCAAAATGTAGGTGGAAACACTGAAACTCTCGGATGATCAACGCTAAGCATTCAAGGAGTGGGACCACCGGAGTTTAAGGGAGAGCCAAAACCACTTATGGCGGAAGCATGGATAAAGCAGATCACCAAGATATTTGATGTCTTGGGATGCTCAGAGGAGCAAAAGGTTCCCTTTTCGCCTTTATGTTGCGCGGAGAGGCAGATTACTGGTGGGAATCGGTAAAACGTACTCAAACTGCCGTACTTAAAGATGTCTTGGGAGAAGTTCCAAGAGTTGTTCAACGACAAATACTTTCCGAAAGTATTCGTCACATGAAGGAGGTGGAGTTTATCAAATTGGAGCAAAATAATATGACCGTAATCGCAATACGAGGCAAAATTTGCGAGTTATCCCGGTTTCGCCCCACTTGGTGGATAAATGAGAGAATGGCGCGAATATTTTTAAGAGGTTTGAAGCGGAGATACGTCAACATCTTATTTCTCATAAACTGTGTTTGTATTCAGATGTTATAAATAGGGCTCAGTTGGTGGAGCGCGATAACGAGTCAACGTAACCAAAAGAGAGCGGTAAACAAAATGATAATACTAGTGAGAAGCGATCATGAAGCGATTACAACAAGCGTGGAGGAATCAACAGATGAAATGGTAACTACTTGGTGGTAATCGGCCAAAATAATAAGAATGGACATTTCAAGAAGAGGAGATTCAACAATGATGGAAAGACGTCAAAGACTAGTACCCGTTGTTAAGGAAGGAGAAAGACCACCTATCATATGCTTCAAATGCGAGGGGGAGGGACACATCGGTCAAATTGCGCGATGTCAGCCCAAAGCATGTTATAATTGTGGAAGAGAAGGTCACTTAGCCCAATTTTGTCGTTCAATCAAGACAAATTCAACTAGGATGGAGGCACCAAAGGTCAGTCCCGAGAAAAGTCAAAGCCGATAAGTGCAAGGGAGAGCGTTTGTTGTGACCTCCCAGAAAGCAAGGAACCCGAATGAGGTCATCATGGGTAAGCTTATCATAAACTCTAGCGAAGTCTATTTACTAAATAGAATAATAATTTTAAGAAAATTGAATACTTTCATTTCATAAAATTTAGGGTCTCACAATCTCCTCTCTTTATGAAATTTTGCCTTCAAAATTTACGTACCTGGTAGTTTGAAGAGATGAGAATACCTTGTTTTCTTTTCGGATTGTACCTTCCCGGTTATTTCCTATGTATCATGATTTTCCCATTGCTCATCTATTTTATTTCAGATATTATTCTAGAATACATCATCAAAATAAAGGTTAATTGACATGCCATATATTATCCCTATATTCTGACCGACCAATTAAATAAAAAATAAACTTAGGTAGGTCATACTAGCGAAGGAATACCCATCTCTCCCCCTAGTTCTAATCTCACATCTTAGCTAGAGATCATATCCCTAAGATTTGATACCAACAGTGACGCCCCCAAAATAAGTGTACATCACCCATTCTGAGTCTCCAAATACATTGTACAGAATACAACTACAACTTAATTATACAACTGTTAAGTGTCATTCAGAATACGACAAAACATAAGTTGTGAGTTTTAATACAAATATTGTCTTCTAGACAGTATTCAAACTCAAAATAAGTCCTCATTACAATTATTATCACACTATTTCACATAATAGTGAGGACTACTAATGCAAACATATGGACCATCACTTCGTTCCCCTACTAGTCCCAACTATATTCTCATTTTCTGAGGAGAACAATGAAAGGAAAAGGGTGAACTCAACTAGCCCAGTAAGAAATATTATGACTAAGATAATGCAGAATAAATTATCGTTAGCCTTCAACAGTGTTAAACTGATAAAATATAATAAACATCAAGTTTAACTACATCGGGCACAAATTATCCATGCACTACGGGCCAAGGATATTCGTGTTTTCATCAATGGTCATTATCATGCCAACAACTGTCCATCAATGTACTACGGGCCAATGAGGACTTTTACAACATCATTTGTAACATTACGATCATGATTATACCAAATAATCCCTGGTCATAATCATACCAAGTTCATCTATGCACTACGGGCAACAGATGAATTTCATCATAATATAAGCATGAGGATGATGACAATGATATAAGAACTCAAGTAAAAGAAATCAAAGGATAAGTGTTTAAACATTTATAATTTAATTCATCCAGAATTCAAAAACGTCCAAATTGTCAACATGATACTGCTTTGTGGAGTAAAATTCAAGAATAATATTGTATCAAAAATGATTTGGACTGAAAAGAAATCAAATTTTGTCATGAATAGTACCCCAGGTGAATAGTAACCGAGTGAATTATACCCCGTGAATAGTAATTCGGGAATAGTACCCCGTGAATAGTACTTTGGCATGAAAAGGTTAAAACTTATCAAGAATGCTCAGAATAATATTTCCATAAAAAGATACTAGATGAAGCGCAAATATCAAGGATATTCTACTAATTTCATGAAGTATAGAAGCCAAAACTTAACATAATGAGTATAAAATTCAAAATCTAAAACGAATTAATATTACTTACATACTACAGAGTATGGAAGAAAATAATATTTCATACGAATACTGAACAAAAATAATATCTCATACCTTAAAAAGAAGAGTATTCCAACTGGTATAGCGGGGATATTCATGAAAAAAACTTTCACTGTTTTCTACGCTCAAAGCTTCTTAAAACTCTAAAGAAATACGCTCAATATTATAGAAGAAAAATTCTCTGATTCTGGTGTGATTTTCAATTTAAACTACGCATCCTATTTATAGGAGAATGGAAAGGATACTATTTGAAAATTTTAATCACGGACCAACAGTAGATTTTTGACGAAATATTTTGCAAGATCACGGGCTAACTTCTGACGCTTCTTTTTCTTCTTTTTTTTTCCAACTTATTAATATAATATTCAATATAATATATTCTATTTTTCATAAAAAACAAAACTTATTATATAATATATATATATATATATATATATATATATTAACACATGTTTATTAACAAAAAAATTCCCACTCGTGAACATATAAGATTCTCCCCTCCCCAAAAGTCATAAACATGTGGGCACCACCCTATAATTCATCCAACATGTTGGCCCCACCATATATATAAATATTGAATAATCTTCTACCGATTATTTTGAAAAATGGGTAAATGGGGGTCTAAATAATACGCCAAAATTTACAACAAATACTTCATAAAAATCCCCCCAATATTTTCAACACAATTTATTCATCATTATTATTATTCGCAATATTTAACAACCAGATCATTCCCAGGAAAGAGGGGGCTTTCCAATAAAGATTTCTCCCTATTCAATGCCGCAATTAGGTGACCAAACCTCTCCTCTCGTGTAACTTTCTAGACATTGTCAATATTGCAAATAATGATATGAGTAACTTTGTCGTCTCAATTATTGATTTAATAATATAAAATATTATGCAGATGATACAATGATAATAATTGTATCAATAATATGAGAGATATTATGCAGCAATTACTGTAGCAATAATTGAGTATAACAAACTGACTTCTCACGTAAACATCAATAATCAATATCGTGTGCTACTATGTAATCACGCGTATTACTCTACTTTTACCGTCGGGTAGTTTAACAGTTTAATGGTAAAACTTTCGCAGTTATTTTTGTAAAAAGATATTTCTGTCATTTTCTAACTCCGACAATACTTCCGTTGTGAGGTCCACCAATGATTGTACCTTCGTACGACTATTCCCTGACAAAAAGAATATTCCACGACCAAACGAATATTTTATAATCATTTGCTTACTTTGCAAAATTTTCACATATCACCCTTAACTCTAACCTTTTATCAATTTAACCATTTACTAAATAGAATAATAATTTTTAGAAAATTGAATATTTTTATTTCATAAAATTCGGGGTCTCACGCCTAAGGTCTTAAAAAAATTCTAGGATTTTTATTTACGGTTTAAAATGAAATTTAGTTTCTAAAAATTACAAATTAGGGTTCCTTAATTAGATTAGGTTTTCTAATTACATAAAACATGATAATTAGGTTTAAGTTTTACTAATTATAATTAAGATTGTTAATTTAGCAATTATGGCTCCAATTTGATAATTAGGGTTACTAATTTTAGAAATTAGGGCTTCTAACAATTTAGGGTTTCCAAAAATTAATTTGGGGTTTCCTAATTAGGATTAAAATTTACAATATTAATCATTAATCACATAACACAGTAACTAAACATATTTCAAAATCTCATTTAACTTCAAAACTAGGGTTTATTAGTAATACTAGGGTTTTCAATTAGCAATTTAGGATTTCTAATTTTACGATTAGGGTTTCGAGTCAATAATTAGGGTTTACCTAATTAGCACTCATTTTTATAATAATTGTCACTAATCACATCACAATTTCTTATAGATCTTAAACTCTGATTTGAGTTTCAAATCACAGTACTGCTAGGTTTTCTACTGATTTATCATAATTGACCAACCATTATCAGTCTACACATATACAGTACATATTTATAGCATTGAAATATAATTAATATTATATTATTATTCTCATTAATTGATCAAAATTCAGAATTAGGGTTTGGATTCCATATCTGATTTATCTTGCATATATAACATTATTAATTAAGTTAGAATAATTAACTTAAATAATCGAACTAAAATTCATATAATAAAATAGCAATTATAATAATTCCAATAATCATTTCATATATTATTTAAATAATATATAATCATATTTTCATGGAAAATAAATAATAAAAATATTTTTACTACAAAATTAATTATAAAAATATAATTTATAATGGTCAATAATTCTAAGAAAATTATTTTAAATTATTCATGTAATAAATAAATTTTTATTTATCACATAAATACATAAGTTTTACCTTATACATATTCTCACATTTAAAATAAAATAAAATAAAAAATTTATACGAAAAATTTCTAATTTAATTATATAGAAAATATCGGGTTATTACAAGCCCAAGATAGGCCCAATAAGAATTAATGTTAAGGCCCAAACCAAGAAAATAAATCGTGGATCGAACCGATGGGTCACTGAATGGGTAATAACCCATGGGGCAACCACTACAAAAAAACCAGTCATTGCCGACGGGCACTGTCGTCGCCTATGACTATAGTGACGTCGTCATTGAGGCCATTAGCGACAGCAGACACCGTCGATACGCCCGTCGTCCCACAGGTCGTCGCCCCTGGTTCCCGTTGCCAGCCGTTAGCATCATTTTCATTGGTGACAGTCATCATTGGCAATGACACAATGTCACTGCTGACGGCTAGAGCGATGACGAGACCGTCGGCAAAGACTCCATGAAGTTTTTGAGGGAAAAACTCATTCCCGACGACATGACCGTCGACAATGCCTTTTATAGTCGTCGACAATGCCTTTTATAGCCGTCGGCAATGACTTTTACACATGACTGTCGCTGTATTTCATTGGTGACGGCAATTGTAAAATCCCAACTTTTTGAATAAAGATGAATTTTCTATAAATATTATTTTTGAATATTATGGAGTGAAATTGATATAATGTTATAGTTGTGGGTAATATTTATAAATTTTGCATAGTATGCAAGTTGTTATATTATATTCGATTGGTCTGGGAGAATATTCGTTTTAAAGAGGAATATTCGTATAACCAGCAATCATTGGTGGACCCCACAATGTAATTATTGTTTGATCGAGAAAACGACAAAAATATTTTTATAAAAATAACGGCAGAAGTTTTACCGTTGATACTGTTGAACTACTCGGTAGTAAAAGTACAGTAATACGCGTGGTTGAATAGTAGCACACGGTATTGATTATTGATGCTTACGTGAGAAGTAATTCAGTTTTGTTCAATTATTGCTATAGTAATTGTTGCATAGTATCTCAGGTTATTTGATTCAATTATTGTCGATATTTATTATATTGTTAAAATCAATAATTGAGACGACAAAGTTATTAATATTATTATTTGCAATATTAACGATGTCTAGAAGTTCTGTCAAGGAGAGGTTTGGTCACCTAATTGCGCACAATAGGGAGAAATCCTTATTGGAAAGCCCCCTCTTTCCTGGGAACGACCTGGTCGATTAATATTGTGAATTATAATAAAGATGATAAATGTTATTAAAATTATTAAGGTGATTTTTATGAAGTTTTGCTTATTTTATAGATCCCTATTTTACCCATTTTTCAAAATAATCGGTAGAAAATTATTTAAAGGTGGGGCCCACATGTGGGGCCCATATGTGTTGGAAAAATGATTTTGGAAATGGAAGAGTATATGTATGGAGGTATATATATGTATATGATGTGTGTATATATATAATATGTGTGAGTGGAAAATGGTGGGGGAAAAGAAAGAGTGAAAGTGATAGTGTGATAGTGATGTGTAAGAGTGTAGTGAATTTGATTATTGGGTGGGTGGGGAATTGATGTTGGTTATGGGGGAGAAACATTAAGTGGTGTATATATAATAATGATATATATAAGTTGAAAACATGTGTGTATATATATGTATTATATTTTTAATTTTTGTTGTAATGTTATTGGTTAATTGTTTGACTTAATTGTTAGTTAATTGAAAAATGATTTTGCAGAAATAATTCGTTCATGAATAGTACACTTCTATTCTCCTATAAATAGAAGTTCATTCCTTCATTATTTCTTACAAATTCACTGAAACTCCAGAGAGAAAAATTATAGAGAAACTATAGAAAAGTATTCTGCTACTTCCCTACTCTTATATTCAGTTTCTTTTACGGTAAGGGTTATTATTTCTTTTGTATTCATGAAGAGAACTTCTGTTATTCCATTCTTTATTATTCTGTTGGAATAACCAGTATACGCGGACTACCCTATACTTGGTGACATTCTTCTATTATTCCATCTTTATTATTATTACATTGGAATATCATATTCATATGCGTTTTACGGGGACCGGTTAAATCTTAATTATTATTCGTTAGAATATCACATGTCATGTGCGCTTTTACTTGGGACCGGTTAAAATCTTTATTAGTATTACGTTGGAATATCCTGCTCATTCGCGTTTTACACCGGATTCGGTTCCGTTCTCGTATTATTCTGTTGGAACATCTTGTCGATGCGAATTTCTCCTGACCTGGTTCCGTTACTTATTATTCTGTTGGAATAACCTGTTTATACAAAGTACCGCATGCATGGTGATTTCTTTTGTTATTCCATTCGTTATTATACTCAGTTGGTTAAAGTTTTGACTTCTATACTCCATGAAATTAGTGGAATATCCTTGATATTTGCGCTTCATCCAGTATCTTTTCATGGAAATATTCTTCTGAGCATTCTTGAATTTTACTCTACAAAGCAGTATCATGTTGACAATTTGGACGTTATTCGTTCCTGAATAACTTAATTCTTGAACTTGTTTTATTGAATTCTTATATCATTGTCATCATCCTCATGTTTATATTATGTTGAAAGTCATCTGTGGCCTGTAGTGCATAGATGGACTTGGTATGATTATGACCAGGGATTATTCGATGTAATCATGACCATAATGTTACAAATGATATGGAAAAAGTCTTCATTGACCCATAGTGCATTGATGGACAGTTGTTGGCATGATCATGACCATTAATTAATACACAAATATTCTTGGCCCGTAGTGCATGGATAATTATGGTTGTGATATTAAAGAATATCCTTGGTAGTAGTAGTGAAGGGGTGATTCGATGATGTGGAATATTTATTAAAAGTCGAGTCTCAAATGATAATGTTGATGAAAAACTTTTAAATCATAAAAGATAGTAGATTTTATTTTCTACTTGACTCTTTTAATGGATTGCTTGTTCCGCCACTGATTAAACTTGATGTTTGTTATATTGTATCAGTTTAACACTATTTAAGGCTAATGATAATTTATTCTGCAATATCTTAGTTATAATATTTCTTACTGGGCTAGTTGAGCTAACCCTTTCTTTCACCGTTTCTCTTGAAATGAGAACATGGGGACTAGACTAGTCGAGGAAGCAGAGTGATGGTCCTAGATGATGCATTAGTAGTCCTCACTATTCTGTGAAATAGTGTGATAATAATTGTAATGAGGATTCCATTGAGTTTGTATACTCTCTAGATGACAATATTTGTATTCAAACTCACATCATATGTTTTGTCGTATTTTACACGACTGTTGTATAATTAAGTTGTATTTGAATTTTGTACCATGTATTTGGCACTCAAGATGGGTGATGTATACCTAATTTTGGGGGGGGCGCCACGGTTGGTATCAAAGCTTAGGGATATGATCCCGCTAAGATGTGAGACTAGAAACTAGGGGGAGAGACGGGAATTCCTTCGCTAGTATGACCTACCTAAGTTTATTTGGTATTTAATTGGTCGGTCAAAGTATATGGATAATATGTTATATGTTAATGAACCTTTGTTTTGTGGCAGTACCTGAAAATGACATCCGAGAATGTTAAAAATAACAATGGAGCACAAGAGACCGTTGAGTCTCCACATATCAATAATCAGGAGAATGTGCATCAGGAAGGCGACAATCCTCATGCAAACAACAACACTGACCAAATAATGAATGATGGATTGTTCAGAGGCTTTATGCAATTCATGCAACATCAGGCGAGAGCGGCTCCTATCCAAAATGTAGGTGGAAACACTGGAAACTCTCGGACGGTCACCGCTAAACAGTTCAAGGAGCTGGGACCACCGGAGTTTAAGGGAGAGCCAAAACCACTTATGGCGGAAGCATGGATAAAGCAGATCACCAAGATATTTGATGTCTTGGGATGCTCCGAGGAGCAAAAGGTTCCCTTTGCCGCCTTTATGTTGTGCGGAGAGGCAGATTACTGGTGGGAATCGGTAAAACGTACTCAACCTGCCATACTAAAGATGTCTTGGGAGAAGTTCCAAGAGCTGTTCAACGACAAATACTTTCCGCAAAAGTATTCGTCACATGAAGGAGGTGGAGTTTATCAAATTGGAGCAAAAAACAATATGACCGTGTCGCAATACGAGGCAAAATTTATGAGTTATCCGGTTTTCGCCCCACTTGGTGGATAAATGAAGAGAATGGCGCGAATGTTTTTAAGAGGTTTGAAGTCAAGATACGTCAACATCTTATTTCTCATAAAGCGTGTTTGTATTGGATATTATAAATAGGGCTCATTGGTGGAGCGCGATAACGCAGTCAACGTAACCAAAAGAGAGCGACTGCAAAATTATAATACTAGTGAGAGCAGCCATCGAAGTGGTGACAACAAGCGTGGAGGAATCAACGAGTTAAAAATGGTAACCACTTCGGTGGTAATCGGCCAAAACAATAAGAATGGACATTTCAAGAAGAGGAGATTCAACAATGATGGAAAGACGTCAGCACCAGCACCCGTTGTTAAGGAAGGAGAAAGACCACCTATCATATGCTTCAAATGCGGAGGGGAGGGACACATCGGTCCAAATTATGCAATGCCAGTCCAAAGCATGTTATAATTGTGGAAGAGAAGGTCACTTAGCCCGATTTTGTCATTCACCAAGACAAATTTAGCTAGGATGGAGGCACCAAAGGTAGTCCCGTAAAAGTCAAAGCCAGAGTGCAAGGAGAGCGTTTGTTGTGACCTCCCGAAAGCAAGGAACCCGAATGAGGTCATCACGGGTAAGCTTAACATAAACTCTAGCGAAGTCTATACTTTATTTGATACCGGATCTACCCATTCTTTTATTTCTCCTACTTGCGCTCAACGATTAAATTTGACTCCAAAGAAAATAGACTTTGACTTATTTGTGGAAACTCCATTGAGAGAAACCTTCATTGCATCCACGGTTTATAAGTCTTGTTTGGTTCAAGTTGGTACCCACACATTACCTGTCGATCTTATTGCATTAAAAATACTTGCATTTGATGTAATTCTAGGAATTGATTGGTTAAATACTCATCATGCAAAAATTGATTATTTTTGTAAGGTTGTTAGCTTTCATATTCCTAATCGACCTATTATGCGAATTCAAGAAACCAAACCATTAAAATCAATCACTGTCATCTCAAGCCATAAAGCTATTCATTTATTGAAAAATGGATGTCAAGCTTTCTTAGCTCATGTCACAGATCTAAACAAAAATACGTCAGTTTTGAATAATATTTCTATTGTTAATGAATTTCCTGACGTATTCCCTGAAGAACTTCCTGGCCTACCCCCAGAGCGTGAAATTGAATTTTGTATCGATCTTGAACCCGGTACAAAACCCATTTCTAAAGCCCCATATCGAATGGCTCCTATTGAACTTCAGGAGTTAAAGACTCAACTGCAGGAATTGTTAGACATTGGCTTTATTCGTCCTAGTACTTCTCCTTGGGGTCCTCCTGTTCTATTCGTGAAGAAAAAAGATGAGAGTATGCGACTTTGTAGTGATTATCGGGAGTTGAATCATGTCACCATCAAAAATAGGTACCCATTACCACGTATTGATGACCTGTTTGACCAATTGCAAGGAGCCAAATTCTTTTCAAAGATTGATCTTCGTTCCGGATATCACCAATTGTAGACTAGAACCGATGACATTCCAAAGACGGCTTTTAGAACTTGGTACGGGCATTATGAATTCCTAGTCATGTCCTTTGGATTGACTAATGCTCCTGCGCCTTCATGGATATGATGAACCGAGTATTCAAGGAATATTTGGATCACTTTGTGGTCGTCTTTATTAATGACATCCTTATTTATTCCAAAAGTCGTGAAGATCATGAGCAACACTTGAGGCTGATACTCCAAAAGCTTCGTGAATATAAGCTTTATGCCAAGTTAAAGAAATGCGAGTTCTGGCTTGAGGAAGTAGCATTCATTGGGCACGTGGTATCAAGTCATGGAATATCTGTTGACCCAGCAAAGATTGAAGCTATTCAAAGTCGGGAGCAACCTAAATCGATGATCAAGCACGTAGCTTTCGGCTTAGTTGGTTATAATCGGAGATTCAGAGAACGGTTTTCTTGAATCGCTACTCCACTAACAATTTGACTCGAAAAGATACAAAGTTCGGTTGGAGCGAGGAATGTGAGAAGAGTTTTCAAGAACTCAAGAGGAGACTCATTTCAAAGACTGCTTACGACAATACCATCCGGTTCGGAGGGATTTGTCATCTATAGTGATGCTTCCGCAAAGGGTTAGGATGTGTTCTCATGCAACATGGGAAAGTCATAGCCTATGCCTCACGAATAACTCAAAGAATATGAGAGGAATTATCCTACTCATGACCTAGAGTTAGCAAATTGTGGTCTTCGTGACTTAAAATTTGGAGGCATTACTTGTATGGGGAGAAGGAGGAGATCTTTACGGATCATAAAAGCCTCAAATATTTCTTCACTCAAAAGGAACTCAACATGCAACAACGACGTTGGCTTGAACTGTTGAAAGATTATGATCATACCATCCAATACCATCCCGGAAGTTTGAACGTGGTAGCCGATGCATTGAGTAGAAGATCATATACAAGTATTTAGTACGATATTGTCAACACAAAGGCCCATTTTGTGTGACTTGCAAAGGATGGAGATAGAGTTAAAGAATCTAGGGACCCATGTGATGATGGCAAATATACGAGTAGAACTGACTTTAATTGATAAAGTTAAAGATGCTCAAGCTACAGACCTAGAGCTGATGCGTATGAGGAAAAAAGTACAAGAAGGTGCGATGCCGGAAGCAAGAATCGATGAAGAAGGAATACTTCGAGTCAACTCCAGACTTTGTGTTCCTAACGACCCTGATTTAAAGTATAAAATCATGATGGAGGCGCACAACACACCGTTTGCAATCCATCCTGGGAGTACCAAAATGTATCATGATCTTCGACATACATTTTGGTGCGGCAATATGAAGAGAGAGATAGCGCTGTTTATCTCAAGGTGTCTAGCGTGTCAACGAGTCAAGGCGGAGCATCAAGTACCAAAAGGTCCATTGCAACCACTTGAAATTCTAGAATGGAAGTGGGAGCACATTACCATGGATTTTATTCTTCGGTCTTCCTAAGGTTTCTCAAGGCATAGATGCGATTTGGGTCATTGTTGATAGATTGACCAAGTCTGCTTACTTCTTACCAATACGAGAAACTTATACACTTGAACGTCTTGCTCGTATGTACATAAACGAGATTGTAAGACTGCATGATATGCCAGTATCCATAGTTTCTGATCGAGACCCAAGATTCACTTCACAATTTTGGGTTAGTTTGCAAAAAGTTATGGGCACAGATTTACGATTTAGCTTTTAAGATATCATCCTCGGACGGATGGACAAGTCGAAGAGGACTATTCAAACACTTGAAGATCTATTAAGACTCGTGTTCTTGATTTCAAAGGAAGTTGGGACAAGTTCTTACCATTGGTGGAGTTTTCCTACAATAACAGTTATTAAGCAAGTATTGGCATGGCTCCATTCGAAGCGTTGTATGGAAGAAAATGTCGTTCTCCAGTATGTTGGGATGAGGTGGGTGAAGCAACGTTGTTGGGACCGGAGTTGGTACGTATGACTACGGAAATGATTCAAACGATCCGGCAACGTATAAAAACCTCACAAGATCGACAAAAGAGTTATGTTGATCTTCATCGAAAGGACGTGGAATTCGATATAGGAGATCATGTGTTGTTACGTGTTGCTCCATGGAAAAGAGTTACAAGATTTGGAAAGAGAGGAAAGCTCAATCCTCGATTCATCTACCATTTTTAATCCTTGATCGAGTAGGAACTGTGGCCTATAGACTCGCTTTACCGCCAAGTATGTCTCGTGTTCATAACGTTTTTCATATATCCATGTTACGTAAATATGTGGAAGACCCGAACCACATTATTGAGTTAGAACCGGACGAAATAGTGGAAGATTTGACGTATGAAGAGGTTCCTGTTCAAATCTTGGATAAGAAGGAACATATTCTACGCTCCAAGGTTATACCTCAAGTCAAAGTTTTGTGGAGAAACCACGATGTTAAGGAAATGACTTGGGAGTTAGAATCTGAAATGAAATCAAGGTATCCTTACCTCTTCGATATACCAGTATCGTACCCTAATTTCGAGGGCTTAAATTTCATAAGAAGGGAGATTGTAAAATCCCAACTTTTGAATAAAGATGAATTTTCTATAAATATTATTTTTGAATATTATGGAGTGAAATTGGTATAATGTTATAGTTGTGGGTAATATTTATAAATTTTGCATAGTATGCAAGTTGTTATATTATATTCGATTGGTCGGGGAATATTCGTTTTAGTAGGGAATATTTAAATACAAGCTACTGCAATCATTGGTGGACCCCACAACAGAATTGTTGTCCGATTAAGAAAATGACAAAAATATTTTTATGAAAATAACGGCAGAAGTTTTACCGTTGATACTGTTGAACTACTCGGTAGTAAAAGTACAGTAATACGCGTGGTTGCATAGTAGCACACGGTATTGATTATTTATGCTTACGTGAGAAGTAATTCAGTTTTGTTCAATTATTGATATAGTAATTGTTGCATAGTATCTCACGTTATTTGATTCAATTATTGTCGATATTTATTATATTGTTAAAATCAATAATTGAGATGACAAAGTTATTAATATTATTATTTGCAATATTAACGATATCTAGAAGTTCTGTCAAGGAGAGGTTTGGTCACCTAATTGCGCCACATAGGGAGAAATCCTTATTGAAAGCCCTCTTCCTCGGGAACGACACGTCGATTAATATTGTGAATTATAATAAAGATGATAAATGTTGTTAAAATTATTAAGGTGATTTTTATGAAGTTTTGCTTATTTTATGGATCCCTATTTTACCCATTTTTCAAAATAATCGGTAGAAAATTATTTAAAGGTGGGGCCCACATGTGGGGCCCATATGTGTTGGAAAAATGATTTTGGAAATGGAAGAGTATATGTATGGATATGATGTATGTATATATATAATATGTGTGAGTGGAAAATGGTGGGGGAAAAGAAAGAGTGAAAGTGATAGTGTGATAGTGATGTATAAGAGTGTAGTGAATTTGATTATTGGGTGGGTGGAGAATTGATGTTGGTTATGGGGGAGAAAAATTAAGTGGTGTATATATAATAATGATATATATAAGTTGAAAACATGTGTTTATATATATGTATTATATTTTTAATTTTTGTTGTAATGTTATTGGTTAATTGTTTGACTTAATTGTTAGTTAATTAAAAATTGATTTTGAAAAAATAATTCATTCATGAACAGTACACTTCTATTCTCCTATAAATAGAAGCTCATTTCTTCATTATTTCTTACGAATTCACTGAAACTCCAGATAGAAAAATTATAGAGAAACTATAGAAAATTGTTCTGCTACTTCCCTACTCTTATATTCAGTTTCTTTTACCGTAAGGGTTATTATTTCTTTTGTATTCATGAAGAGAACTTCTATTATTCCATTCTTTATTATTCTGCTGGAATAACCAGTATACGCGGACTACTCTATACTTGGTGACATTCTTCTATTATTCCATCTTTATTATTATTCATTGGAATATCTCAGATGGCGTAAGCGTTTTTCTGTGGGATTCGGTTAAAAGTCTTTATTATTATTCATTGGAATATCCTATATCATGCATTTTTCTTGGACTGGTTCCGTCTTTTATTATTATTCTATTGGAATATCCTGTTTGTGCGTTTTTACGGACGTTCGGTAAAATCTTTATTATTATTCTGTTGGAATATCCTCGTCTGCAATGCGTTTTACTCCAAACCGGTTCCGCCTTTATTATTATTTCGTTGGAATATCCTGCTCAGATGCTTTTACGCCGGACTGGGGTTCGCTCAGATATTCTGTTGGAACATCTTGTTTGCGGTGTAATTTCTTTGACACCGGTTATTATTTATTATTGTATTGGAATAACTTGTCTATGCGAAGTACCGCATGCATGGTGATTTCTTTTGTTATTCCATTCGTTATTATACTTAGTTGGTTAAAGTTTTGACTTCTATACTCCATGAAATTAGTGGAATATCCTTGATATTTTCGCTTCATCCAGTATCTTTTCATGGAAATATTCTTCTGAGCATTCTTGAATTTTACTCTACAAAGCAGTATCATGTTGACAATTTGGACGTTATTAGTTCCTAGATAACTTAATTCTTGAACTTGTTTTATTGAATTCTTATATCATTGTCATCATCCTCATGTTTATATTATGTTGAAAGTCATTTGTGGCCTGTAGTGCATAGATGGACTTGGTATGATTATGACCAGGGATTATTCGGTGTAATCATGACCGTAATGTTACAAATGATATGAAAAAGTCCTCATTGACCCAGAGTAGTGCATTGATGGATGGTTGTTGGCATGATCATGACCATTAATGAATACACAAATATTCTTCGTCAGAAGTGCATGGATAATTGTGGTCGTGATACTAAAGAATATCCTTGGTCAGAAAAGTGCGGGGTGATTCGATGATGTGGAATATTTATTAAGTCGAGTCTCAAACGATAACAGATGATGAAAAACCTTTTAAATCATAAAAGATAGTAGATTTTATTTTCTACTTGACTCTTTTAATGGATTGCTTGTTCATTGCAGATTAAACTTGATGTTTGTTATATTGTATCAGTTTAACACTGTTTAAGGCTAATGATAATTTATTCTGCATTATCTTAGTCATAATATTTCTTACTGGGCTAGTTAAGCTCACCCTTTCTTTCACTGTTCTCTTCAAGAAATGAGAACGTAGCTGGGACTAGTCGGGGAACGGAGTGATGGTCCTAGATGGTGCATTATTAGTCCTCACTATTCTGTGAAATAGTGTGATAATAATTGTAATGAGGATTCCATTGAGTTTGTATACTCTCTAGATGACAATATTTGTATTCAAACTCACAGCATATGTTTTGTCGTATTTTACACGACTGTTGTATAATTAAGTTGTATTTGAATTTTGTACCATGTATTTGGCGACTCAAGATGAGTGATGTATACCTAATTTTGGGGGCGTCACAGCAATGTCGTCGCCATTACCCCCGTCGGCAATAACTATATATATTTTGAATTGTTTTTTATAATTTCAAAATTTCCCTGTTCATTTACAAATATAAACGTACACATGTTATAAACTAATAAAAACGATCAAATAACAAGCAAATATCATACAATTCATCATTGAAATAGTAATCCAAATCAAATATATAGATCAAAAATATAATGGTCGTCAGTACAACTCAAAAATTGTACAAGTATATACATGAAACTCAGAATATAACATAAACTAAACTAACTACAATTTGTCGCCTATCTCCATGTCATCGACTCGGCGATCATCACCCTGTACTGGAGGAGGCTGTTCGTCATCAACTCGATGGTCATCGCCCTGTACTGGAGGAGGCTACTCATCATCAGCTCGGCGGTCATCACCAGTGCCTCCACCTCCACCTCCACGAGTCTCGTCAGCAAGACCCTACAAAATTAAAATCTTAATAACAAAGTCAAAATGAAAACATTTTACATTATTTTAGTTTGTGTTCTTCAAGTTAGGCGGACGGAACTCGAACTCGGGCTTCGTATATCGAAATCGAGTCATGTCAGTTGTAACGCGTGTCTATTGCCTATGCGGTGCTATTGCCTGTGTTTTCGTGTCGTTTGCCTATGCGGTGCTATTTCTTATGTTTGTTGTCCTTTGTTCTACCACTGGCATCTATGACTGTATAAAAAATGTTATCAAATACGATCTTCTCAGTATACATCAGATCTAAACAATGACGGATGCAGAGTGTAGCCCAATAAGGCAGGTCAAAGAACATGGATTTGTGTGTCCAGTTGTGAACCTTGCCATAACCATAAGCTCGCTCCAATATGTGATTCTTCCTAAAAGGTGGAAACATCAAATGACTAATCCAACTCAACACTGTTGACCCAGAAAGACGGCCAGATACTTGATGTTTCTCTATTTTTTGATTAAATTATCTATTCATCCATCTATAACGATGTTCAATCGGGAAAAACTGTCTGGATGTTGCAAAGAAACTCATTTCCCCCCCATATTTGATCCGCATAGCTTTAACTGACTCCATGCACATGAGACATGACAAGCCACCGTGAGTCGACCATCCATTGATCATTCCTAACACCGGGAAGTCATTTATTTTCCACAGTAAAGCTGCCCTCATGTCAAAGTTTTGCTTAAGAGATACATCATAAGTTTGAACCCCTTTTTCCCATAACATCTTCAACTCATCAACTAACGGCCTGAGGTATACATTGATGTCTTTACTCAGACTCTTATCACTCGGAATAAGTAAAGGCATGAACATGTAGGGATCTTTCATACACATCAAAGGCGAGAGGTTATACACCACAATAATCACCGGCCAAGTTGAGTAGGGCTTTGTGTAAGGCCCGTTAAATGGATTAAACCCATCCGTAGCAAGTCCAAGCCTTACATTGCGAACCTCTTCAGCAAACGAGGGGTGATTGTTATCAAAAATTTTCCACTCAAGCCAATCTGCTGGGTGCGTCAGTTGACCTTCGACTATGTCCCGTGTAGAGTGCCACCTCATATCCTCGGCGGTATGTGTTGACATGAACAACCGTTGAAGCCTCGGGGTAATGGGAAAGTAACGTAAGATCTTTCTCGGCACGTCTTTTCCCTTTTTTTGCACTGTTCATAGTATCTACTTGTACCATAAATATCACATGACCTCTTATCTTTATTGACATCACTGTAATACAACATACAGTCATTCTCACAAGCATCAATCTTCTCATACCCTAGATTGAGCCTTTTGACCATTTTCTTCACATCATAGTACGACTCCGGTAACTTATTGCCTGCAGGTAAGCACTCCCTCACAATGCTTAACAGCTAATTAAAACCTCTGTCGCTATAGTCATGCTCGTTCTTGAAGTGTAAAAACTTAGTCACGGCAGATAAGACGGTGTGCTTTTCGTGCCCATCACACAGTGGCATCGCTGCTTCATGCAATAACTTATAGAAACCCTTAGCCCCATCATTCGGCTCTTGCTCGACGCTACTACCATCCCTGACTCTATTCCACTAGAAGTATGAACCAGTAGCTTCGACTATCATGTTAAGAGATCAAAAGTTTTCGTCACACTCAATTCGGGTTCGATTCATGTTCATCCAACCAGGTTTCCCCATGATAGATCCATGTCGTATAACCCTGCTTGAACCCATACGCAAATAAGTCGCACATGACATCACTCCTTTCCTTCCATACTTAATTCACACACCTCTTACAATGACATCTGATCTCATCGTCGCTGACTTGCTCAAACGCGAAGATGAGAAACTGTTCAACCCCACTACGATACTCAGAGCTAAGCCCACTCCTATCAGTGGCTACCCTACGTTCCATCCAACTTCGATCAACAAACATCTCGGACAACTGTCTACTATATATATGGATAGTTAGACAAACATAATCAAGTCTTCAAGTTAATGTATATGCAAGCTTATGAGTTTCCTAACTTCATCTCCCACTCTAATGGGTCAGGCTTATATCCCATTCCTGGATGTGTCGCCTCACTGATGCCAACAACTTGAACACATCTTTAAATTTTTCAGAAATTTCGGCAGCACCTCCCCATGGTCTTCAAGTACGCGAAATAGACTAATACATTGTAGTCTAAATATGTACCCGAAGAACATCAAGAGATATATACTGACCGAAAATTCATAAAATATAAAGACGTGCTTAAGTCGTTAACACCGACCTAAGTGAGATCGAAACATACAAGAACAGTCTCAAAACGGGGACTATTTGAGATTCACTCCTACTAAGTGAATCTCAAATGGGTTTCTAAGCTTCCTAAACTATATGAAAATATGCACATGTAAAAGTATAATGACAAAATTTATTAACCCACCCTCGCATAGGAAAAAAACAAATAAATTAAGAATTAGAAGATCCTATACAATTTGAGGATCCTAACCATGATAAATTGTTAGGTAAAATCCAAAATGTTTACATTAAATCTAGCAATGCATCGACATTATATTTCTCATAATCCAAAATTACCAGAAAATAAAGTGAATTTGTGTTTTAATGTCTATTAGGGTGGGTCAAAGCATGTTATGAATTATTTAGCTTACAGTGAAGAGGGTTGACAATATAAATATAGATTATAAATTAAAAGACAATGATGATCTAATCAAAGTAAATACAGACGTAAATATGCATTATTTTGTTTAATTATAAAATTCTTAAAATGAAAGTCAGGCTTTAGCAATAACTTGTTCCAATGAAAGCATTTTCAGAAATTCATTTTGCAATTTTAGCTTAATAATAGACTGCATTGCTCGGAACCATTTCCAGGAATGTACAGAGATGGTCATGCCCATGACTAGTTCCACGGAGAACATGTTTCCTCTATTCTCCTTCAGTTACAAGGACTTTGAAGAGAATTTCTTGAAAAACTATGGAGTTAAGCCCAGACCACACTAGATCACTACCGAATTTGGTGGAAGTGTAAGTTTGAAAAACTATTCCGATTATGAGAAATATAATGTCGATGTATTGCTAGATTCAAAAACGCTATCCAAATTTCAAAGGACCTTTTACTTTCCCCCAAATCTCCCCCGTATATATACACGCACGCATTAGATCATAGTAATTAATTACTGAAGAAAAAAAGATAAAGTTCTTCAAATGAGATTATAATCAATATATTCACCAAATTGAGCAATACCCAATTATTACCTCAAACACAGGCATACACGTAAAAATAGAAAATGGGTTCAAAATAAACAAACGATTAGATTGAAATAGATGAAAAAATTACAGTGAAAAATAATGCCCCAAACTGCATCTCTTTAATAACCCAATAAACAAACCAGATTTTGAATTCATAATGGAAAAGCCTAATTTCATACATTGGCATAAAAATTAAAAATAACCAAACAAAAATGGTCCATTACTTAGCCTTACAATATATACAAGCAACATATTAAAGTAGCAATGAGAAAAGAGGGAGATGGAGATGCACTTACAAGCACCCGATAGTCCTCCCAAATTAGCAGCAACTAGTCCATTAAATAACAAAGAATCACAAAGAAAATAAATTTTACTTCTAGAAAACTACTGTAATTCAAGTATTCAACATCACTTGCATACTAAAGGAAGAAATTGTTACACTCTTACGAATCAAAGTAAAGCAGTTGTGCGAATTCAAGTACTTAACTCAGAACATATAATAAAAAAATAAAATCATACCTATTGCAAGTTAAGCGAAACTACAAGTAAAGAAGAAAGAAGGAGAGGTGGAGCGCCGTACGTGGTGGCCAGAGTATGGTAGGAGGGGGAGGCTCGCCGGCACCGACGATATGAGAGGAGGGGGAGTGGACGACCTTGAAGATTTTTTCTTCAATTAATGGCGATATTAGTAGCAGAGCAGAGGAAGAGGGAGGGATATCAGTAGCAGAGCAGAGGAAGAGGGAGGGAAAAGAAAGTAGTCGTTCTCGTCATGGGTAGGGCTTTTAAAAAGACTCATTCTCGATGGCACGGCCGTCGATATTGATATCGTCGTTATTGACTCACTTACGAAGGCACTGTTGTCGCCTTTATAATTTTAAGCCGTCGCCTATAACTTTCCCTCTCCCGCAAAAAAAAGCCAACCAAATTTAAGACCAGGAAAGGTTATTATCGACGGGACTCATTGACGATGGTTAGGCCGTTGCTAATAAGGTCATTCTCGATGGGACTATCGTCGTCGCCATTACCCGCGTTGCCTATGACCCAATTTCTTGTAGTGAACCCATGGGGAGACCTATGGAGCATGTGGGTCAGCCACTTGGCCACCAAGTAAAGTGGTTACTTGGTGGCTAAGCCATGAATAATAAGGAGGTTTGGGGGCGAAATGACTATTTTTCCCCTAGCTTTGGTTTTCTATATAAACAAGCCTTAAGCTCATTTGTTTTGTTAGAAATTTCAACCAACACTTGAGAGAGAGAGAGAGAGTTCGGATGAAGAGTAAGAGGAAGAGGAAAAGCTAGCCCGAGTGCATGCTTTGTCCAACAGAGGAAGATTAAAGAAGAGAGGTAATCCAAAAACCTAACTTCTAATAAATTTTCTTTAAGTTTTCTATGTTCAAACATAGATTGATGAAAATAAGAAGTAAGAGATGTTAAGAATGATTTCATATGGTTGAAATCATGAGAAAACAAAGAAATAAGAATTAGAAATTTAGTTTATAAATTTCTTAAGGAAGTATAAGATTCGTAATGAATTAGGACGATTCGAATGAATCATATGAACGATTCGGTGATATTAGTAAGGAATGATGTTTTATAACATAAAATTCCAAGGAAAAGTTAAATCGTAATGAAAATATTGATTAAAAATGAAGAACGAACGAAGAACGCGAAGAACACGAAGAACGTTGTTGATGGACAAATTTAAAACCATCATAGTTTAATTATTGTTGATGGACAAATTTAAAACCATCGCGTATAAGTTAGTTACTTATTTCTTGGTTAGGAATGATAAACGTTCATGAAGAACGGATTAAACTTAGCTATAACGAAGTTATGGCAAAAATTTCGTAAAAGACGAACGAGAAGTAAAAAGTATGCAAATGAAACCAAATATGTAGGGTTTCATAAGAATGTAAGAGAACATAGAAAACGTGAGTCGTGGACTCAAGAACGATCGAGTTCCGAGTTTGGATGACCGAATAACGGACGAGCGAACGAAGAACGTTAATAACGTAAAATGAACAAAGGGTAGAATGTAAGCCAATCAAATGACATGTTAATGGATTCAGAATAAATTTATGTCCGGGGGAAATTGAAGTACGCAAGATAAGGAAAAGAATGGCGTTGGAACAACCTCATTCTAAGCTATAATGAAGAAGGTATGAGATTTCGTAGTAAGCATCTCCAACTAGTTCAAGACTTAGAAGCAAACAGAAGGGACCCTACCGGGGCAGGCATTGTTGAAGGCCAAACCCCAGCCAGGGCGGGGGGGGTACTTAATTCGTTAGCAGAGGTGAGGCCCGCCGGGGTGGGCTATTTTAGAGTGCAAACCCCCGCCGGGGAGGGGGTATGGGAAAGGCCCAGATAAGAGCTTTTATCTACTCAACTCTTGGGGGAAATGTAAGGTAAGATAAAGAACATAATGTTTAACTAATGTAACACTTAAATAAGTGATTTAAACCTTTAGTAAAGGTTGAACGGAAAGATTTAATGGGATTAAAAGACGAAGAATGTAACACTAGATTACATAACTGATATCCGAGGATTGTAGTCGCGATAAAGCGAACGTGGGGGATTACTATGATTATGATTCCTTAGACGTTGAGTGACGAGGATGATGTAAAACATTTTGATGTTATGATGTCATTATGAGAATGAAGTGTAAAGCGTTTAGACGTTGTGAACGCAATGCTGTTGCGATGAATGATCGGTCTTAGCATACAACAAACCGTATGACTTTGACATTAAGAAAGAATAATGAACATGGGATTCATGGGATGGATAATGATTGAAAGCGATTAAAACCTTGAGTAAAGGTTGAATGAGAGATTAAGAGATGAGCAACGTGAATATTGAATACGTAAGCAATCCTCGTGAATCGTATTCGCGTCGGACGAACATTCTAAGTGTACAATGGGTGTATGACTTAGACGTTGATGGAGGTAGTAAGTAAGATATGAATTATCAAGAAAGCCATAGTGAACGGTAACAAGATTAATAAAAATCTAATATGGGTCGGATAAAGAATGAACGTAAGCATTAAACACTTTAGCCAAAGTACGGTCGAGTGTACATGAATATTAAACGGGCAGAACCTATACCTCGTTTATGATTTGACCGTAAGGTAATGAAGAATGAAGAAATTGAATTAAAGACAATGATGTATAACGTTAAGAAGCCGAGTTAGTAATGATACTTGGAGGACATTCCGAGTCGAATGAATCGGACATTGTAAGATATGAATAAGATAATGTAAAATGCTTAACGCTATAAATGCGTAGAATTAAAGATAATAATCGTATGAGTAAGACATCTCCGTATGTCATGAAACCGTAAAACGGTAGAAGAAAGTTGGTCGCGTAAACTTAGATTACAAGAATGCAAACCCTAAGAAGTAAAGTAAAGTAACCAATGCGTAAGTCAAATATATGACTAATTGGTGTATGTGTTATTTCCTTATGTGTTATCTAGGGGTTGGAATGAGCAGTTCAGCGTAAGCTGTAGCTGTGTATAAGGTAAGTTTCCTAACTTCATTCATATTACATGAATGCTAGTTTCTTAAACTTCTCAGATGTTGAACTTGAGAAGTCTTGTCTATATGCATAAGTGCAAGATATGTGCAAGATATGTGCAAGGTGGTAGTATGTATGAGGCCTTGTGCCACAATTTGAACACTTTGGTGTTTCTATAAGATTAACTTTTCTATGACTGAGCTGTTCAATACAAGTATGTTTTGTTTATACATGAACCGTTATTTTTAAGTCTGTGCTAATGATTCTAGCTAGACGGGATGTGTATGAAAAAGGTAGAAATATTTCAAAGTGAAAGTGACTGATGTTTTAAGATGATAGGAATCGAGATTATTCCTATTATTCGAGCTGCCTAATAACCTTTGTTCGGTTATTGAAGTTCTAAAAGAATGTTTAAATTCTTGAAGTTGTTTATTCAACTGTTATGACTTGCTGGGCAATTGAATGTATTAGTTCCCAGTAGGCACACAATAGATCTAGAAGGGGGGTTGAATAGATCTTTTTTATTTTCAAATACTTTCCTGTTTATTTTGCATTGCTAATGAATTAGAATATGACAAACATAAGAATCTTTTCAAGCACAACGGAATAAGTAAAATATCCCCTTCATTGATATATTCATAATCATACATACATTGTTCTTAGAATTAGTTATGTGGTAAGCAGATAAAATATACAAATAAGTTATAGCAGTTAAGTACACAAAGTAAATGACAGTAAGTAAATGACACAAGGGATTTTAAGTGGTTCAGAGACTCAAGCTCTTAATCCACTCTTCTGCTTTAACTCGCAGGATTTCCACTAAGGAAGGGCAGCACCCTGAATCACTAAGATTCCTTCAAGGCCAGTAGCCTTAGAACTTCAGTTCACTAAGAACTTGATAAGTGGATTTAATATCCACGATTTGATTTCTAATTCAAGCTTATTTGTTCTGAAATCCATGCCTTTATGTTCATTTTTATTTGTTTCTTGTTATTTTACATGTAGGATGGTTGGTGTGGTAAGCGAGTTAAAAACGAGGCATTTGAAGCATAATTGGAGCAAAGTTGTAGTTTTTCTGAAGTAAGTTTGGAGAAGGCTAGCCCGCCGGGGCAGGCTTATTTAACCCTTACACCCCCGCTGGGGCGGGGGGTCTTCATTCCTGATGAATTAGCCTTGCCCATGGTATGACATCTCTATATAAATAATACCACGGAAGGGTGCCAATCTGGGCTCTACTAGTTTGGTTCGAACACTGCTAGAAAGAGGATTTGATGATTTTGCATGGCATATGGACTCTACTATACATGGGCTTCATGTTGGATATATATTGTTAAACAAACACAAAATAAAGAGAATGCAAAGCAATTAACATCAATTAATTACAGATTTTCATATTGAGCAACGGAGTGAAGATTTTGAAGAACGATCATATCGATTGCGGATAAAGGCTAAAGTGAAGGGTGTTCTGCGTTATTCTTCTACTTTAGTTTATATTTGTAATTGAGAAGATGTTATCTTTAATTTATTCAGTTATTATTTCATTTTTTATGAACTAATTACTTTTTAGGCTTAAGACGGATCTTTAAGTGGAACGATGATTATGTAATCTTTGAATTCAGTTTAATAAGCTATTATTCGGTTTATCTATATTAATTTGAACGTGAATTTATGAATTGCCTGATCAATGATTCTTTGTGGACTTGTATGAACTCGAGAGATGAAATACGAGTCTAGACTTAATTAATATAACATGTGTTCTTGATTTATGTGAATGAACAGAATCTTGATGAATGTTAGGGTAGAGATATGCTTGACATCGCATGTAATCAGATAAAGAGCTTGAACTTAAACCTTCTTTAATTGTAATTCACATAGAGATATAGTGAGTTAGTTGATTAAGGTGTTTAACGTAATTCTATCTTAATTATGGATTTGGGTTAATACGGTATTAGTGCATCGAGAGGTGGCTAGTGCTACATATGTGTTCTTGATTAATAAACTGGGATAGTGAGTTAAACTGGAATAAAGGTGTAATAATCTGAGTGATGCTTAAAGTGAAGTCGAAAGCCTAATTCTCCATTATTGTTTGAAAATTCAGTTTTTAGCGTTTATTGATTGTTTGGTGATTTTACTATTTTTAATACTTTTAGTTACAACCTGGAAATTGATTAGTTTAATAAAATTAGGATTAATAGGAAATTGGTAATTGTGAGTTTTAAATTCTATTTACAGTCTCTAAGGGAACGATACTTTACTTACTATTATATTATTTGTTGACCACGTATACTTGCGTGTTGTGCGTAACTAGATTTTACCCAACAAGTTTTTGGCGCCGTTGCCGGGGACTTAAGTATAGATTTTATTATTTTGTTATGTCAGTTTAATTAGTCCAGTTTTACTTAAACACTTTTTATTTTATTTTGTTCGACTTATTTCAAGTTTTTGAAGTTGGTTTATGCAAACTCGATCCAAAAATCCAGACTTGCTTCCTTTTTAGGACGATATTGAGAGAAGGTTTCAGAGGTTAAGTAAGTGGATCAAGGAAACAAGGAACGACTTCGAAAATTCTGACAAAGAAGAAGCAATAGCAAATTGAAGACCGAAAGCTAGCGAGGGATTTTTTACTACCCAAGGTGATCGAGTCTGAGAATAAGTATCACCAGGCCTGCAATAGCTGCGAATACTTTCGAGATTAAGCCTGGGACGATTCAAATGATCCAAAATTTAGTTCAGGTTGGGGGATTGGCAAATGATGATCTGAATGAACATTTAGTCAGCTTTCTGGAAATTTGTGACACCTTCAGGTACAATGGGGTGTCAGATGATCCAGTGAGACTTCACTTGTTCCCATTTACTCTACGGGACAAGGCAAAGAGTTGGTTACATTCTCTACCACCGGGATCGATAACTACTTGGGAAGACCTCGCTCATAAAATTTTTGCAAAATTCTTTCCACCAACGAAAAATGGAAAAATAAGGAATGAGATAACGATGTTTGAACAACAACACGGGGAGTCACTGTATGAGGCATGGGAAAGATACAAAGAGTTGATCAAAAAATGCCCACATCATGGATTGCCTAAATGGTTGCAGATGAACACATTTTACAACAGATTGAACGGAAATCTCAGAACCAGTATTGATGCAGCTTCGGGTGGAGCGTTTATGACTACAAGTTATGAGGAGGCTTACGAATTCATAGAGACTATGGCTGCTAAGAACTACCAGTGGCCCACGACAAGAATGACACATGCAAAGGCAGCTGGAGTGTTAGAAGTAGATGGTGTAACGGCAATACAAATGCAAATTTTAGCACTTTCAAAGAAGTTGGATGCTATGACAGGGGCACAGGTACAGCATGCTGCAGTTATTTATGAATTGTGCGCGGGTAAGCATCCTATAGATCAATGCGCCATCAACCCAGCATCAGTACAATTTATAGGTAGCTACAATAGAATTCCATATAATAAATACCAGAATGCTTACAATCAGGGGAATAGGAACCAGCCTAATTTGTCGTGGAATAACAATCAGAATCATCAATTCCCACGCCCGTCGTATCCCTCAGGATTTCAGAATCAACAACAACCAGCTCAACAGCAAGAGAGGAAACCAGATTTAGAGGAGTTGATATCAAAGTACATAACGAGCAACGAGGTAGACATGAAAAATTAAGCAATGGCTATGAAAAATAATGAAATATCCATCAAGAATTTAGAAAATCAGATGGGATAGATAGATATTGCTTTAAATAGCAGGACTCAAGGAACGTTGCCAAACGATACGGAAAAGAATCCAAAGGGAAATCACGAGCAGTGTAATGCAATTATGCTTAGGAGCGGTAAGGAGTTAACTTCTAAACCGGATAAGAAAGCCAGTACAGGAGATGAATGTGAAGACGAAGAGAAGGAAATTGAAAAGAAATATACAAAAAGTAGTGGACAAAGAAGATAAACAAATGAAAGTTACACCACCTGTGCCATTTCCTCGAAGGCCAGAAAGTGACAAGTTAAAGAACAAATTTTTGAAGTTTATGGATATTCAAACAATTACACATTAATATTCCATTTGCCGAAGCACTTGAGCAGATGTCGAGTTACATTAAGTTCATGAAAGACATACTGTTGAAGAAACGCAAGCTCAACAACTTTGAAATAGTGGCGTTGACCGAGGAACAGTTCAATACTATAGAAAAAGCTTCCTACTAAATTAAAAGATTCGGGAAATTTTACAATTCCTTGTGCAATTGGAAATCAAGATGTGGGGAGAGCTCTATACGATCTAGGAGCGAGTATAAACCTTATGCCACTGTTCATTTACCGAAAGATGGGGTTAAAGGAAGAAAAACCAACCAATATTAGTCTACAGCTCGCCAATAAATCATTAACATACCCATTAGGAATAGTTGAAGATGTATTGGTCAAAGTTGATTCATTGATCTTTCCAGCTGTTTGTGGTCCAAGACTTTGAGGAAGATAAGAACATCCCTATCATTTTGGGAAGACCATTCCTGGTGACTGACGAACACTGATTGACGTACCTAATGGAGAACTGATAATGAAAGTGTTTGATCAAGTAGTAAAGGTGAAAGTGTTCAAGGAAATCCCAATCTTGACTTCCAAGGAAGAGTGCGAGTTGCTCGAGAAATCTATACGTGTCAAGTTCAGGGATTGCAAAGCGAATAGTGGACTTAAGGCGTTAATTGAGGAAGAATTTCAAATTCATAATCCAACATTAAAGTGAACGGACACGTAATACAACAGTGTTGGTGTTATGCAATAAATAAACATCATGTCGTGGATAACCCAACCGATCCGGGATGAAACAGGGAGTAGTTAGGTTGAACGACTTAAAATCAAGCGCTAATTAGGAGGCAACTGTAAGACCCCGAATTTTATGAAATAAAAGTATTCAATTTTTTCTTATAATTACTATTCAGTAAATGGTTAAATTGATAAAAGTTTAAAGTTAAGGGTGATATTTGAAAATTTTTTAAAATAAGCAAGTAGTTATAAAATACTCATTGTTGTCGGGGAATATTTGTTTAGTCGTGGAATATTCTTTCTGTCGGGAAATATTCATACTGAAGATGTACCTTTAATGGGCCCCATAACTAAAAAGCGATTGGATGAAGAAAATGACAAGTATAAGTTGTTTACAAATAATCTACAGAGTTGTTACCAAGTAACATGCTTGTTGGAATACCCGGTGGTTAAAGTAAAGTAATACGCGTTGTTGCACAGTAGCACACGGTATTGCACAGTATTTTTGAATTATTGATTCTTACGTAAGAAGGCACTACTGAATAATTGTTACAGTAATTACTGTTCAGTATTATATTTTATTGATTCAATAATTACTGCGTTGATATTTTATATTACTGTTGTTTCAATAATTGTCACTACACACTATTTTCCATTATCGGAGCAATAATTCATATTATCTGAATAATATTATTAGATAACATTATTGGCAATGTCTAGAAAGTTCTGTCTAAGGAGAGGTTTGGTCACCTAATTGCGCGCCAATAAGGAGACATCCTTATTGGAATGCCCCCTCTTTCCCTGGAACTGCCTGGTTGTCATTATTGTGATTCTGTAATATTATTTGTGAATAATTAATTATTGATTTATATGATGAGGAAAATATTCATTTTATGTGGATATAGATGGAGAAAAATTTTAAAGTGACAATTGTTGAAAATCGATATTTTATCTTTTTCGATAAAATAATATTTTATCATATTATTATAATATAATAATGATGATATTTTACAATGAATGTGGGATATATGAGTATATGAGGAGGAAGAGTATTTTTGTTGCAAAAGTTGTTTAAAACATGTTAAACATGTACTGTGGGCCCATTTCTCGATTTGAAATTTGATTATAGCTATAAAATCGCCTGTTTGTGGATTTTGGCCAATTTATGTTTGGAATTTGGAAAATCTTTCTTACGCAAGTTGTAGATAATGAAATTTCCTATGAAAAAGACATGTGGTTCAAATTTTTTCGACAAAAGGGCAATTTATTATGAATTATTGAAGTTCTGAAATTTCGAATAATTGATTTATGGAAGTTTTAATTAACAAAAATGTTTTTGTTGTCTTTGGAACATGTGTGGCTGATTTTTGACCAAAGAAGAGGGTGCATAGGAATTTAATATATATATATATATATATATATATATATATATTAGTATTATAGTAAATTTTCTGCTTTGGTGTTCTAAGTATTTTCCTATAAATAGGGTGCTTAGGTTAGAATTGAAAAGCACACCAGAAACTAAAGATTTCTCTCTCTTTCTCTCTCAATAATATCGAGCATATTTTGTGAGTATTTTAGTACTTTGAGTATTGCTATACGGTGCAAGTTCTTTCAGCACTATATCCAGTATTCCAGTTAGAAGTATTATCCTTTTGAGGTAAGGGATGTTATTTTATTCAAAAATGATATTATTTCTTCAATATCATTATGCCGAAATATTGGTTGGAAATTTTTTTATCAAATTTTGAACTTTTCATGTCGAGGTTAGTTATTCATGAGTTATTATTCATTCACGAGTTACAATTCACAGTGGTACTATTCACAAAGCATGATGATGTTTTTGTGAAATTTCTATCTTTGGTGTCTGAGTTACTATTCACGTGATACTAAGACTATTCACGAATCATCGACACTATTCACGTAAAAATTAAATTTTCTTTTCTATGTCCAAGATTATCCGTTATAGTTCCTATCTTTGATTGGATCTATGTTTTGGTCTTCATTCTTGAATTTTACTCCACTCTAGTTATTTATGAAGTATTTTCGAACTTGGGTTATTTAAAGTATGAATCCTTAATACTTGTTCTTTTGTTTCTTTGGATTCGCTTTTCTTTAAAATATTTTCATCATCCTCGGTCCTAAATGATGATATTCTTGAATATCTTTAGTTTTGTAGTGCAAAGATGAATGATTTTCGATGAATATCTTTGCTTTCAGAGTGCAAAGATGAATAGGTGTTTAGATGAACATGACCTAATCGATGAATATCTTTGGCCTATAGTGCAAAGATGAATATTTGATTCAGATATATATTGATTGATGTTACAGGATAAAAGATAGCGATGAACTTTTAAATTCATATATAGAAGATAGTAGATTTCATTCTCTACTTAACTTTTCTAATGAATTATTATTTCATTGCTGAATATTGATTTAAAACTTGTTGTCTATTGTATTCTCGTTAGATTTTTTCCTGTTGAAGACTAACGATAATTTGTTCGTATTATCTTAGTCATAATGTTCTTCTTTTGGGCTAGTTGAGCTCACCCTTTTCCTTTTTCTTCCATTTTCTTCTCGGGGAGGCGAGAATGTAAATAGTACTAGTGAGGTATGGAATGATGGTTCTAGAAGTTATTTTAGTAGTCCTCACCATTTTTGTAAAATAATGTATCAATAATTGAAATGAGGACTTATTTGAGTGTGGATATTGTCTGAAGCGACAATATTTGTATTTAAACTCACGCTTTTTATGTTGTATTAATAAAGTTGTAGTTGTTTACGCACCATGTATTTTGACGATTTCAGAATGGGTGTTGTATACTTTTTTTGGGCGTCACATTTTTGCTCTAGGGGAGCCGTGAAATGAGGATCCCTCTCAACGTTCGTGACTTATGATCTAGAACAGTACAGAAAGCCAAATTAGGCCTACAAACTCCTTTCTAACAACCATACCAACATACCCAAGGTGTAATATGTTTACAGAAATATAAACTAATGTTTCTAACACGTTTCTAACCACCTAAACAACATAAACATTAAGATTACAACCTTTAATTTTTCACTATTTCTCTTATTTCCTCTTCTTTTAACATTCATAGCCAAATTCTTCTTTGTGAATTCATTTTACAACTAAAATAAAGTTAGTTTCAATTACTTTGCTTTAAATCTCTTCATATATTTTCACAATCAATAAACAATTTACACTTATACTATGAATTGAGTACCAATTTTAATTCTAATTTTAATATATATATATATATATATATATATATATATATATATATATATATATATATATCCATACAAATTAACTTTAATATGATTTCCTTCATAATTAAATACATTACATGAATCAATTTACTATAACTCATCTATAAACTTATGAAAATAATTTTATATCAACCAACTATCATATAAAAACTATATATAACAAATAATTAAACATTCATACAAATTTTTTACAGAACTTTTGAATAGAATAAAAACTAAAACTTTAAAAAGTACAAGGGTAGGATTATACCTTTGCTTTCTTGTTTAGGTTATCTAGAAGATGATAGCCATCCTTTGATTATCAAAATTCCTTCTCACAATTACTCTTTCAAAGTCTCTCTAGAATTCTCCATTTTCTCTCTTCTTTCTCTTCTTTTTCTTCTTCTGTGTTCTTCCTCCCTTCTCTAACTTACGTACTTAGAAAAAAATATAACGTATATAATATAATAGGTATAAATTATATAATATAATTATATATGTAACTGATATCAATTACATCTTTTTGAAAATCAAAAGCCCTAAGGCTTGTTTGGCTAAACCATTTTAAAACTTAATAACTTAAAATCCTTATGCCTTGTTTGGTAAAACCTATTTAAATTAAAGACTTAACATTCATTAAGCCTTGTTTGGAAAAATTGAATTAAACTCCTTTAATTTATTTTAATAACTCATTTATAACATAGTTTATTGTCACACTTTTATTACCAAATTAAATTAAAAATATTATAATAATCCATTTAATCCTTATCAACTCTCTAACTTAATTATTAAATTAAATTAGAATATTATCTCATAATAATTAATTTCCTTAACTCATTAATTATTTATTTAACACCAGAATTGAAAATCACACCAGAAACTGAAGTTTTTTCTCTATTTCTCTCTCTATATTATCGAGTGTATTCTTGTGAGTATTTTGATATCTTGAGTGTTGCTATATGGTGCAAGTTCGTTCAACGTTATTCCAGTCAGAAGTACTGCTCTTTTGAGGTAAGGGATTTTAAGGGATTGAAAGGGATGTTATTTTCTTCGTAAGTGATATTATTTCTTCAATATCATTATGTTGAAATATTGGTTTAAACTTTTTATAAAATTTGGAACTTTTTCATGTCGGGGTTACTATTCATGAGTTACTATTCATGAGTTACTATTCACGATTTACTATTCACGAGTTACTACTCACGATTTACTATTCACGAGTTACTATTCACGATGGGTTACTATTCATGAGTTACTATTTATGAGTTACTATTCATGTGTTACTATTCACGAGTTAATATTCACGGGTACTATTCACTACAAAATTGGTTTCTTTTTCTAACCAAATTATAATTGATTTATGAATATTACTCTGGAGATTAAAACTATGTATTGATTTTATTATCATATATAACATTTTTATAACCCTGATGTTGAAATTCTCTTTCACTGGAGTGTAAAGATGGGTAGATTATTGGTATGATCATGACTAGGATTCTTTTGGCCGAGAGTGAAAAGTTGAATTGTGATTTGGTATGATCATGACCATTGAATTTATAATTGAATATCTTTAGCTTAAGTGCAAAGGTGAATTGATCAACATGGTTATAATTATTGTTTATATAAATTCTGAAATGATTATATATTTCTTTGAGATATTAATATATTTGGCCTGTAATGCAAATATGAACTGTTGAGGAATATCTTTGGCATGTAGTGCAAAGATTAATTGTTGATGAATATATTTGGCCCGTAGTGCAAAGATGACATGTTGTTGAATATCTTTGGCCGATAGTGCAAAGATGAGGCTGTTGATGAATATCTTTGGTCCAGTAGTGCAAAGATGAATTTATTAGTATGATTATGAGCAGAGGCTGTGATTTGGTATAACCATGATCTTTGATGTTTGGGGTAAAGACATGTGATGAAAATTATCTTCGTCCTGAGTGCGAAGAGAAATTTAGAATCACAATTATGATTATGAGTTATTCATATGATTGTGGACCAGAACTGTTGATTGATGTTATAGGGATAAAACATTGTTGGTGGACTTTTAACATGGAGAAGATAATAGACTTTATGGTCTATTTGACTCTTCTAATGGATTGCTCATTCCGCTGCAACTATGGTTGAAAATTTTTATCATCTACCATATGTTCTAAATCTCTGATTTATTACTGATGAAGACTATTGATAATTTATTTATCTTTAGTCATGATATTCTTTCTTGAAGCTAGTTGTGCTCACCTTTTGCTTCACAATTCCTTTCGTGTAATAAAAAGTGTAATTTGGGTGACGAAAGGGGAATAACAAGGAATAGAACGGTGGTCTATAGATATTGAGGGTGAGGTGAATTTAACTTGGAAGGGTGTTTTGCCACTATCATACAAGATGTCTAATGACATACAACCTCGTGTCATCATAAGACAGTGTTGTGCTCATCCACTTGCTGAGTATATCTACCAGAACTATCTATATGATCTTGGAGTCTATTTGAAATATAACTCTCAATTAGAGACAGTGGAGATAATGATATGTCAAGAGAAGACTCACCATTAGGAAGAATATGATAGTAATCTTCTCATTTTTCTTTGGGGTCTATTGGGTCAACCAAGGATAATTTTGTGGCCATATGATATCTATAATAACCTAGACGCATGGCCTCCCATGTACGAAGGTTTCCTTGAGCATTTCCCAAAGATTCTAATTTCTAAAACAGTTTTTGACTATACCTTTATGTAAGATGTCATTGTGACGTGCTGTCCAAAGTTGGTGTCCAGAGTTACAGTTGGTATATATTTGTATCCAAACTCACAGCATATGTGTTGTTGTACTTTGCACGACAATTGTTGTAATAAAGTTGTAGTTATTTTCTGTACCATGTATTTGGCGACTCAGAATGGGTTGGATGGAATGAACCTATTTTGGGGTTGTCACAGTTGGTATCAGAGCTTAGGGATATGATCTCTGGCGGAGATCAGGATTAGAACTAGGAGGGGAGAGATGAGTAAATCCTTCACTAGTGTGTCCTACCTAAGCTTATTTGTTGGTCAGTCATAATATCGAGATATTATGTGATATGTTAATTTGTTAAATTAACCTTTGTTTTTTGAAGCTGTATTCTAGAATGATATCTGAAATACAAGAGATGAGCAATGGAGAAATCATGATGACAGGAAAGATGGAATCTGAAATGAAAGTAAGGTATTCTCAACTCTTTGAAATACCAGGTACGTAAATTTCGAGGATGAAATTTCATAAGGAGGGGAGATTGTAAGACCCCGAATTTTATGAAATAAAAGTATTCAATTTTTTCTTATAATTACTATTCAGTAAATGGTTAAATTGATAAAAGTTTAAAGTTAAGGGTGATATATGAAAATTTTTTAAAATAAGCAAGTAGTTATAAAATACTCATTGTTGTCGGGGAATATTCGTTTGGTCATGGAATATTCTTTTCCGCTTAGGAGAATATTCATAATGGTATGACCTTTGTGGGGCCCATAACGGAAAAGCGATTGGATGAAGAAAATGACAAGTATAAGTTGTTTACAAATAATCTACAGTAGTTGTTATGAATTAACAACGTTGGAATACCCGTTGGTTAAAGTAAAGTAATGTCTGGCGTTGCATGCAGAAGCATTACCGGTATTGCACATGTATTTTGAATTATTGATTCTTACGTGAAGAAGGCACTACTTAATAATCGTTCTGATAATTACTATTCGATTATTATATTTTATTGATTCAATAATTCTTTGCGTTGATATTTTATATTTATTGTTGTTTCAATAATTGTCACTACACACTATTTTCCATTATCGGAGACAATAATTCATATTATTTAAATAATATTATTAGATAACATTATTGGCAATGTCTAGAAAGTTACTCATCTACGGAGAAGTTTGGTCACCTAATTCTTGGCGCCAATGATGAGAAATCCTTATTGGAAAGCCCCTCTTTCTGAACCGCTACTGGTTGTCATTATTGTGATTACGTAATATTATTTGTGAATAATTAATTATTGATTTATATGATAAGGAAAATATTCATTTTATGTGGATATAGATGGAGAAATTTTTTTAAGTGACAATTGTTGAAAATCGATATTTTATCTTTTATGATAAAATAATATTTTATTATATTATTATAATATAATAATGATGATATTTTACAATGAATGTGTGATATATGAGTATATGAGGAGGAAGAGTATTTTTGTAGCATTAAATGATTAACACATGTTTTGTGTGTCATTGGACCCCATTTCTTGGCGAAATTTGATTATAGCACGTAAAATCGTCCAGTATGTAGATTTGATCAATTTACATTTGGAATTTGGAAAAACTTTCTTACGCAAAGTTGTAGAGAATTGAATTTCCTATAAAAATTTTCGAGATTTGAATTTTTACGATAAAAGAGCTATTTATTATGAATTATTGAAGTTTTGGAATAATTGATTTTTGAAGTTGTAAATATTTTTAAAAAAAACGTTTTTTCTTCATTATTGGTGGGCCCCACATGAGTGGTAAACATCTTTGAATTCGAGAATTCAAGAGGTGGGCGTGAAATTTTTATATAAATATATATTTTATTAATTTTTTCTACTTTGGTGTTCTAAACATTTTCCTATAAATAGGATGCTTAGGTTAGAATTGAAAATCACACCAGAAACTAAAGTTTTCTCTCTATTTCTCTCTCTATATTATCGAGTGTATTCTTTTGAGTATTTTGATATCTTGAGTGTTGCTATACGGTGCAAGTTCGTTCAAAGTACTGCTCTTTTGAGGTAAGGGATAATAAGGGATTTTAAGGGATTGAAAAGGATGTTATTTTCTTCGTAAGTGATATTATTTCTTCAATATCATTATGTTGAAATATTGGTTTGAACTTTTTATCAAATTTGGAACTTTTTCATGTCGGGGTTACTATTCATGAGTTACTATTCATGATTTACTATTCACGAGTTACTACTCACAATTTACTATTCACGAGTTACTATTCACGATGGATTACTATTCATGAGTTACAATTCACGAGTTACTATTCATGAGTTACTATTTATGGGTACTATTCACTACAAAATTGGTTTCTTTTTCTAACCAAATTATAGTTGATTTATGAATATTACTCTGGAGATTAAAACTATGTATTGATTTTATTATCATATATAACATTTTTATAATACGATGTTGAAATTCTCTTTCCTTTGGAGTGTAAAGATGGGTAGATTATTGGTATGATCATGACTAGGGTTCTCTTTTGCTTGATAGTGAAAAGTTAAATTGTGGCCAGGTATGACCATGACCATTGAATTTATAATTGAATATCTTTAGCTTAAGTGCAAAGGTGAATTGATCGACATGGTTATAATTATTGTTTATATAAATTACGAAATGATTATATATTTCTTTGAGATATTAATATATTTTGGCACGTAATGCAAATATATGGCTGTTGAGGAATATCTTTGGCATGTAGTGCAAAGATTAATTGTTGATGAATATCTTTGGCCGTGAGTGCAAAAGATGACATGTTGTTGAATATCTTTGGCGATGGTGCAAAGATGAGCTGTTGATGAATATCTTTGGCCGTAGTGCAAAAGATGAATTTATTAGTATGATTATGAGCAGGCTGTGATTTGGTATAACCATGATCTTTGATGTTTGAAGTAAAGACATGTGATGAAAATTATCTTAGATCACGAATGCGAAGAGAAATTTAGAATCACAATTATGATTATGAGTTATTCATATGATTGTGGACCGAGCTGTTGATTGATGTTATAGGGATAAAACATTGTTGGTGGACTTTTTAACAAGGAGAAGATAATAGACTTTTATGGTCTATTTGACTCTTCTAATGGATTGCTTCGTTCACCGCAACTATGGTTGAAAAGTTTTATCATCTACCATATGTTCTAAATCTACGATTTATTCTTGATGAAGACTATTGATAATTTATTTATCTTTAGTCATGATATTCTTTCTTGAAGCTAGTTGTGCTCACCCTTTTGCTTCACAATTCCTTTAGGGTAATAAAAGTGTATTTGGGTCGGCGGGGAATAACAAAGGAATAGAGCGGTGGTCTATAGATGTTGAGGTGAGGTGAATTTAACTTGGAAGGGTGTTTTGCCACTATCATACAAGATGTCTAATTACATACAACCTCGTGTCATCATAAGATGAGGTTGTGCTCATCCACTTCTTTGAGTATATCTACCAAAGACTATCTATATGATCTTGGAGTCTATTTGAAATATAACTCTCAATTAGAGACAATGGAGATAATGATATGTCAAGAGAAGACTCGCCATTGGGAAGAATATGATAGTAATCTTCTCATTTTTTCTTTGGGGTCTATTGGGTCAACCAAGGATAATTACGTGGCCATATGATATCTATAATAACCTAGACGCATGGCCTCCCATGTACGAAGGTTTCCTTGAGCACTTCCCAAAGATTCTAATTTCTAAAACAGTTTTTGACTATACCTTTATGTAAGGTGTCATTGTGACGTGATATCCAAAGTTGGTGTCCAGAGTTATAGTTGGTATATATTTGTATCCAAACTCACAGCATATGTGTTATTGTATTTTGCACGACAATTGTTGTAATAAAGTTGTAGTTGTTTTCTGTACCATGTATTCGGCGACTCAGAATGGGTTGGATGGAATGGACCTATTTTGGGGTTGTTACCCAATCGTACTTTTATTTTTCATAACTTTAATCATATCTTTCATTTATTTTTCATAGTTTTAATCATAACTGTTAGATTATAGTTTCGAATAATTAGTAATTTATAATAGGTGTCGTAAGTAGTTATTATATTGTATGAGTTTTGTTAATCTCTCAACCATGCTCGAAATGATCTACAAATCTACTCACATGTATGTTTCATGGCTTGCAGATTTTAAAATGTTCATAAAATGGAGTCACGTGGAAGAAAAGAAAGAGCAAAAAGTTAAGTTTGCAGTGAGCATGCCCGCCGGGGCGGGGGTCCTAGAACTCAACCGACTCTTCGGTAGTTACCTTGTGCTCGACCCACAACCCCACTTCCTCATTCTACTCTTTTTATTCCTCCATTACAACTACTAATTTGCGATGTAGTGTCACTAATAATAAAGGGAACCGGCGCCGCAGCGCTGGTGCAAGGAAAAACCCAGAGAAGAGATTTTAACTGCTCAACTCCTAGGGGAAGTGTAAGGAAAGATAATGAACATATAGTTCACATAATGTAACACTTAATAAACTGATTTAAACCATTAGTAAAGGTTGAACGAAAAGATTGAACGAGATTAAAAGACAAAGAATATAATCGAAAAATACATAACCGATATTCGGGGACCGTAGTCGCGATAAAACGAACGTGTGGGATTGCTATGATTGTGATTCTTTAGACGTTGTAGGAAGATGGTGACTTATAACATTTCAATGTTATAAGGCCATAATGAAAGTTAGTTATAAAGCATATAAACGTTGTAAACACAACACAGTTGCGTTGAACAATCAGTCTTAGCATACAACGAACCGTATGGCTTTGAAATTAAGAAAGAATGATGAACGTGAGGTTCATGTAATGGATAACAAATGAGAGATTAAGAGATGAACAATGTGAACGCAGAATATGTAAAAAAATCCTCGTGAATCGTATTCGAGTCGTGCGAACGTCCTAAGTATACATTGGTTGTATAACTTAAACATTGACGAAAGTAATAAGTAAGATATGAATTATCAAGAAAACCGTAACGAACGGTAATAAGATTAATGAAAGTCTGAATATGAGTCGGATAGAGAATGTGAGAATGAACTTAAGCGTTAAACACTTTAGTCGACGTAAGAGTTGAGTGTACGCGAATGTTAAATGGGCAGAACCTACACACCGTGTATGGTTTGACCATAAGGTAATGAAGACTAATGATTAAACCTATGATCGGTGAAGAAACTGAATTAATGACGTATAACGTTAAGAAGCCGAGTTAATGATTATAACTTGGATAACGTTCCGTATCGAATGAACCGGATGTTATAAGATATGAATAAGGTAATGTAAAATGTTTAACTCTATGAAAGCATATCATTAACATTGAATGATCGTTCTAAGTATACAAAAGATTGTATGACTTAGACATTAAGGAATAAATCTTGAGGTATGGCATTTAGTTGCCAGAAAGCCATAAGGAATAAGAAATTAACTTAACGAACATTATAGCTTTAATGGTTTGGATAAGTTAAGTTAAGTTTAGGTTGTGGTACAATCATAATCTTTAATTGTTGACATATGAGAGCAATTCTAAACAATTTCTTCACAGAACGGAGGTTTATACAAAACTAGCAACCGATCTAACTCACTGTGAAAGACAGTGTATATGAGACGGGAAACTTGTGACAACCCGAGAATTTTGACAATTTAATAAAATCTTAATAGATTGAATAGAGGTTCAATAATAGACCTAGAAAGAAAATAAGTGTATGGATTTGACATTTTTGGGAAGGAATTTTGTGAATTTAAAAACTTTTGGTGAAGGTTTACAGTGTTAAGGATATAAGTGTATATTATCTGTGTATATGGTCATATATGTGTACAGTATATGGTTAAGGGTCAAGGATTGACCTGATAAATTATATTAGTGACAAACCATAATATTATATTAAGAACCTCGACGTTCAGTTAGAAAACCATATTGACTGATAAGAAACCCTAACACCAGTTCTGGAAACCCTAGTTTCAGTTTCGGGAATCCAAAACCCTAATTCGGAATATTAAAACCCTAATTTGGGAGCTTGAAGATAAATATAAGATTTTTATGTTATTGATTATATATTTAATTAGGGATAGCATTAATTGATTATTAGAAAACCTTAATTGTTCAGCTGGGAACCCTAATGTAGAATTATGGAACCTAAATGCTAAATTAGCAATTTTAATTAGGAAATATTAATCCTAATTAGCAAGCTTGAATGTGATTAGGAAATCTTAAGATAATTAAGAAACCCTAATTATAATTTTGAAATCTTAATTTTCTATTTTTAAACCTAATTAGAAATGCTAAAATTTTAAATTTGTAAAACCATGGGGTTAAAACCTAAGGAATAAAATCTAAGGGTTGGTCAAGTTACAATTATGCCATTAAAATTACAAGTCAAATGTCCAAACTACCCTTTTTTGCATTTTTTTAATGAGATGGAGTGTAGATCTATCCCTACTTGTGGTTGGTGACCAACTCTAGCTAGCCATGTGCCCTATATCTAGAATATTAGCCATCTAGATGAGATATATATTTTGCATCATGGATTAAAATTATACAAGTCTAGAAAAGTAACACACTTTACTTTTCAACCTAGCCAAGTCTTCTCTCTCCCATCTGAAATTTTAGAGTGACAGTGAGTGAGAAACAAATCCAATATCAGCCTTTAGCTTGCCAAGGATCAGAATCAAAAGTCAGATTCAAGGATCAAAGTTAGAAAGAGGTATAACCCTAAATTTTGGAATTCTATGTGATTGATGTTAATAGTTATGGTTTGTTGTTTTAAGTTATGTATTAGGGTGTTATTTAGTGATCTGGGTTTCTAGAACATAGATCCATAACATCAAAGTGCTCGAAAACCAAGTTTTCAAAAATCTGGAAAAGTTAGAAAATATGGTCTGATAGTCGAATGTCAGAGCCTCTAAATCTCTCTGTGTTAGGTGTTAGTTATGTTTGATGTTATATACTTGTGCTTTTCCATGAGGAGAGTAGACTAGAAGTGGAATCACCTCCATACCATGTCTAGATCTCCATATATAAGCAGTCAAAGTACGTTGACCGATCACGAAAACTGGAATTATGGGTAAACCCAGAAACCCAGAATTTTTGACAAGCCTTTCAAAGCCTTAGATCTTGCTGTGTTTAAGTTGTTATGCTATGTTAGTGTATTGATCTTGTACACTGACATGTAGGCTACACATTAAAGCCATTAGAACACTTAGATCCATAACAGAATCAAAGTTGTGGCTGGTCAAACAAGTGTTAACCATCAGCCGGATGAGTTTTCTGGAAAACCCAAAAAACTCAAGAACAACTTTCTGACAGTGCTTTGATCGGCCTATATTTCTCACATGTGATGTTGTTAGACTGATATAGTACATGATATTTGTAGCTTAACATATGGACTACAGGATTGAACATTTACATCACATAAACAAGACCTGGAAATCAAAGATTCACAACTTCAAAGTAGGACCCTTAGGCTGTTCTTCATTTCTGGGTAACCCATAAAATGAAGAACATGCCTAACAGGGTTTTGTTTGACCTCTATCTCTCTGATTTGATGTAGATTGGCCATGAAATGGATTTGTGATGGTAGTATTACACTAGTACTACAATCCTTAACACTTTAGCAGCCCAGAAAACTTATATATTTAAGATCAAATGTTGGTCAAACTAGGCCCCTGCAAACTGACTATGAAGTTCTAGGTTTGGCCCAAGAACACCTTTAGCCACGGTTTTGTCACCTATAGCCCCTTTAGCGACAGTTTCTTTATAAAATTAATTATTTCATTAAATAATTAGTGAAAATAGTTTTTAATTATTAAAAACACAAAATAAATTCCTAAAAATTATTTTAAGGCCTAAAAATGGGTTTTTAATAATTTTGAATATATTTTATTAATATTTAATATTTTGGAATATTAATGGTATTTAATTTATTTAATTATAATATTAAGTAAATTACTTAAAAATGATTTTAATACTTGAAAAATTATTTAAAATTATATTATGGTATAAGAAAATATTTTAAGTTATTTTTATTACTTTAAATATTTTGTGATGAATTTCATTAATAATTTATTATTAATGGTAATTAATTTATTTAATAATTGTATTAAATAAATTATGGAAAAATAGAATTAATGTTTTAAAAATTATATAAAAATGATTTAAGTGTTGTTATAAAAATATTTTAAGTTATAAAATATAACTTTTGATATTTTGTCATGAAAAATATTAATAGTTTAATATTAAGGACTGTTGTTTATTAATGGTTTTAATTACTTTAAAATCATTTTAAAAAGATAATAATAAGGTATTAAAAACACTTTGAGATATTATAAATATATTATAATATTATGTTAAGAATTTCATTAATATTTAATATTAAATAAATATTAATGATAATGGAATTAAGTGGTATTTTAATGCATATAAATATGATATTTATGATTGAAATATCATGATAAATGATAATAATTATTTGAAAATTTTTATGAGCCTTTGAAAAATATTTTGAATGAATAATAAATTATCTAAGATAATTGTGAACCCATTTAAATAGAGTCTTATTGATAATGGGCTAGTGAATTATCCGACTAGGCCGTCGGGATTTCAAAATAGTACTGAACTCAAGTCAGACTGCAATAGTTTGACTTGATACTAGGTCTTGTGTGCTATATAGATGGATATGATTATGTGGTAATGTTGTGACGAACGAGATTTTTGTAATTTAATTTTAATATTTATTGAATTAAATAAATATTCTCGATGATTTAATTATTGGATTAAATAATTAATTGATGAAGTTGTGGTAGATTAATTTAATTATATGTGTTATATTTATTAAATTAATATGGAGAATTTTTATTATTCAAATTATGTAATTATGTGAGCTATGAATTAAATGAAATATTTAATAAGCATAACGTTATTTTAATTAATTTAACAATTAATTAGAGATTTAATAATTTGACATAATTAATAAATGAGAAAATTAATTATGTGACTATGTGAATTAATGAGAAACTATCATATTTTAATTGAATTAAAGTAAATAAGATATTTGATTTATTTTATAAAGGGGTGTGACACTATTAAACTATAGTACAAAAGATCTATTAACTTAAATGGTTATAGTTCTTTTAAGGTTAGCCAAACAAGGCATTAGGGGAGGTTGAGGCGATTAACCCATGATCGATTAATCGACCACAAGCAAGCGTCGATTTATAAATTATATACGTATTGTCTTTTATATTATTTTTCTAAGTTTGACAAACTATTCAGAGAGAAATTGATAATTTTGAGGGAAATTGTGAGTGTGTGATTGAACAAGCAACTGAGAAAGGATCATCAAGGATCATCTCTTCTAATCTACACTTTATACGCTTTGGGTAATTTCTTTAACCCAGTTTTATTTACGTTGTTTAAGTTTTATAAGAAAATAGCTTTCACGTTCTGTAAAACCTCTGTAATTGGAAAAGGGTAGTGATTATGTGTTATATATATGGTAAGATATTATTTTAACATGTTTTACTGTATATTGTATATTTCCATATCATCAATTTCATAAAAATTATGTCGTAAATTGTTTCTTCAAAATACAGAGAATAAAAATATGGCCACATGGCCTTACGTACCAAATTTGATACATCAATCATATGTTATATCATAAATTTATAATGGCGCATGATTATGTATATTAAAACGAAGAGATCAAACTTCAAATGAACAGATTCGGTATTATAATGAACCCGTAATGTTGATTTTCATGTTTTGTGTTCAAAATTTTCAAGAATATCAAGAACAGTAAATTATATGTTTTGATTCTGCAAATTATGTGTTATAACATGTTAAAATCATGCTAGAAGGGTTAAGTAATAGTTATATGTGTATGACAATGTTTGGGTATGTCTAAATTCGTGTAGAAATAATTTTAATTGGAGGTTTTGGCCATGTTGCTCGCAATTTTTCATGAATTGCAGTAATCGGTATCGGGTTCAACTATTGTATGCCAGCATTTCATGCCTTAAGTCCCGTCGCCGGCGCCACCATGCCCACAACGCTTAAAATCCAAGTCTGCTACGCCACCCGGCGCCATGCATAAATAGAAAGTCTAAGTTTATAATAAAAGCCGTCATTTACTCTACAAAATGTCCACAAATGAAAATTTTAAATTGTTCAAGTCTAAGTATGTGATAGTAACCTAATCTAATGAACATAAAAATATGTTAGAAGTATAACGAGACATTAAAATAAGTTATTAACATGTCAATAACACAGTTACATGTGGATTGAATGATTAAACACATGGTTAACTTATTGTTCGTGAAGTGTAAAATTATGTGACAATAAATGTGGTAATTTGACTAAGTATAGTCATAATCCGAGTTAGACTAAAAGAATGAACTTGTAATGACTAGTTACGTTATAATTGACTGGTATTGTGAACATGAATGGTATGTAGGATTAAATCGAGAAACGTGTATAATTAACGTGTAATCTACGCACGAGGCAAGTTTCCTAACCCTACTTGTTATCATTATTCAAGTTTATAATTGACTTCGAGTAAATTCTCATTATTATTAATCAAGTTCAATTTGTTATATTAAAGATTATTTATCTTTTCATAGCATGATGTCCGTTATACAATACTTTTTCTATTGTATACCTATTGAAAATGTTATTCGATTTAAATATCATTTATTGTTGAACCTTGTTGGACTAGTGAACCCTTATTGATTCAACTAGTCCATAGTTGATGAACATTCTAAATTTCAGAACCCTTATTGATTTATCCAAACCAAACTTCCTTTGGTACAGACTCTACTGTCAAACTGAGATGAACAACCATGTATAGGGATTACTTATGCGTTAACGTTAAGATATTGTGCACAATATGGTACTAAGGGCTGATACCCCTAAGTACGAGTAGAAGAGTCCATAGTCTTATGACTGTTAAAGGTTTCAAGTATAACCCTTGATAATCTAGTACATAGTTCAAGGTCTTATAACCCTCAGAAATCTTTTGATTCTTGTTATTCATTCTTGATTCAAAAGTTAAGTTTTATTCCAGAAGTCTTTGATTCACTAGCATGTTATTATATATTGTTATTTAATTTTTATACTTATGGGCAATCATGCTCACTCTTGCGTAATAATAACATTGCAGTTAAGAACAAAAGGTCCGACAAGCCTTCTACTAGCAAAGGCAAGGGCAAGATTAACAAGTGATGAATACTTGTTGTTTTATGTGATGATGTATTTCTGTTTTAGACTTATGTTAATGATGCATAAGATGATTAATTGTTTATGTTTCCGCAGTTAAGATTTAAGGTTAGTATGACCTGGGATTTATGTATTTTTATAATGTAACTCCTTAAGGAGAGGATTTATTTCTATTTATTTATGCTTTCATTTATTATGGGTAGATAGATATATGATGTTTGTATAGTGAACACCAAATCATGTGGGAATTTAAGTACCCGGATTTGGGGGTGTCACAAATGTGTTTAGGTTATTTTATACTGTGATGATATTATTCTAATATTTGGAGATCGGTATTATCTATATTAGGTATTCAGTTAAAGCTAAATATAATATGTAGCAGTAATCAACCGATCAGGCAAGTTTTCTTGACTATTCTTTTAACTTGTGATTAATCATTGTTGATTACATCACGTCTATGAATTGTTGAATCGCACTTTGTGCCTATTGCATGTGTTCATCAGGTATGAAAGGCTGATCACCTTCATTACCATTTGGTTCAGATATAATTGATATGTTCATGTTCAATGTTCGTTCAGCTATGAAAATTTATCCATGTTAGTTCACAATTATATTGTTGAATGTTAGCCAGCTATTATTCAAAATCTTTCCATTATGATATATCCTTAATTTATTGAACTTAAACTTGCTGGGAAAATTTGTTGCTCACCCTTGCTATATCATGATAAACATTGCAGATTAAGGCGAATAGATCGGATAGAATGAAAAGTCAAAGCCAAGTTCAGCTTGGGACTATGTGTGCAGCTAGATTTGTAACAGTATTGTATAATAATAACATTGTATGTTAGATAGGATATTGATTCAGGTTTTAAGTGAAGGTTCTCGACCTTGGGGATAGTGTGTAATGTTTAATGTATAAATAATTTATGTTTATATCTTCCTCAATAGTTAGAACTAGTGTACCAGATTCGTGGTGATTTAGGACCCGAATTTGGGGACGCTACAAAACTAGTTTGTTGGTTGTTTGTGGGAAACCACTCAGAGTACTATATGGAATACTAGTAGAGACTAGATGTGTGCTAAGTCCTAGAAAAGTTATAAGAAGAAGATAATAATGTAAATCATCAAAGATGATGATCATATGAGTAAGACATCTCCGGATGATATAATGTCGTAAAACGGTAAAGAAAGTTGGCCGCGTAAACTTAGATTGCAAGAACGCGAACACTAAGAAGTAAAGTTAAGTTTAAACCAATGCGTAAGTTAAATATACATGACTAGTTGGTGTATGTGCTATTTCCTTATGTATTATATAGGGATTGTAATGAGCAGTTCAGCGTAAATTGTAAGCTTTAGATGTGCATAAGACAAGTTTCCTAACTTCATTCATGTTTAATATAAATGCTAGTTCCTTAAATTTCTCAGATGTTGAACATGAGAAGTTTTATCTATGTGAAAATGTGTGATATTTGTACAAGGTGGTAGAATTTATGAGGTCTGGTGCCATAATTTTAACACTTTGGTATTTCTATGAGATGAATTATTCAATATAGAAAATGTTATGTTTATACATGAACCGTTATTGTTAAGTCTAGGATAATGATTCTAGCCAGACAGAATGTGTACGAAAAAGGTAGAAGATTGAAAGTATTGCAAAATGAATGTGACTAATGTTTTAAAATTATAGGAATCAGAATTATTCCTATTATTCAAGTTATTTGATAACGTTTATTCGGTTATTGAAGTTTTAAAAGAATGTTTAATTCTTGAGGTTGTTTATTCAACTGCTATGACTTGCTGAGCAATTGAATGCTCACACTTGCTTTAAATGAAAAATATTTTCAGCGTACGAGTAGAAGAACTTAATGATCTCATAAAGATCAAGTTGACCGGTATCCAGATGAAGTGTCATTCAGTATATGAATGAGCATGAAGATCAAGCCAAGATTCGTAATGTAGAATAGTTTAATGAACTGTTATGTATCCTTAGTGGTGGATGAAAGTCACTCTTGTAAGATGTAAAGAATAATGTAAGTATCATTATTTGTAATGAAGGAGGTTATAAGGTATTAGAACCTGGGATTTGAAAATATATGTTGTTATATTTAACTATATAATGATGTATGTTTGGAAGGAGATGTACTCGTGACGAATGAAATCCAAGTGTGAAGATAAAACGGATTTTGGGACGTTACACTAATTTGGTATGTTTAATTATGTGGCATTTGTTTCTCGAGGTATTAGATCCATAGGGGTGTTCTACACCTAGTGCTCTAAAGCCATCTGGCTTGGGAGTCATTGATCAAAAGCTTATTAACGGGTAACTCTGAATAGCCTAAGGTAATTAAGCATTGCACAAGTCAGATTTTGATGTCTTCATGCAAGTGCCTTTTGATCATTTCTTGCATATGTGTCTTGTTCTTAATGCTTATTGATTGCTTGAGTTTACAGAGTTAACATATTGGTTATTACAATCGATTATGTGAGCTTATATTCTGTTGTGATTAGTTAGGATGGTTGTTATTCACACACACACATAGAATGGATCGAATACAGTCTTATGCTTGAAATTGATTGAACCCTTATTCATAACTATGTTTGTCCTGCTCTCTGAGAGTAGTTATGTTAAGCTTAGAAGCCATGTTGATGGTTCATAGTATTATACTTAATTTGCGTGCTTACATTACTGTGGATGTGGTTATTCAGATAGTTTGCTTGAGGACAAACAAAAGCTTAAGTTTGGGAGTATTTGATGAGTGAGATTTATACCCGCGAATTGGATCCTTTATTGGTTAAGAAGTTGGTTGTTCTTCGTAATTTATATAGATTTTATATTATTTTGTTATTATTTTACTTAATCTATGTGTTGCAGGGCTTATTAGGTCATTTCCAGCTTCCAGGGGCAAAAAGGTCAAATTTCGTAAATCGACTACCGTAGCTCCTTCTTCCTGCTAGCAAATGACATCATTGCAAAGACCTGCAGATTGCTTGAGTTCGTTTACAAACCGGTGTTGCGAAAGGCTACTTATCGACCGAATGTGTTGACTCAAATACTGCAGATGTCGTTCCAAGGCTAAACCTCTGGTGCCCAGGTAGAAATTAGGTCTTCATGACCTAAAAGCTAAGGAATTTATTATCATTAATCAGAGGCAGCCTCCAACATCAGTGGAGATACATTAGGAGTAGTTTTTGAAGCTTTTTAGCTTAGAAGAGAAAGAAGTTGGTCTTCAAGCACTCTAAGCTCATTGCATCCTTCATTGCTCAGACTCTACACGGAGAAGAGAAGAGTTGGAGCCAGAAAACTTCACAAAAGGAGTTTTCTTTATCCAAATCTTTCATTCATTTGTGTATTTTGAGCATGTTAAACACTTTGAAATGTTAATTAGTCTCATAGTTATGAAATAATTACATTTCTAGGATTACAATGTAACCTAATGATTAGCTTAATTGAATTTATCTCCTATTTATTATAATGAATCATTTTGGAATGGGTTATTATATTTCATGCTTATTTATTGATTGCTTGACAAAGGAATTAATATAGGTATTAATGGATATTGGAAAATGGATGTTAATGCCTAACCCTAAAATATAATAACACTTTTTATGATCATGCCTATGGGATTGAGAGCATATATTGCATAATAGAATAGACATATATCTATTTGTCTTGTGTAACCCTTGAGATTAAGCTTAATGACCCTTAGTCTAGTTATTTTCACCATAGGAATATTGTAATTCATCTAGCTAAGGGATGTGCATTTGACCATCGGAAGAGGCTTATGTGTACTTCTTATTCTCGGTTGACCATTTTTATGATTTGTTAGTAAAGTGGAGAGTTAGCAGATTAGGCAAAGCATTATGGGAGTTGTAATCCTAGCTTGACTTACTTATTGCAACTCAATCTCTTAATTTACTGTTTTAAGCATATAGTTTTTAAGACACCATCTTTAATCACTTGTTTAGATAAGACCGTATTGTTTCGATTTTAATATTTGATTAGCTTTAACACTTTGTCCTCGTGGGTACGACACTTATCTTATCATTGTATTACTTGTTAGACCGCGTATACTTGCACATGTTTAGTGATTGGTAATCCGGCCAACATATTCCATATGGTACCCTGAGTGATTTTCCACAAACAACCAATAAATTAGTTTCCCGTCTTATCTACACTGTCTTTCATAGCGTGTTAGATCGGTTGCTGGTTTATATTAACCTTTGTTCTCTAAAGGAATTGTTTAGCCCAGCTCCCATATGTCAACCATTAAAGATTACGATTGTACCATAACTTAAACTTAACTTATCTGAACCATTAAAACTATAATGTTCGTTAAGTTGATCTTCTTTCCTTATGGCTTTCTAACAACCAAATGTCATACCTCAGGATTATTCAATACCGTCTAAGACATACAATCTTTTTTATACTCAGAACGATCATTTAATGTTAATACTATGCGTTCATAGCGTAAAGCATTTTACATTACCTTATTCATATCTTATAACGTCTGGTTCATTCAACTTGGAATGTTATCCAAGTTATATTCATTAACTCGGCTTCTTAACGTTATACATCATTGTCATTAATTCAGTTTCTTCACTGTTCAAAGGTTTAATCATTAGTCTTCATTACCTTACAGTCAAACCATACACGGTGTGTAGGTTCTGCCCGTTTAATATTCCCGTACAGTCAACCCTCACGTCGGCTAAAGTGTTTAACACTTACTTTTCATTTTAACATTCTCTATCCAACTCACACTCGGATTTTCATTAATCTTATTACCATTCACTACGGTTTTTTTGATAATTTCATATCTTACTTACTACTATCGTCAACATCTAAGTCACACCACCAATGTATACTTAGAATGTTCACCGGACGCGAATATGATTCACAAGGATCGTTTACGTATTCTGCGTTCACGTTGTTCGTCTTTTAAACTTCCATTAAACCTTTACTTAAGGTTTTAATTATTTTCCCTAGCGATTTATTACATGAACATCACGTTCATCATCATCTCCCTCAATGTCTAAGCCATAAGATTCGTGGTATGCTAAGACCGATCATTCAACGCAATAACTTTGCATTTATAGCATCTATACGGTTTACACTTAACTCTCATTACGACATCATAACATCGAAATGTTATAAATCACTCTCGTCACTCAATGTCTAAGGAATCACAATTATAGCAATCCCACACGTTCATTTTATCAAGACTACGGTCCCCGGATATCAATTACGTATTGTGCGCTCGTTATTTTATAAACTTTATTCGACGTTTCATCGTCAAACTCAAGGTTTTAATCACCATTCTAGATATTTTATTTCATAAACATTACTTCTATACTTGCCCCTTAATTACCATCCAAAAAGTTGGATAATAAATGTATATAATAACCCGATATTTTCTATATAAATAAATAAAAAAATTTGCATATAATTTTTTTTATATTTTAAAGGTGGGAATATGTGCCAAGTAAAGTGTATGAATATTTGTGATAAATGAAAATATATTTATTACCTGAATAATTATAAATAATTTTTTAGAATTATTAATCATTATAAATTATATTCTTATAGTAATTAATTTTGTAGTAGAAATGTTTTTATTATTTATTTCCCATGAAAATATGATTATATATTATTTAAACAATATATGAGATGATTATAGATTTATTATAATAATTATTTTATTATATGAATTTATTTTAGACTAATTAAGTAATTATTATAACTTAATTAATAATGTTATATGTGCAAGATAATTCAGATATGGAATTCAAACCCTAATTCTAGGTTTTGACTAAGGAATGAGAATAATAATATAATATTAATTATATTTCAGTGCTATAAATGTGTATTGTATGTGTGTAGACTGATAATTGGTCAATTATAGTGAAACACTAGAAAACTTGGTATTACTGTGCTAAACCCTAATTTGAAACTCAAATTAGAGTACAAGATTGTTATGTAATCGTGATAATGTGATTAACGACCGGAGTTATAGATATTAACCTTAATTAGGGAAACTCTAATTTTTGAAAACCCTAATTAATATTTATAAATCCTAATTTCTATATTTGAAATCCTAATTTTCAAATAGAAAACCCTAATTGCTAAATGGGAAAGCTAATTGCTAATTAGTGAGTTATTAAACTTAATTTCAAGTCTAATATAATTAGAAAACCTAAGTTAATTAACGAATCCTAATTTGGAAATTTAAAAAACTAAATTTTCATTTTTAAACCTAATTTCAAAATCCTAGATTTTTTTTTTGTAAACCCTAAGGGTTGGGACAATTGACAAGCTTGCCATTAAAATTTCAAGGCTAATGACCACAATGCCCTTTTTGTCTCATTCTTGAAATAATTTCCAGAAAATCTTGTCATATCTTGGCAAGTCATCAACCCTAGTCTAGCTAGGAGCTAAGAAAACTCCAGCTCTCAGCCATTACACATCCAAATTCATTGCATATGAGTTTTATATAAGGATCAAGAGAGAGAAAGTTCATTATTTACCTCATTTGTTCACTTATACTCATCCAAGACACTCTCTCTCTAAAACCCACGAATGTTATTGCTAGATCAGTCCCAAGAACAAGCCCCACTACTTCCATAAACAGATCAGGACCCTAGATTCAAGAATTTATTCGAAAGCAGTATAAACCCTAAACGAAATCTGACCTTTGATCATATATTAGATGTTGTGTTTTAATGTTAAAACATGTTGTATGTAGTATATATTGATGATCTGGGTTGCTAGATGTTAGATCCATAACATCTAGAGGCTCGGATTTGAAGTTTTTAAAAATCTGGAAAATTTTATTTTTGTTGTCTGACAATGAATGTCAGACCTCAGATCTCAGTGATTTTTAATTATTTTTGTGTTTTGAAAGTTTGTAGTTGTTGTATGCTATGATATCTTTGATCTGGAACTGAAATCATGTTTTTATCATGTATATATATCAAGTTATTAATGGTCAAAGGTCATTGACCGACCATGACTTTTCAAATCTAGGTAACCCATAAAGTCTTTATCAGTGTCTGACAAGGTTTTTCAAAGCATGAATATATTAGATGTTAAGTCGTTAGTCTATGGTGTTATATCTAAGTTGTAGTCTGTTATGTCCACTATGGATACATGCCTTTATATCCCTTAAATCACAAATATATTGAATATAGTGGATGGTCAAAGTAGACTGTTGGAGCACGAAGTTGATTTCTGGAAAACCTAGAAAACTCAGAAATTTCTGACAACGTTTGGCAGACCCTAGATCTTGCTATGTTTAATGTATTTGGTCATGTTAGTGTTTGATTTGTGTAGACTGATATGTGGACTATCTATCCATGCTATTATAACACCAAAATCATAAAAAGAAACGAAATTAATCATAGTCAAAGTAGGGTTGACCATACTGCCGGATGAAGATTATGGGCAACCCAGAAATCTTCAAAGGCAGTTATATGCCCAATACTTTGACCGGCTCAAATCTTGAGATGGTGTTGTTGTTATGATGATGTTATGTAATATATTTGTTTATTGACATGTTGTCTACAACCCAGAATCATTATATCACACAAATAAGGTACAGAATGCCAGTTATAAGGACCTAAAAGTATGAACATGAACTCACTACAAAAAAATGGGACTTCAGCAACAACCGATTTTCGTTGCTAAAGGTGCCAAATTTCGTTACAAAAGGGTTTTGGAAACGACTTTACTGTCGTTGCGTCTTTCGTTGCGCAATGAGCGTTGCTAATTGTTCCGCAACGAATGTTTTTTTTCCGTTAACAAAAGTAATACATTTTGCAATGAAATTTGGCTTTCGTACAGAGACATCGATCCTTTAGCAACAAAATGTATTGTTGCTAAATAATTAAAATTTCGTTGCTAAAACCCCCATTTTGTTGCAAAAACCTGCTAATTGGCAACGAAATGAACTCTTTTTTTTTGCAACGACCATACATTTTCGTTGCAATTAACACCATTTTGCAACGACATTTTTCGTTGCAGTAAATTATGAAAATTGTTGCCTAAGCTTACTTTCGTTGTGGAATGTAAACTTTTTAGCAATGATTTTCGTTGCTGATTATTGGCAACGACATTATGCTGAATCAGCAACGAAAAATGTTTGTTGCTGGTTATTTTTCAATAACAACGAAATTGTATGTTGCCTTTTATGTTAGTATTAGCAACAATATCCTCTCCGTTGTTATTAGGTTAATTTTTCGTTGTCAAATATTATATTTTTAATGCCATTAGTAACAAAAATTTGTTGCAAAATGTATAAAAAATTATTGCTATATTAAAACTTGTCCAATGCTTTGGTAACGAATTATATTGTTGCCAAATCAAAATTTGACATTCTTTTTGTGTACCTGACTGGCTCAATGTCCCCATAGCAAATAATGGCAATAATACAAAAAATTAAAATATTATTAACTTAATAAAATCATCCACTACATAATCATTCATTATCTTTACAATTAACCATCTAAAGCTACCACAATTCTTCAATCAAAGTATATATCTACATATATAGAGAGAATACACTTCATAATTCTGGAGCTCTATACCATCTTTTAGCAACATAATCCTATAAAATATCAGTGTAAAAGTTAATAATGACTCATATAATCCATACAGTATAATTCAAAACATATGTATAAAAATGAACGAGTGAAAGTTGAAAATTCATGTATCATGGTTCTAGATCACATACCGTCCAAAATATAGTAGTAGTTGTATCATTGAATGCAACTCTCGCCAAGCCAAAATCACAAATTTTAAGTTTACAATTTGCATTTGCCAAAATATTTTTGGTTTCAAATCTCGGTGGTAGACATTTGCTGCATCAAAATTGTTAACTTAATAACATCCAACTGTAAAACTGAACAGAATCACAGTTACGCATGGTGCTCATATTAAAATATTTGACAGTAACTTCTAAAATACAAATAGATATGCAACTCATAGTGCTATTGATCCATCAACAATGTAAACTTCAATTCAAAGACCAATGACTAGTGACAATTACCTGTGTGAATATACTTTTGAACATCTCTCTGATGCCATCAATTTCAAACAGAAGACAAATCTTTACATTTCACATGGTTATGCCTCCCACCAAAACTGCCATGAATACGACTGTTTGGTGTACGATTTTATATTTGTATGACAGATACAGATTGTGGGGGTATACTCCATATGCAATATGTAAAACTTGTTACATTAAATATGTTATATTTTATGGTAAGGAAAGAACAAAGGCCACCTCTACCATATGACATTCGGAAACATGGGGGTCAAATAAGTTAGTTGCTCATGTGGCAATGTTTTTGGCACCTACAGTTATTAATTGATAATGATATAAACTTGGTCTAATTTGGTTGATTAAAAGAATGAAGAAAGCAACCATGATTGATAAATGGTATTGTTGAATGTTTTGATTTACTGACAAAATCAAGAAGCGATAAAATTGACAAATGGTCGAGTTGGGTAATCTGCGAGTGAAAGGTGCTTGGAACATGATATTGGAACCAAATGTGCTTCTTAATCCAAAAAGAGTTTCCTTTGCAGTCATAAATACTTGAATAATGAGTTTCCTTGGAGGTAGTCTGGTTAATGGGCAGTATGGCCGTTTAAGACATAAGTTGCATCTTAATCCAAAAAGAGTTTTCTTTGCAGTCAGTCAGTCTAGTTCAAAAAAGTAAATAATGCTGATTGAGAATTTGGTTTGTCTAAATACTTGAATAATGAGTCATATATCCCTTGGTTAATAGACTTGAACTTATGTAAAAAGATTCAAATACTATATATACGTAATGCATGCATATATGTAGTACAATATCATTAGCAAATAATGTATATACATAGTACATGCATATACTATGCGAGCCATGCATTGATCAATTACATGTATACACATAGCAAGAAACAGAGAAACCACATTTTTGTATGCTGCATGTTTGACTAAAAAGTATCACTCCCAATTGTTTGCTTCAAAAAGAAAATAAAAGTTGGCATAAAATCCACTGAATATTCCAACTAAAGGTACTTAATTTTTCACTGAAATAAGGAGAGATTTTGAGATGAATTACTTAAACTTTTGTATATAATAGGAATTACTTAGCATGAATAATGCTGCGAAGAATTCTAGCAGCATCAGAGAGATGTTCAAAAATATCATGTATCAATGGCTGAGCAAACAACACCGTAGCTTCCCTTCGTGATAACCTCCTGAATTTTGTATCGGCTGGCATCACCATATTCTGAGAAAAAATCCATCTCCGTGGAACTCTGCAACATAGGAGCACCAAGTCAAGTTATTTATTGATTAAGAATATGAACATAACCAATCTCCAGCAAATACCACATGAAAGTAATTTCTTCCCCTTATCCTTCTCAGTTATCTCCTTATATTGTGAAGCTAATACATCTAAAAAAAACTTTTTCCATACTACAGTCAATAGGATCCATCATATTTCCTACTGTATGCTAACAGATAACAAAACTTACTATAGGAGCAAATAACTAAAATATCAAAAGCATAGGACCAATGTGGAAGAAACAAAAGGCCAAATTTTCTCATGCCATTGAAATTGGATCCTCTTATAGCCATGCACACATGATAAGATTAAATTAAAAATAATATGGCTGACAATAAAGAACAAATAATTTTCTGAAGGATAAACGATATACAGATTATATAAAACTTATAAAATACAAATTTTTTAAAACTTAGATTTCAAATGGAAAATAAGTTCATATTGAAAATAAAAACAATGAGTACAGGGCAAAAACATATATTAAGGGGTTGATGTTGCATGGTGTATTCCTTCAAAGATTGAATAATAATAACATCATCTAGGTTCGTGAGTGCCAGTATAGAACTAAACTGTCTTAATACCCCTCCTGAGATCTATATGCCCATGCCATTCTATATGCATTGGTCATATAGAATGGTATTCTACCATGGGAATGTCATCCCACCACCTGCCATCGCCGCGCTCCAACCATCTATCTGTACCATCTAGGCAGATATGTACCACTGCATCGCCACCCATCACTTCTATTCCCTGTTTTATATTGCAGGCTTTTACTCTGTGTGTTGATTCAGTTTATCCTTTATGGAAGTGAAATATCTGAAGCTTCATTTATGCATTCAACCAAATTAATATATATATATATATATATATATATGTGCAACAAAAAACTTGTTTTCATTTTTTGTATTCATCTTTTTTATCCTGAATAGGAGTCCACATTCTCAAAGTCTATGTGCCAAATGTCATTGTATCTAAGCAAATTGATACTGGTCACAAATTATGTTAAAGAACAGGGTTTATCATTTTGGGACAGATAACTATATTGAAATTATGCGTATGAATGTTGTCCACATAAATTGGCATAAAAATTAGATCTCATCAATGATTTAGATGTATATTAAGGTATATAAAAATCTCAATAGTTGGGAATTTTAATGAATATTGGATTTTTTACTGCTCCAAAATTATAACTAATGGAAACATTACTAACACATTAAGTACAACATCAAGATTATGAATGAAATTAGCACCTGAGGAGAAACTAACACCACTTGAAGAAGCTTGTTTCCTACCAGTTAAACACCACTATACAATTAAAATCATCACATTAAGTGTGTGCCCATATGCATAGCATACACAGATCAAAAAAAGAGGAAACCTTTAGCTGGAACAATAACAAATCCAAATAAACCTACATTAGCAACAAAAAAAATTAAAGCAAAAGCTAATTGAGAACTACAATTAAAGAATAAAAAATGCAAAAATCTTATTAAGTCTTTCTTGATCTAAGTATATCTCTAGTACATTACTTAGGATAAAAATGTGGATCAAAAGTGGCAAGGATGGAAAAATCTTTTTTACTTTTAGATATTTTAAAGGTTCAATCTCTCTCTCTCTCTCTCTCTCTCTCTCTATATATATATATATATATATATACATACATACATACATACATACATATCATAAATATTATCATCCATAGTTGATTTTCACAACATCTCTAGGCTCTACATGTCACTTAATTTGATTTATGTTTGGTTCAAATTTGATTCCCTGCTGGTACTGGCAAATATTAATCTATTGTCAGTCAAACTGTAAAAAGTTAGTTACCAAAACAGAACTAAATTAGCTGATGAATGTTTTTCCTTTTTAGACTTTAACTTTAACCATCTAATTCAAACTTATATATATCAAGTCTATACATGTTTTATTTATCCAGCATGAGATTTTGTATCTCAAATAATATTTCCCCCTTTTTGGATAGGTGTTTTCCTCTAAAATAAAATTAAGTTGATTTAATATTGAATCTAGTCAAGAAAGCAAAACCTATTACTTCATAAGCAATGAGTTATGACTTGATGGAGTAACCACTACCAGCCAATATACAGTTGGGTTGTAAAGTAATAAGAGGAGGCTTCCGTGGAAAGTAGTCATACCTCTTGAAGAATTAAGATAAAGTCTAATGCACTCACAACTCCAACAAACTGACCCTTGCAAAAATCCCACCGAGGCGCCACAGGAATTCCCTGAAAACAACTTCTATTAAATGAGAAAATAAGCGTGCTATAACTACAAATTCTGAGTATTGTCTACAAGTGTCTGTAAGCCCCTAAACAAAGATGGATACAAATGGCACTTATAAAGTAACCAAAAATGACTTAAGAAAGAAAAAGATACATATATATTACAGAAAAAATAAAAAAATATATGGATAGATAGATAGATATAGAGAGATGGGAGGGCAGAGAGAGAGAGAGGGAGCTTAAACACTAGCTACCAAAAAAATTATAGTTTTAACTATTAGAAGAAGTCTCATACCAAAAGCAAACAGTTGACAGACACCAGAAGCATCAATTTCAGCAGATACCCTTTAGTTTATCTGCCACAGCTTCATCAACCGAATACTACAACCACAATACTTTAATTCTAAGACAATAATCAATTAAAAAGATTGAAGATGGAAGATGGAAAATCTCGTCTTCTCCTTCTTCCATTCTTCCTTCCTCTCTATGGACTATCGTTGCCCTAACCAGGTACCAGCCCTAACCGCACACTTGAACCTAACTAGTCAATTTTTACCAAAACCTAATTTTCAGGAAAAATTAAAAAGGTAGGAAATTTGTACCTTCAATTGGACAATAATAGAAGAGGTTGAAGGAGAAGGAGAGTACCACCACTATGAAGGATGCTGCCATCGATCTGGGTAAGGAGGTCGCGATTTGAGGAGTTCACTAATTTGGTTTGCTACAAAAAAATTTCTTTCTTTGCTCTGTGAGGCTAATTTGTGAATAGGAAAAAATGAAAAAAGAAGGGTCGCGACTTGTGTAATTAAAAGGTAAGGTTTTATGACGGATTTTTCTGAATGTATTTTGAGCAAGTAATAGGTTCCAAAAATAAAATTTAGATAACATTTTTTTAAAAAAACAACTTTTTTATAAGTAATATTGTAAGTTACAATTATTATAAATAAATTTAAGACCGTAAAAAATTTAATGTATTTATATTATAATTTATATTCACCATAATTAATTCTAAAAAATTATTTAGAACAAAACAGCGACCGATTTTATCTCTCGCAAATTATTCTATCACCACAAATTTGCGAGGAAAAAAAATATAAATTGTGAAAGATGTTTCTTTCGTTAATAACTATATTGTCACTATATTTTTTTTCTTCACTGTTCCTTCGCTAAAAAACTCCTCATGTAAAGGAATAAATTCCTTCACAAAATTTCCTTCGCTACATCCCTAATTTCTTGTAGTGATAGTTCATTAATTAATGAATGTTAATTTATTTATTTTTAATAAATACAATAATCAATACTCTAAATTACAATTCAAATAAGTTTTCATCATTTTTAAAATCTGAAATTTAAATTTCAAAATAAATGCTCTAATTACAACTATAAATATAATAAGAAAATAATAATAAAGAGTTTTTAAGTATAAATAATAATGTTCTAAATTACAATTTAAATAAGTTTTAATCATTTTTGAAATTCTAAATTTCAAAATGAATGCTCTACTTATTATATTTAATTATTTTTTTCTCAAATACTTGATTAAAACTTTAATAATATGTTTATGGGGACTTTTATTTATTATTTATCCTCAATACTCTACTTAAATTTGAATTCATAATCGAATTCGATTTGAATTCGAATTGCATTTATAAAACTCTAGTCAAATTTGACTCGACTAAAATATTCATTACTCAAATTCGATCGGACTCAGATCGAATTATATTCAAACTACTTGTGAGCTTCGAATTCAAGCTCAAAATTTGAGTCTCTTCATAGTAACTACTTCTATAATAGATATAATAATAAATTAAACTTATTATTTTACTTAAATATAAAATCACAATTAAAAATAAAAATAAAATATAATAATTATAATTAATTATTCTAATTTTATTTAACTTTGTATATATTATAAAAAAAATGTATCGAGTACCAACTCGAATATGTATCAAATCACAATCAAAAGTTCAAGTGGTTTGAATCTTAAACGAGTCGAGTATAATTATTGTAGCCACTAAACTCCGTCAAATAAGGCTCGTCATCCCCTGGAATCCCTAGCTTTTTCTCTCCAACACTCCTGTCTGCTTGAGAATCTGACATCATACAGAAAATACACAAGCATTTGTCTTTAGAACTGATTGCGTGATAATAATAATAATAATAATAATAATAATAATAATAATAATAATAATAATAATAATAATAATAATAATAATAATAATAATAATAATAATAATAAGATTAATACTAATAATAATAATAATAATAACAATAACAATAACAATAACAATAATAAAAATAAAAATAAAATAAATGTAAAAAAAAATTACTTTCAATTTGTACCCACTAAATTCTAACTTCTGTCAATAAATAGACTCGAATTTAAAATTTTATACAATAATTAAAAAAAAGACTTTTATCACTAAATTATTATGAATTTATGATTATAGGTATGTGTGCATACAATTCAACTTAGATTTTACCACGAGGGTATTCAAGTAATTTAGAATAAATCAAATTAGTGTAATACGGAGTATCATCACTACTAAAATCAAGTCATTGTCGTGTTTGACCCCAAAAGCGAACTTACATCATCACATTCATATATATCTACAGAGACGGAAAGAAAGAGAAATAGAAATGGCACCTCAGGTGAGGAAGAAGTAGTAAACTGCAGAGACTCGGGAGTAATAACAATAATTATTATTATTATTATTATTATTATTATTATTATTATTATTATTATTATTATTATTATTATTATTATTATTATTATTATTCTCCTTCACATAACTAATCGTTATTATTATTATTAAAAAAATAATTCTTTGGATATATGGTTGAAGCATACAAATCGAGCGACACTTAAATTTTTTTTTAGATTTAACTCCAAGTTTTGTCTTCTTCTCTCATACATTTTTAAATCTAAAGCTTTTGACTTCGATTCATAAAGTAACTTTAAAAATTTGATTTCTAAAGTAATTTAAAAAATCAAAAATACAAATCTAACGCCACTTAAAAAAGTTGGTATCGATTTTTTTTGAAAAAAAAAGAAACTTAAATTCATTTTTTTTTAAAAATAGCAGTAATTTTTTAAAAAAACTAAAATTTACAAAAAAAGAGATTCCAACGTTGGTACTGTTTTTTAAAGTGGAGTTGGTACAAATTTAAAAAAAAAAAAAATTCATTTTTTTTAAAAAGCTTGGGTTAAATTTTTCTTAAAAAAATAATCGCTTAAAAAAAAGAGATTGCAATGACGATTCAAATTCCGATGGAATATATGGGAGAAATGTCATATTTTGATATAAATATTAATCCTTGCAAAATATTAACAGTTGACCCATGTTGCTCTAGCGGTCATATGACCAAAATTCTAAATGTGAGGTTGTGAGTTCAAATCTTTAGAGAGGCAATTTTTGGAATAAATTCAAAAGACCTGCCACGTCAGCAACAGACACGTGTCAAATTTTAATATTAAATATCATGTCAGACCTGCTGACGTGTGCCACGTCAGCAACTTATAAGTACAATTTATACAACTTATATGTACAATTTATATTAGTAAATTTTAATTGATTTTTATGATCAATTATGAATGATGATGTATTTGATATGTCTCCCATTTATGATATGTATTTTAACAACTTTAAATAGTTGTGATTTTTTAGTAATTGGTCAATATTTTTTTATTTTTACTTTTTATAAATAAATTGAATAAATTGTTTATTAGGTGATTGACATTCGAATTCAGATATTTGAATAATTTGTTTATTCGAATAAAAAATGGAAACGAATATGTTCCGCATTTGGACATAATTTTTAAATACAAAATATGAATATTTTTTGACAATTCTCCGAATACTGAATATGATCTTACAAAAACATACTTATTGGGATTATCTTAATTTAAGGCAACATTTTAATATTCGTTGCAAAAAGTTGTATAAAATATGCAACAAAAATAAAAATTGTTGCCAATAAATGTGGTCCATATTTGGCAACGAAATATAGCAACAAAAAAACTTTCGTTGCCCACGATGAGGAGAAATCAAGTGGTTAGAAATTTTGCAATGGATTTCTAACGAATTTTGTTTCCAAATTTTGCAACGACTTATGAATTTCTTTACAAAAAGTGAAAGCCTGACACAATCTACAACGAATGACAACTTTTGTTGCTAAACATACACTTTTAGCAACGACTTATAAAGTCGTTGCCTGAAAAATCGTTACTAAAGCCCCATTTTTAGCAACAAAAAAACTTTCGTTGCCCACGATGACGGGAAATCAAGTGGCCTAAAATTTTCCAACGAATTTCTAACGAAATTTTTTCCCGCCAATACATTAGCAACAAAATTTTGCAACGACTTATGAATTTCGTTGCAAAAAGTGAATGCTTGACACAATCTGCAACGAAGGACAAATTTCATTGCTAAACATATACTTTTAGCAACGACTTATAAATTCGTTGCCCGAAAAATCGTTGCTAAAGGTCCATTTTTTTGTAGTGACTGTTCTTCATTTCTGGGTAACCCAGAAATGAAGAACAGCCTCTGACAATAACTTTAAGAGATTATATCTCTTTGTTGTGATCTATTATGGCCACAAAATCAGTTTGTGGTTGTAGTATTACATGAATACTACATCCTTAAAACTTTAGCAGCCCATAAAACTTAAGGATCAAAGAATTACAGGCTCAAGAACACCTATAGCGACAGTTTCGTCGCTATAGAGCCCTTCAGGGACACTTAATTTCTGAAAATTATTATTTTATTAAATAATTAGAGAAAATTAGTTTTAAATTATTAAAAATACATAATAAATTACTAAAAATTATTTTAAAGCCTAAAAATTAGTTTTTAATAATTTTGAATATATTTCATAAATAATGAATATTTCGGAATATTAAAGTTATTTAATTTAGTTAATTGTTATATTAAATAAATTATTTAAAAATCATTATAATAATACGAAAAATCATTTAAAATTATATTATGGTATAAGAAAATATTTCAAGTTATTTTTAATAACTTTTAATATTTTGAGATGAATTTCATTAATAAATTAACATTAATGATAATTAAGTTATTTAATAAATGTATTAAATAAATTAGTTTAAAAATGATTTTAATATCGGAAGAATCATTTTAAATGAAAATAAAGAGTTTAAAAATATTTTAAGTTATAAAATATAATTTTCAATATTTAAAGGTAAATTTCTTTATTTATTTACTATTAATGATATTAGAGTTATTTAATAATTATATTAAATAAATAGTTTAAAAATGGTTTTATTAATTTATAAATCATTTAAAGAGGATATAAGTGTTTTAAAAATATATGAAGTTATAATTAATGACTTTTAATATTTTGATAAATAATACATTTATATTTAAATATTAATAGTAATTATTTAAAATGATTTTAAATGTTTTAAAAATCATTTAAGGGTAATAAAATGTTTTAAAAATATTTTGAGTTATTATAAATAACTTTAATATTTTTGTAATGGTTTATTAATAATTTAATATTAATTAAATATTAATGATAATAGAATTAGTTAATATTTAAATCATTTAATAATGATTCTAGTGTTTGAAATATCATGATAAATTATAATAATTATTTTAAAATTATTATAAGGCTATGAAAGATAGTATGACTGATATTTAAATTATCTAAACAAATATTAAACTACAGAATAAAGTTTTAGACTCGATATTTATCCGATAAAGTCGTCGGTACATCGACATGTTTCAGAAATTGATCTAGACTTGTATAATTTGACTAGATAAGTATTTGTTTGTGAATCAATGACTGTTAAACTTATGTGACAATGTGATTAGGTTATGTGCTGATTGCAAATAGCAGTACTATGTGTTTTGATATATTATTCTAATCGAATGAATGATCTTATTAATGATAGGTTTTGGTATAAAAGATAAAAAAAAACTAAGTTGTGTTAATGTAAGCAACAGCTCTGGCAAGTATCCTACCTTTGCAATTACTTTATGCAATGGACATGAGTAAGAATATTTCAGAATTTTATTATTATTGTTCTAGATATTTATTTTGTTCGTTAATTTCTAAATATGGTTATACAAGTGTCCTCACTTTGATAATCATTGTATTTAATCACATGTTGATACATATTTATTTATTTCCAATATGTATACGATGACTTAAAAGTCATCTAAGCTATTTGATTCGGCTAGACATAAACTAAAAATATTGTTGAACAAGATAGAACTTTATTGTATCCAACCAGATTGTTTTGGTTCGGATTCCCGACTAAGTATGAACATCCCGAACATGGGAACACTTTTGTGCACCTAAGGTGGATAAGATGAACGACAATATCGTTCTTTCATGTAGTATTGATCAGTACAGGGCATAACGGGCTGATCACCCCCCGTGCCTGTAAGTTATGACGGTCTGCAGATGAATTTCTATATACCTTTTTGAAAATAGAAAACAATGTTCATAGCCTGTCGACTGATCTCCATTTAAAGTCAATACGTAGTTTCAAAAATTTGATATAGACTTGATATGTTATTATTATTGGTTTAGCTTGCTTCACAACAGTTGATTCGTTATAGAAGTGTCATACAAAGAAACCATTTAATCCTTTCAGCTAATGTTTATTGTTGCTATTACTTGCTTGGCAATTAAATGCTCATTCTTGCTTTAAATTTAAATGTTTTCAGCTAAGTATGATCAACCCGAAGGTTCAGGCAAGAACAAGGGGAAAGGAAAGATGTTTGAATGAGTTTTATAATATTCTGTGTAATAGTTAAAGTTTATTAAGACAATGATATTTATTATCTATGATGTAATGAATGTTTAAAGGTCGCGTACCTGGGATTTAGACTCTGATATGTAAATTAAGTTCGGTATCTATATTATTTATTATTATTAGTATTATTCCGCTCATAGAAATGGTATCGTGAAGCACCGAGTTCGGGTTTCAAGTACCTAAATTTGGGGACGTCACAATAAAAATCTCCAGTCGGAAATTTTTGAGTTAAGGGTGTTGCGATGCCACTCTCCTTGATAATTATGGCGTTGCAGTGCGGGTTGGCAGTAGCTGATTCCTCGGGCTGGCGCTATGGCGTAGCCTCTCAAGGCATAATTAGCACCGCGGTGCCAGTACTAAAACTCAAAAAAAATTATAAGTGTTGAACATGTTTGTGACACCTATTTTGAAATCTCATAACTTCTTCGTTATAACTCGGAACGAGGTTGTTCCAAAGTCATTTTCTTCCTTAGCTTGCGTAAATTCAACTACCTCCAGACAGAATTTTATTCTTAATCCGTTAACATGCCATTTGATTGGCATAAATTTTGTTATTTGTTCATTTTATGTTATTACCGTTCTTCGTTCGTTCGTCCGTAATTCGGTCATCCGAACTTGGAATTCGTTCGTTCTTGAGTGCACGACTCACGTTTTCTATATTTTCTTACATTCTTATGAAACCCTACTCATTCGGGTTCATTTATATACTTTCTACTTTTCACTCGTCTTTTACAAAATTTCGTCATAACTTCATTATAGCTAAGTTCAATTCATTCTTCATGAACGTTTCTATCGTTCCTAACCAAGAAAAAATCATTTAACTTATACGCGATCGTTTTAAACTTATCCATCAACAACAAGTTTTTACTACAATGGTTTTCAATTTGTCCATCAACAATGTTCTTCGCGTTCTTCGTTCGTTCTTCATTTTTAATCGATATTTTGATCATGATTTTACTTTTTCTTGGAATTTGGTGTTATAAAATACCATTCCTTACTTATTTCACCAAATCGTTAATATTATTCATTCGGATCGTTCAAATTCATCAAGAAATTCATACTTCCTTAAGAAAACTTTTAAGAAATTTATAAACTAAACTTCTAATTCTTATTTCTTCGTTTTCTCATGATTTCAACCATATGAAAATCATTCTTAACATCTCTTACTTCTATTCTCATTAAGCTATATGATTCCATATAAAAACTTAAAGAAAATTAGATTAAAGTTAGGTTTTAATACCTTTCTTCTTGGATTTTCTTCCATTTTCTTCTTCCTTTTGCTTAATCTTGTAATTTGCTAGGTTTTACGTTTCCTCTCGTTCTCCAATCCGAGCATCCAAGCTCTCGTTCTCTTTTTCTCTCTCATTTTCATGTGTTAGTTGAAAAAACTAACAAATAAAATAAATTAGCTTAGCTTATATAGAATTTCAAAGCTTAGGGGCATTTTGGTCATTTGGAAGCTTTTTACCATTTTACCCCAACTCCTTACTATTCCCACCTCCTCCACCAAGCTTCTCTTGGAAGCTTCGTGTTCTATATTTTGGAATTCGTTCGACAGTTCAAAAAATTGCGATTCTCAGAATCCAAATATTTTTGGATATTTCATCTTTCCTCTAAAGATTTACCTTTACGCATTCTTAGGAACTTAGAAAAAACTAAAAAACACTTATTTATGATAAGCTTTTTCCTTCACGTTTTCTCTTAACGTAGTTAAACGAATGAAAAGTACATAACAATACATTTCGTCATTTTTATTTCATTCGATTTCTGCACATTTTTCGAGAAAACCTTTCTCGGCTAACATAACCTCACGAAATATTATCATCAAATCTTTCGACGGAATGTCATTTCGACATACCGATCTCTCGAAAAGGCTTAGGTTATTCAAATCCTAACCCTTAGGTTTCCTCGGGTGAATAGTATATATTTCGTCTTTTTCCTCAGAAAATTTTTTGTTCTCGAATTTTTTTTATTTTCATCTTGAAAATTCTTTCTCGTTCAGTCTAACTCGTAGCCAGAATCCTCCCATTTTATAATCATTATAGGTCCTAGAATGATTAATAAACACATAACATAGAATATTATTAATAAAATTCATTTTATTAATAACTAATTCTTTAAACTTAAATCCTGGACAATCCGATTTTCTGGGTTGTCACAGCCGAAGGGTCTAAGAAGGATAAAGGCAAAGCGAAAGCGACGAAATAGTATCAATTGTGTAATGATGATTATTATATTATATTTTGGTTTAAGCCTTTTGTATTATAGGGCATGTAATGTTAAGGTTAGAAAAACTTGGGATATTGTTATATGCTTGTAATAAGTTTTATATTAAATGATGAAACTTATGGGTAGTTAGAGGTGATGTGTCTGATGTATCGTGAGCACCGAATTTGAGGTATAAGGTACCCGGATTTGGAGGCGTCACATTTACTCTTTGAATTTAGATAATAAGCATAAAAGCAAGTAAGGATCGATCCCACAGAGAATGATATTGTTTCAAATTTAGTCTAATGTTTCTAACTTTAAACAAAAAGTAAAAGGTTGGGGGGTTTTGAATTATATTAAACTAAAGAAAACAGAATTGAATTAATAAAGATAATTAAATAAATTAAAGCTATAGTTCTTCAGTTCAGTTTCTCCAATTTACAACAATAGTATAATCAAGTTAACATTATTTCTTCCTTCAATGAGATTAATAACCCTAGATAACAACTATCAGCATTACCCGAAATTCCCCTTAAATTTTAAATCTAGTGTGACAATCTCCCCCACTAAACTCTAACTATTATATAACCTAGAACTATCAGTCTAAATTTAATATAATAAAAACATTAAGAAATAGTGAATTAGATTATTCCAAGAAAAAATCACACAATCGGTTATTATTTAACTTGCCTTCTGATAATCATAGTAATACTCAAAAGTTTGTCCACAATCATGCATTACTAATTACTACATGTGATCTAATATAATATTGTTTACTTAATTTTATATCTTAATCTAGCAAATGATATTAGTTAACCAATTCAATCTTGCAAAAACCAAATCAGTTAAACCAAATAGCATATAAACAGTTAAAACAAATTATGAGAATAAATCTCATATACGAAGGAATAGATAATAAAAGTCAATTTACCATTAACAACAAATAAGGTTCAACATCCCCTTAGAACTGAGAAGAAATAAACTAGCCTAGCATGTTGGTAACAGAACAAAGAATAATAAATAAAATAAAAGATATCAGATCTTAGGGATGTGTGTGTCAAGCTGATTACAAGTAAAAGGTATTTATAGGTATAATGCTCTGAAACCCTAGAAGAATTCTAATCATATTCTACTTTGGAAGTCTTCACTCTGCAACTATGGTAGTTTCTGAATCCTTCTTGAACTCTAAAATCCAGCTTTAAGTAACTTCCTTATTCAATTAGAATTAAGTTTTCAAAATAGAGCTTTCTTAAATTTCCTTTTCCAATTTGAATTTTAACCGTACTCAGTTTCCATATCGAACTCTGACTTAGATTCCATATCAGATTTAGCTTCCTTCTTGATGCGTAAGTCTATCTTCAAATCATATTAGAAATTTTATTATCAAGCTCCCAAATCACAAATCCTATTCAGAATTGGAACCCAAAAGTTAACTCACAAGTCAACCCATACAATCGTAAAGTAGAGCCTCTCAATAGACAAACGTAGAGTGACAAATCCTAGAGTGGAACTCTTCTCTCGTAATCTTAGAGTAAACCTCGTCAGTCATAGAGTGTCTTAACCAATCGTAGAGTACTGCGTCGCAGAGCTCGCAAGTTATCGAATAGACAGTCGAATCGTAGAGTGAATTACAACACTCGTAGAACTTAATTGGAAATCATCGAGAGACTCTGCCTAAGCCTTCATGCGATCGTAGAACTGCCAGACTACACTCCAACACTACGAACATAGAGTGCTCACCCAACGATCGTAGAGTAATCTTGCAAAATAACTAAAAACTTTAAACTCCATAATTGCATAATCACATCGAATTCTTCCTAAGATCAATAAATACCTTAAATCATCTCATATAACAGAAAATATGCAACAAAAATAAACATAAAGAAATCAAATTCTTCAAACATTTTGTATTTATCACCTAGCTAAATTAAATTCATTAAAACTTGAAATTTTATATCAATCGCATGATTAGTTGTGTTAATAATTTATGTAATTTTTTTTATAACATAATACATGTAAATTAATTGAAAAATTAGAGTAGATTCATTACTAACTAACCCTTAAAGCTAAATTAAAATTTATTGAAATTTGAGTTTCATAGTTCTATTTGGAATAGAATCTCAACCAAGTGTTGTCAATATAAACATTAATATAGACTTCAATTATAAACTTAATTAAAATTTAAATAATTATTTTCTTATAATCATAACTAAATAAATCTACATTTCATTCAAATATTTAGCTTAGTAATTGGTCAAAAGAACCTATAATATATAATTCAATAATTTAGTATTTAAATAAATATTTAATAATATAATAACTACAATTATCTTCTCAAATCTTCTAATTGAATGTTTATTCTATATTTAACTAAACATTTTAATAAATAATATAATAAATCAATATTCATGTCATTCGTGCTTTACATGAAGCTAATGAGCTTGATATAATAAAGTTGGAACTATCATTTTATTAAGGGTTAAATACATTTCTATCCCTCGAAGTATCACCCATTTTACACAAGTGATCCTAATCTAAAAAAACTTATAATAGCATCCTCCAATTACATTTAAGTAAGCAAAAGTGATCTTAAATCCATTTTCAGAAGAAAAAAATGGCCGAAGTGCTGACGTGTCACGGGGAAAGTATGTAGTCAATGTATTTTTTGAATTTTGAACGTATTTCACTATATTTTGCCATTAAAATAAAATTAATACATGTATATACCCATTTTCTCTCTCTAACCAACTCTTTCCTATCTCTATTCCTTAATGTTCCATGTCGAAGTCGGGATTTTTATTTGTCCCTTTTCGTTACTTGTTCTTTGGTGTTCTCATGTTAGGTGAGATTTGTTTGAAAAAATAAGTGAAAAAGGTACGACATGAATCATGTCGACGATGGACTATTAAGAGTCGCCAGTTGGTTTTTTATATGGTTGTACCAACACAACCGAGAAAAGGTTTGCACATAAACCTAGTGATGTGACACTGCTAAATGGGTCGGTAAAACCGAGATTCATTAGGGACCGGGGACTTGATTATGAGGAGGGAAGGTGTTAGGCACCCCCCGACATCCGTGTTACCACGGTGACTGCCACTTTCTAAGAAACTATTCTATGAATGTGTGTGTGTGGGGGTTAATGTGCTGTTATTTGGAAGTAGTGCGAGGCCTCGTTCGCACCTATATACACAGGGTTTGAATTTGTATAAAAATTCAGTTTTAAACAAGATATGGCAGTGATGTTTTATAAAAAAAGTTTTTTCAAACCTTTGTGCTCAATAGTAATTGAGACCTTTTACACTCCCATTTTTATCAAGTGTTCGGCTTGATTGTTTTTAATTTTCGAGATGCGAAGCATCTTCGAGAAAATAATGTACAAAATAATTCCGAACTCCTCGTGGGTATGAAAACCATATGAGGAAATCCAAACACCGTGAATAAATTTACAAGCTGCTTACAGTTGAAAATGTCCATCACGGGAACCGAATCTAGATCCAGTAGACTGAATCTGTGTTCACATGATTCCTAGGCTCACATGATGTTTGCAATTGATAAAAAAAGCAGTAAGTAGGTATATATATAAAAGCTATAAATATATATATATATATATATATATATATATATATATATATATATATATATATATATATCAGACATGATCGACCACCACGAAGCACCTCCATGGGGATCAAAAATGTAAATAAAGTTTGTAAAAAAATCAATCAAGCCATACGGAGGAAACTCCAAAGGGATGAAAAGTAAAGAAAGCTATAAAGGCGATCAACCGCCATACGAAGAAAACACGGGAGGGATTAAATGTATATATATATATATATATATATATATATATATATATATATATAAGTGATAAAGCACCTAAGTAAAATCCGGGCTCATCAAACAAAGTCCGACAACACAGTTAATAATATATATATATATATATATATATATATATATATATATATATATATATATATATATTACAAGATAGTAAGCGCTCAGGATGTAAAATCGAGTTCATCTAACAGAGTTCGACACACAGTTCATATATATATATATATATATATATATACAAAAGTAAATAAACTATCGCATCAAGTTCAGGCTCAATCGAGGCATAACTCGATAATGTTAGTCCATATATATATATATATATATATACAAACTGAAATAAAACCACGGACCGAAGTCTGGGCAAACACACGCAACACGACTCTCAACGTGAAGAATGGTGTGTGCAAAGATGAAGAGAAAGGCTTTAAAGTGTATGAGAAGGCTTACAGTGGGCTGCCAAAGAAGACTTCTATAACTTTAAGTGGATGAACACTCGGTTCCCGCTGGTACATAAAGTAGCTATATGTGAGCTCACAAGTGTTTAAAATGAGAAAGCACTCAGTTTAGGGTGTGTACAGAGCAAATTTGACAAGGCTTCCTCACCTTTTTCACATACAAAATGGCCACCCCAAGCCCTCTATTTATAGAGGGGGGCCGCAGATGTACGTGCACGCATGCACTGTAATGTCCGCTCGAACTTTCAGAATTGCAATTTGGGCATCCGTGTAACGCCCCGAAATCCGGTCTATTTTCACATCCGGATTCCGTACGTCATGGTCCCATCTTCTTCCAAACATACATCATTACATAGCTAAATATAACGACATACATTCTCAAATCCCAGGTTCTATAACCATAAAACCTCTTTCATTACAAATAATGATAATTACATTATTCTTTACATCTTGTACAAGTGACTTTTATCCGCCACCAAGGATACATAATCATTCATTAAACTATTCTATAGTTTAATTCTATCATTCTATATTACAAGTCTTCGCTTGATCTTCACGCTCATTCATATAATGAATGGCACATCATCTGGATACCGATCAGCTTGATCTTTTACGAGATCTTTAAGTTCTTTCTAACATCGTTCGCTGAAAATGTTTTTATTTAAAGCAAGTGTGAGCATTCAATTGCACGGCAAGTCATACAGTTGAACAAACAACTTTAAGGATTCAACCATTCTTTTAAGACCTCAATAACCGAACAAAGGTTATGAAGCAGCTTGAATAATAGGAATAGTCTTGATTCTTATCCTCTTAAAACATCAGTTACATGCACTTTGAAATACATTCATTCTATACTCTCTTTCATGCACATTCTGTCTGGCTAGAATCAATAGCACAGACTTATTAATAACGGTTCATGTATAAATAGAAAATTCTCATATTTAACAGTTCAATCACAGAACAGTTCATATCATAGAAACACTGAAGTGTTCACATTTTTGCACAAGGCCTCATACATTTTACCACCTTGTACAAATATCATACATTTGCACATAGACAGAACTTCTCAAGTTCAACATCTGAGAAATTTTAGAAACTAGCATTCATTTAAAATATGAATGAAGTTAGAAAACTTGTCTTACGCACAACTACAGCTTATAGCTTACGCTAAACTGCTCATTCCAATTCCTATGCAGCATATAAGGAAATAACATGTGTACCAATTAGTCATATACTTGACTTACGCATTGGTTTACTTTACTTTACTTCTTAGGATTCACATTCTTACAAACTAAGTTTACGCGACCAACTTCATTTATCGGTTAACGGCTTCTTGACATACGGAGATGTCTTACTCATTACGTCATCATCTTTGATGATTTACATTCTTATCTTCTTCTTATAACTTTTCTAGGACTCAGCACACATCGCGTCTCTGCTAGTAGTCCATATGGTACTCTGAGTGGTTTCCCATAAACAACCAACAAATAAGTTCCCATCTCATCTACATTGCCCACACAGTGAGTTAGATCGGTTGCCAGTTTTGTATATACCTTCGCTCTCTGAAGGAATTGTTTAGCCCAGCTCCCATATGTCAACCATTAAAGGTTACGATTGTACTACAACCTAACTTACCTTAACTTATCCGAACTATTAAACTATAATGTTCTTTAAGTTAAATTCATATTCCTTATGGCTTTCTGGCAACTAAATGCCATACCTCAGGATTTATTCATCATCGTCTAAGTCATATAGTCTTTTACTTAGAACAATTATTCCATATTCATTCTATGCATTTATAGCGTTAAGCATTTTACGTTACCTTATTCTTATCTTACAACGTCCGGTTCATTCGACTCGGAGCGTCATTCAAGTTATAAACATTAACTCGGCTTCTTTTACGTTATACACACCTCTTTAATTCAACTTCTTCACCGTTCACAGGTTTAATCAATAGTCTTCGCTATCCTACGGTCAAACCATACACAGGGTGTAGGTTCTACCCGTTTAATATTTGCGTATACTCAACCTTCACGTCGGTTAAAGTGTTCAATTCTTACATTTCATTCTAACATTCTCATCCGACTCACAATCGTCTTTCATTAATCTTTTTATCGTTCGCTATGGCTGTCTTGATAATTCATATCTTAATTACTACCTTCACCAACGTTTAAGTTATACAACTAGGGTATACTTAGAACGTTTGTCCAACGCGAATACGATTCACAAGGATCATTTACGTATTCAACGTTCACGTTGCTCGTCTCTTACTCTCTTATTTAACCTTTACTCAAGGTTTTAATCGCTTTTGATCGTTAACTAGCCCATGAACCCCATGTTCTTTATTCTTTCTTATTGTCGAAGCCATACCGATCATTGTATGCTAAGACCGATCGTTCATCACAACAGCGTTGCGTTCATAGCGTCTAAACGCTTTTCATTTATCTCTCATTACTATGTCATAACATCAGAATGTTATACATTACCATCATCAACCAACGTCTAAGGAATTCACAATCATAGTAATCCCTCACGTTCATTTGTCGCGACTACGGTCCCCGGACATCGGTTCCGTAACACGCGTCCACATTCTTTATCTTTTAATCTCATTTAAATCTTTTCGTTCAACCTTCATTACAGGTTTAAAACACTTGATTAAGTGTTACATTAATTGAACTACATGTTCATATTTCTTTCTTGCACATCCCCCGAGAAATTGAGCAATTAAAATCTCATTTATGGCCTTTCTCTCTTGCGTATTTGTGCCTTCCTCTCTCTCATCATTTGCGTTATGACCTACTTCTCTCTCCTCTCTTCGGCCGTGGTATGCTATGGCCAAGTCCTTTGTTATCTCTCGTATTTGTATTTCCACTCTAGACGATTATGGCTGTGACACCCCCGAATCCGGTACTTCCATTTCCATAGGATTTGGTGTTCACTGTACAACATCATCCATCTATCTACCCATAAATAAATGCAAACCATGCAATAGATAGAAATAATAATAAATCTCCCCTCATGGGGTTACATCAACTACATAATAAATAAATCCCAGGTTATTCTAACCTTAAATCATCTGTGCGGAAACATAAACAAATAAGTCTTAGGTAACATCAATTCTAATTATCATTACATAACCACATAAATAATCAATCTTCATTACTTGCTAAGCTTGCCCTTGCCTTTACTAGTGGAAGGTTCGTCTGCTCTTTCATTCTTAACTGCAATGTTATTATTACGCAAGAGTGAGCACGATTGACCATAAGTATAACAATATAATAATGAAATAATAACATGCGAATAAATCAAAGACTTCTAAAATAAAAGCTCAACTTCTGATCAAGAATGAATAACAAGAATCAAAAGATTTCTGAGGGTCATAAGACCTTGAACTATGTCCTAGGTTATCAAGGGTTATACTTGAAACCTTTAACAGTCATAAGACTATGGACCTTTCTACTCGTACTTAGGGGGATCAACCCTTAGTACCATACTATGCACAATATCTTAATGCTAATGCATAAGTAAATCCCTTTGCAGGGTCGTTCATCTCAGTTTGACATTCGAGTCCGCACCAAAGGAAGTTTGGTTTGGATAATTCAATAAGGGTTCTGAAATTTAGAACGTTCATCAACTATGGACTAGTCGAATCAATAAGGTTCACTAGTGTAACAAGGTTCAACAATAATGATATTCAAATTGAATAATAATCTCAAGAAGTATACAATAAAACAAATATTGTATAACAATTTCATACTTTGAAAGGATAATAAATCTTTAATATAACAATTCGAACTTGAATAATAGTAATGAGAATTTACTCAAGGTAAATAATAAACTTGACCAATGATAACAAGTAGGGGTAGGAAACTTGCCTCGTGCGTAGATTACACTTTAACTAAACTCGTTCTTTGATTTAAATCCTACATATCAATTACGTTCACAATACCAGTCAATTACAACGTACTAAAAATCATAAGTTTATTCTTTTTGTCTAACTCGAATTATGACTATACTTCGTCAAATTATCACATTCATTGTCACATAAATTACACTTCACAAATAACAAGTTAATTATGTATTCAATAATTCAATCCACATGCAATTATGTTATTTACATGTTAAACATCTATTTTATCATCTCATTATACTTTTAACATTTTTACATGTTCATTAATTAAGTTACTAACACATTAGACTTAATTATTTTAAAATTCCATTTCAGACATTCTAGAGAGTGGTATGCATTTGGCCACTTTTATACTAGGTCTTTGCACTGCGGCACGGTGGCGCTACGGTTTGATGTAAGTATTACATGATTCTGAAAGGCACAAGAGTCGAGTATGCAATACACAAGAAGACTCGATTTCGATTCTGTAATTCGCGAAAATTGCAGAACATGACCAAGAAACTCCAATAAAATTACTACTACACGAATTTAATCATACCCACATGTTAGAATTCGTATATAAACATTACTCAACATCTATAGCATGATTTTAACCCATTAAAACATATAATTACAGAATTAAAATATATAAATTTCACTATTCTTGATGTTCTTGAAGGTTTTGAACATAAATCATGAAAATTAATACTACGGATTTGTTATAACACCGAATCCGTTCATTTAAAGTTTGGTCTCTTCATATTAACATGCATAATAATATATGAGTATATATTTTTACAAAACCATTTATGTTTGACACATTAAATTTACGTATAAGGGCCATATGGCCCAAACCCATACTCTGTAAGTTTTGATCAACATATACGACGTATTTTCATGAAACTGGTGACATTATTTATAAAATATATATAATCAAATAAGATATGATAACATTTAACACATATGTAAACTCATAATCATACCCCTTCCCAATTACAAAGACTTTACAAAAGCTTGAAAGCCATTTTCATAAAAACTAAATGACGTAAAATATGAGAATGGGGTTGGGGAGAATTACCCAAAGCGTAGATGAACAAGGATGACAATTCTCTCTACTCCAAATACAAAGTCACAAACTTTCTCAAAGATTTCTCAAACTCTCTCTGAAATCTCTCTAGCTCTCAATTAACTCAAATGAAGAATACGTAAGTTAAACTCAACTGAGCCTTTATGCGCAGAGTTGAGGTCAGTTATTCCATTCGTGGTTTAACTGTAAGACCCCGAATTTTATGAAATAAAAGTATTCAATTTTTCTTATAATAACTATTCAGTAAATGGTTAAATTGATAAAAGTTTAAAGTTAAGGGTGATATATGAATTTTTTTCAAAATACACAAGTGGTTATAAAATATTCATTGTTGTCCGGGAATATTCGTTTGGTCGTTGAATATTCTTTCTGTCGAGGAATATTCGTACGACGGCGCAGCCATTTGTGGGCCCCATAACGGATAACTGTTGGATAAAGAAAATGACAAATTTGAGTTTTTATAAATAACGGCGTAATCATTACCGTTAACACTGTTGCAATACCCGGTGGTTAAAATACGTGAATGTCTGGCGTTATTGCCGCGATAGACACCAGTATTGCCTAAGTATTTTTGAAATTATTGATTCTTACGTAAGAAGGCCTTTACTCAATAATTATTACGATAATTATTATTCAATATTTTTTATTTTATTGGTTCAATAATTGTTGCGTTGATATTTTATATTATTGTTGTTTCAATAATTGTCCTTTGCCGTGATATTTTCCATTATCGGATCAATAATTCATATTATTTGAATAATATTATTATATAGCATTATTGGCAATGTCTAGAAAGTTCTGTCAATGAGAGGTTTGGTCACCTAATTGCGAGTCCATAAGGATAAATCCTTATTAGAAAGCCCCTCTTTCAGGAGAACCGCTGGTTGTCATTATTGTGATTCTCGTAATATTATTTGTGAATAATTAATTATTAATTTATATGATAAGGAAATATTTATTTTATGTGGATATAAATGATGGATATATTTATTTTTATGTGGATAAAAATGAAGGAATTAATGCTGAGGTGTTTTATCAGTATTTTGTGGGTGTGGAGGTATTAAAAATATCCGTTTGTGGATTTAGGATATTTTTGGTTTAGAATTTGGAAAAACGCAAAGCTACAAAGTTGTAGAGAATTTGATTTCAGTCAGAATGGACATAAAATTCGTATTTTTCTGATAACCGGGCTATTTTCTATGAATTATTGAAGTTTCAGAAAATAAAATAATTTTTATTAAGATTGGGTGGGACCCACTTTTGTTTTAACACATGTGGGCTGCCAAATTTTGTTCAAAGATGGCTGGTGGCTGAGATTGGTCAAGAGCATGCGTAGGAATAAGGAAATAAAATAATATTAATTTATTATTTAGTCTCCTTTGGCGTTCTAGCATTTTCCTATAAATAGGTGCTTATGTTATAATTGAAAATCACACCAGAAACATAAGTTTTCTCTCTCTATATTATCAAGCATATTTTTGAGAGTATTTAGATACTTTGAGAGTTGCTATTCAGTAGAAGTTTCCTTTCGCTTTTCATCCGATATTCAATGGAAATCTTACTTTCTTTTGAGGTAAAGAGATTTTAAGGGTTATTATATTTTTCAGTTTGTACTTCTTCCGACCTTCAGAAAATTCTGGAAAAAATTGAAATGATATTTTGATGAGTTTTATTGATTGTGTTCAAAAATGGTGATTTTTGGATGTATAGATTAAGAGTTATGAATTTTATGAGAAAAGACTATTTTAAAAGTAACCACTTATAACTCCTTGTGGTTAACTTCAAAATTGATGAAATATTTATTGGGAGTACATCTATATAATATCAGTATACTCTGTGAATTTCGGAATTTTTGGATAAAAGTACAATTTATGATAAATATCTAAATATTCGGCGATTTTGGCCATATGAAAAATAGTAAATAAATTTTAAAAATTTCGGGAAAAATATATGTTCAATATGGGACTATATTCTGCTAAATCCCAGAAAAGAAATATTTTTTGGACTGATTTGCTATTTTTCATGAAAATGGACTAGTTATGAGTAAATGAATTAAATATGTTATGTGAAGTAAGAAAATTAGAAAATAGGATTTTATGGCTTGAGAATCCTATATGAGGTATATGCAGATTTTTGATGAGGGTTTTGGTTATTGATGATGAAATCTTATGAGTTTGGAATTTTAGGATGATTAAATGCATTATTTAGTAAAGTGTAAACAATTAAAATAAATTGTTTATAAGTTTAAGAAATGTTATTTTAATATCATTATCTAGAAATATTGGTATAGATTTTATTGTGGAATTTCCTTTTTTGAGTCGGGTTTACTATTCATGAGATTTACTATTCACGAGTTCTTATTCATGAGTTCTTATTCACAAGTCTTATTCACTGGTACTATTCACGACAAAATTGGTTTCTTTTTCTGACCAAATTATAGTTGAGTTATGAATATTACTCTTGAGATTAAATCTATATGTTGATTATATTATTTTTATTATCATATATAACATTTTTATAACTCTAATGATGATATTAATTTTTTCTTTGACTTGAGTGTAAAGATGGGTAGATTATTGGTATGATCATGACTATGGGTTCTCTTTGGCTAGTAGTGCAAAGTTGAATTGTTGACTGGTATGATCGTGACCATTGAATTTATAATTGAATATCTTTAGCTTAAGTGCAAAGGTGAAGTGATCAACATGGTTATAATTATTGTTTATATAAATTCTGAAATGATTATATATTTCTTTGAGATAATAATATATTTGGCCTGTAGTGCAAATATGAACTGTTGATGAATATATTTGGCACCTTTAGTGCAAATATGGCTGATGATGAATATATTTGGCCGTCAGTGCAAATATGAAGCTGTTGATGAATATCTTTGGCCCGTAGTGCAAAGATGACATGTTGTTGAATATCTTTGGCTAGTAGTGCAAAGATGAGCAGTGTTGAGATGAACATGACCAAGCTGGTGATACAAATGAATATCTTTGGTCAGTAGTGCAAAGATGAAGTTATTAGTATGATTATAAAGCAGGAAATGTGATTTGGTGTAACCATGATCTTTGATGTTTCGGTAAAGATAGGTGATGAAAATTATCTTCGTCACGGATGAGAAGAGGAATTTAGAACTACAATTATGATTATGAGTTATTCATATGATTGTGGACGTAATTGTTGATTGATGTTACTGAGGATAAAACATTGTTGGTGGATTTTTAACATGTAGAAGATAATAGACTTTATAGTCTATTTGAATCTTCTAATGGATTGCTTGTTCCGCTGCAACTATGGTTGAAATTTTTATCATCTACCATATGTTCTAAATCTTTGATTTATTATTGATGAAGGCTATTGATAATTTAATTATCTTTAGTCATGATATTCTTTACTGAGCTAGTTGTGCTCACCCTTTTGCTTCACAATTCCTTTCAGGTAATAAGAGTGTAGCTGGGTCGAGCGGGGGTAACAGGGGAATAGAACGATGGTCATCATTTAGTAGTTATATTTGGTGAATCAACTAGGGTGAGACGAACCCAACGTTGGAAGGGTGTTTTGGCCATTATCATACAAGATGTCTAATGATATACAACCTCGTGTCATCATAAGACAGGGTTGTGCACATCCACTTACTGAGTATATCTACGAGCACTACCTATATGATCTTGGAGTTTATTTGAAGTATAATTCTCAATTAGAGACAGTAGAGATATTTATATGTCAAGAGAAGACTCACCATTGGGAAGAATATGATAGTAATCTTCTCGTTTTTCTTTGGGGTCTATTGGGTTAACCAAGGATAATTCTGTGGCCATATAATATCTATCATAACCTAGACGCATGGCCTCCCATGTACGAAGGTTTCCTTGAGCACTTCCCAAAGATTCTAATTTCTAAAACAGTTTTTGACTATACCTTTATGTAAGGTGTCATTGTGACATGCTATCCAAGGTTGGGAAGAGAGTCACAGTTGGTATATATTTGTATCCAAACTCACAACATATGTGTTGTTGTATTTTGCACGACAATTGTTGTAATAAAGTTGTAGTTATTTTCTGTACCATGTATTTGGCGACTTAGAATGGGTTGGATGGAATGGACCTATTTTGGGGTTGTCACATTAACTGCCCCCAACTCCTCCTAAGACCTCATTTGGCTAGCAAACTAGGTTCAAAACTCTTTATTTTAATAAAACCTTTTATCATATAGTTAAAAATAATGTCACACTCATTTCAAATATCTTATTTAATTTAACTTAAATAAAATATAATAATTCCTCATTAATTCACATAATCATATAATTAATTTTCATCTTTAATAATAATGTCAAATTATTAAATCTCTAATTAATAAATAAATTAATTAAAATAACATTAGGCTTATTAAATATTTGTTTTTTTAATACAATAAGCTCACATAATGACATACTTGAATAACAAAAATTCTCCACATTATTTTAATAAATGTAACACATATAATTAAATTAATCTACTACAATTGCATTAATTAATTCTTTAATCTAATAATTAAATCATCGAAAATATTTATTTACTTCAATAAATATTAAGAATTTAATTACAAAATCTCGTTCGTCACAATGGCCGAGCTCGCGCTGTGGCGCCACTTCTCATAGTCTATCCGACGCTGCGGCGCCGATACAAAACCCTAGAAATTTTTCTAAGTCTTGTATCAAGTTTGAGACGCATACTTTATGATCTCATAACTTCTTCGTTATAACTCGGAACGAGGTCGTTCCAAAGCTATTCTCTTCCTTGTCTTACGTACTTCAATATGCCTTGGACAGAACTTCGTTCTGAATCCGTTAACATGCCATTCAATTGGCTTAATCTTCGCTCTTCGTTCATGTTTACGTTATTAACGTTCTTCGTTCGTTCGTCCGTAATTCGGTCATCCGAACTCGGAATTCGTTCGTTCTTGAGTCTAAGACTCACGTTTTCAACATTCTCTTACATTCGTATGAAACCCTGCACGTTCAGGTTCATTTATTAACTTTCTAATTCTCGCTCGTCTTTTACGAAAATTTTGGCATAACTTCATTATAGCTCAATTTTAATCCTTTCTACATGAACGTTTCTAACGTTTCTGACCAAGCAATAAACAACTAACTTATACGCGATGGTTTTAAACTTGTCCAACAACAACAATTTCACTACGATGGTTTTAAATTTGTCCATCAACAACATTCTTCATGTTCTTCGCGTGTTCTTCGCGTTCTTCGTTCGTTCTTCATTTTAATCGATATTTTGGATTACGATTCTACTTTTTCTTGGAATTTGATGTTATAGAACATCATTCCTTACTTATTTGACCTACTCATTCATAAGATTCACTCGGATCGCTCAAAATCCTTACGAATCTTATACTTCCTTAAGAAATTTATAAACTAAATTTCTAATTCTTATTTCTTTATTTTCTCATGATTTCAACCATATGAAATCATTCTTAACTTCATCTACTACTTATCTTCATTAAGCTATGTTTTTAAACATATTAAACTTAAATAAATTTAGAAGAAACTAGGGTTCGGATTACCGTTCTTTTTTAATCTCCTTCCGTCAGACAAAGCGTGCACTCGGGCTAGCTTTTCCTCATTCTCTTCCTTCTCTTCCCCCATCTGAAGTCTCTCTCTCAAAGTTGGTTGAAATTTTCTAACCAAACAAATGAGTTTAAGGCTTGTTTATATAGAAAACCAAAGCTAAGGGTATTTTAGTCATTTCACCCCTAAACTCCTTACTATTCAAAACTTAGCCACCAAGTTTACTTGGTGGCCAAGTGGTCGCCCCACCTCCTTACCTAGCTTCCCTTGGAAGTTTCGTGTTTCCGTAATTCAGAATTCGTCCGACAGTTCGAAAACTGAAATTCTCGGAATCCAAATATTTTTGGATATTTCGTCTTTCCTCTACCGATTAACTTTTATGTATTCTTCAGATCTCCGAAAAACTGAAAAACACTTTTCCACGTTAAGCGTTTTCCTTCACGTTTTCCCCTAACGTAGCTAAATGAATGAAAAGTACACAACATTACTTTTCGTCGTTTTTATTCGTCCTCCATACGTAGGTGATCAGCATATCGTATAAACCCATTTCAGGGTATGTTCACCTCAGACTTAGATTCCGCGCCAAAACAATTTGGTTCGGCATAGCTCTTCAAAGAAAGCTTGATTTTCTTTTAATCATGACATACCATTCGTCTTAGCCAAATCAAGTAGCTTAGACCATATCAATAAATTGGATATCAACTTAAAACATTCGTCTAGTCAACTCACTTGACATCGACTACTTCTTTAAATTCTTTTGCAATACATCAAAACGATTCATGACGTCATGATACCACACTCTTCGTAGTACGTTGAGGACTTCGTCAGTTCATGACTTCGTCATTATACATCATACCATAGCAGGTTGTTGATCTTATGATCAAATTCCACACCAGGTTTAATTGCATTAACAACTCCATCTTTTTACCATCCTTGCATCAAATGCACGAATGATATAAAATTTCTTTTGATATTTTTGAATCAATTTTTGTCTAGCCGAAGCAATTGGCATAGACATACAAAGCATAGCTCTTTTAAAATCCATTGGTTCCAAAAGTCGAACCAATTTTTTTTCATTTTCCAAAACGCGCACATTAGCACGATTTCAAGAAATTTCGAAATCTAGCATAACTAGATGACTTGGAATATCTTATTCTCCATCTTCCGTTATTGTCTTACAGCGATAATACTTAATCTTCTCTAGCACCTTCAATGCTAAGTCTACTGAAAATAACTCTTTTTCAGTCTACACCTTCCTATACCTTAGTACAGTCCATCAACTTACCACACATTATGAGTTCAGTAACTTTCCACAATAATATGAGTTTAAGAACATCCAGACAGACCTTAGGCGTCCAAAAACATAACATATTATTATGAGTCACGAACTTACCATAAGTGTGAGTTTCAAGAACTCGTACCTATCTTATCGTTCTCTACCTATCAAGTATATACATGAGAAAAGATTCACCTTCTCGTCATATATATCTTGATAGCGCGACCAATTTCAATGATTATCACTAGAATAAAATGAGTGGTTGTTACACCAAGCACAAACCTATGCCCATACAAAGATTCATACAACTCAGCTATCACATGAGTCCTCAATTGAAATTTTACAACTTCTAACTCTCTCTTTACTTAATACGAATTTTCTTTAATTCGTATGATATCCTTCACAACTCCATCTGAGTTCTTCTTCCCGTACTACTTCGTAGTACCATTCATTCATAGCATTAGCTATAAATCATTCATCGTTTAATAGCTCATCTGTTACTACGATTCACTATGATCACGTGGTGATCTTCTTATCCTTCTCTCTACGATTATAGTTTTAGGTACTCTTACCTAAGATTTATAACCTATCAGCTTTGATACCAACCGGTAACACCCCGAAATCTGGTCTATTTTCACATCCGAATTCCGTACATCACGGTCCCATCTTCTTCTAAACATATATCATTATATAGCTAAATATAACGACATACATTCTCAAATCCCAAGTTCTATAACCATAAAACCTCTTTCATTACAAATAATGATAATTACATAATTCTTTACATCTTGTACAAGTGACTTTTATCCGCCACCAAGGATACATAATCGTTCATTAAACTATTCTATTCATTTTATATTACAAGTCTTCGCTTGATCTTCACGCTCATTCATATAATGTATGGCACATCGTCTGGATACCGATCAACTTGATCTTTTACGAGATCCTTAAGTTCTTTCTAACATCGTTCGCTGAAAATGTTTTTATTTAAAGCAAGTGTGAGCATTCAATTGCACAACAAGTTATATAGTTGAACAAACAACTTTAAGGATTCAACCATTCTTTTAAGACCTCAATAACCAAACAAAGGTTATGAAGCAACTTGAATAATACGAATAGTCTTGATTCCTATCATCTTAAAACATTAGTTACATGCACTTTGAAATACATTCATTCTCTACTCTCTTTCATGCACATTATGTCTGGCTAGAGTCAATAACACAGACTTATCAATAACGGTTCATGTATAAACATAACATGCTCATATTGAACAGTTCAATCACAGAACAGTTCATATCATAGAAACACCGAAGTGTTCGCATTTTTGCACAAGGCCTCATACATTCTACCACCTTGTACAAATATCATACATTTGCACATAGACAGAACTTTTCAAGTTCAACATCTGAGAAGTTTTAGAAACTAGCATTCATTTAAAATATGAATGAAGTTAGGAAACTTGCCTTACACTGACTACTGACTTATAGCTTACATTTGAATCGCTCATTCCAATTCCTATGCAGCACATAAGGAAATAACACGTGTACCAATTATTCATATACTTGACTTACGCATTGGTTTACTTTACTTTACTTCTTAGGGTTCACGTTCTTATAAACTAAGTTTACGCGACCAACTTTCTTTATCGGTTAACGGCTTCTTGACATACGAAGATGTCTTACTCATTACGTTCATCATCTTTGATTACATTCTTATCTTCTTCTTATAACTTTTCTAGGACTCAGCACACATCGCGTCTCTGCTAGTAGTCCATATGGTACTCTGAGTGGTTTCCCACAAATAACCAACAAACAAGTTCCCGTCTCATCTATACTGCCCACACAGTGAGTTAGATCGGTTGCCAGTTTTGTATATACCTTCTCTCTCTGAAGGAATTTTTTAGCCCAGCTCCCATATGTCAACCATCAAAGGTTACAATTCTACTATAACCTAACTTACCTTAACTTATCCGAACTATGAAACTATAATGTTTGTTAAGTCAAATTCATATTCCTTATGGCTTTCTGGCAACTAAATGCCATACCTCAGGATTTATTCATCATCGTCTAAGTCATACAGTCTTTTATATACTTAGAACAATTATTCCATATTCATTCTACGCATTTATAGCGTTAAGCATTTTACGTTACCTTATTCTTATCTTACAACGTCCGGTTCATTCGACTCAGAGCGTCATCCAAGTTATAAACATTAACTCGACTTCTTTTACGTTATAAATACCTCTTTAATTCAACTTCTTCACCGTTCACAGGTTTAATCAATAGTCTTCGCTATCCTACGGTCAAACCATACACGGGGTGTAGGTTCTACCCGTTTAATATTTGCGTATACTCAACCTTTACGTCGGTTAAAGTATTCAACGCTTACATTTCATTCTAACATTCTCATCCGACTCACAATCGGCTTTCATTAATCTTTTTACCATTCGCTACGGATTTCTTGATAATTCATATCTTACTTACTACCTTCATCAACGTCTAAGTTATACAACTAGGGTATACTTAGAACGTTCGTCCAATGCGAATACGATTCACAAGGATCGTTTACGTATTCAACGTTCACGTTGCTCGTCTCTTACTCTCTCATTCAACCTTTACTCAAGGTTTTAATCGCTTTTGATCGTTAACTAGCTCATGAACCCCATGTTCTTTATTCTTTCTTAATGTCGAAGCCATACCGATCATTGTATGCTAAGACCGATCGTTCATCGCAACAGCGTTGCGTTCACAGCGTCTAAACGCTTTTCATTTATCTCTCATTAATATGTCATAACATCAGAATGTTATACATTACCATCGTCAACCAACGTCTAAGGAATTCACAATCATAGTAATCCCTCATGTTCGTTTGTCGCGACTACGGTCCCCGGACATCGGTTCTGTAACTCGCGTCCACATTCTTTATCTTTTAATCTCATTTAAATCTTTTTCGTTCAACCTTCATTACAGGTTTAAAACACTTGATTAAGTGTTACATTAATTGAACTACATGTTCATATTTCTTTCTTGCACATTCCCCAAGAAATTGAGCAATTAAAATCTCATTTCTGGTTTTCTCTCTGACCTGCCGTGCTGCTGCCATGCCCCATCTCTCTCTCGGCGTTGGCATGCGACCTACTTCTCTCTCTCTCTTCCGGTCAATTTGGCTGCGGTGCCAAGTCCTTTGTTATCTCTCGCGCTGCTGTGACACTCTCCAGACGATTATGGTCGAGCTTATGCTACGACGCCACTTCTCATAGTCCATCCGGCGCTGCGGCGCCAAGACAAAACCCTAGAAATTTTTCGAAGTCTTGTATCAAGTTTGAGATGTATACTTTACGATCTCATAACTTCTTCGTTATAACTCAGAACGAGGTCGTTCCAAAGCCATTCTCTTCCTTGTTTTACATACTTCAATATACCTCAGACAGAACTTCATTCTAAATCCATTAACATGCCATCCAATTGGCTTAATCTTCGCTCTGCGTTCATGTTTACGTTATTAACGTTCTTCGTTCGTTCGTCCGTAATTCGGTCATCCAAACTCGGAATTCGTTCGTTCTTGAGTCTACGACTCACGTTTTCAACAATCTCTTACATTCTTATGAAACCCTACATGTTCGGGTTCATTTACTAACTTTCTAATTCTCGCTCGTCTTTTACTAAAATTTCGCCATAACTTCGTTATAGCTCAATTTTAATCCGTTCTACATGAATGTTTCTAACGTTTCTAACCAAGAAATAAACAACTAACTTATACGCGATGGTTTTAAACTTGTCCATCAACAACAATTACACTACGATGGTTTTAAATTTGTCCATCAACAACATTCTTCGTGTTCTTCACGTGTTTTTTGCGTTATTCGTTCGTTCTTCATTTTAATTGATATTTGGATTACGATTCTACTTTTTCTTGGAATTTGATGTTATAGAACATCATTCCTTACTTATTTGACCTACTCATTCATAAGATTCACTCGGATCGCTCAAAATCCTTACGAATCTTATACTTCCTTAAGAAATTTATAAACTAAATTTCTAATTCTTATTTCTTTGTTTTCTCATGATTTCAACCATATGAAATCATTCTTAACTTCATCTACTACTTATCTTCATTAAGCTATGTTTTTAAACACATTAAACTTAAATAAATTTATAAGAAACTAGGGTTCGAATTACCGTTCTTCTTTAATCTCCTTCCGTCGGACAAAGCGTGCACTCGGGCTAGCTTTTCCTCATTCTCTTCCTTCTCTTCCCCCATCCAAAGTCTCTCTCTCTCTCTCTCCCTCTCTCAAAGTTGGTTGAAATTTTCTAACCAAACAAATGAGTTTAAGGCTTGTTTATATAGAAAACCAAAGCTAAGGGTATTTTAGTCATTTCACCCCTAACCTCTTTACTATTCAAAACTTAGACACCAAGTTTACTTGGTGGCCAAGTGGCCGCCCCACCTCCTTACCTAGCTTCCCTTGGAAGCTTCGAGCTTCCGTAATTCAGAATTCGTCCGACAGTTCGAAAATTGTAATTCTCGGAATCCAAATATTTTTGGATATTTCGTCTTTCCTCTATCGATTAACTTTTATGTATTCTTTGGATCTCCAAAAAACTGAAAAACACTTTTCCACGTTAAGCGTTTTCCTTCACGTTTTCCCCTAACGTAGCTAAACGAATGAAAAGTACACAGTAGTACTTTTTGTCGTTTTTATTTCGTCTGATTTCTGCACGTTTTTCAAGAAAAACTTTATCGGCTTACTTAACTTTTCACGATATATTATCGTCAAATCTTTCGATGGAATGTCATTTCGACATACCGAACTCTCGGAAAGGCTTAGGTTATTCAAACCCTAACCCTTTGGTTTCGTCGGGTGAATAGTGCCTATTTCGTCTTTTTCTCCAGAAAAATTTTATTTTTGTCTTGAAAATTCTTACTCGTTCAGTCTAGCTCGTAGCCAGAATCCTCCCGATTAATAATCATTCTAGGTTATAGAACGATTAATGAACACATATCACGTAATAGTATTAATAAAAATTCATTTTATTAATAACTAATTCTTTAAACTTAAATTCTTGACAATCCGATTTTACGGGTTGTCACAATTCGACTGAGGTATGTCAGACCTATTTCAGACCGCCGTTGTCGAGAGTTACGCAATGACATGGGATTAGAGGTTGTACGAAGTCATGAAGATGGGACCATGCCCTCCGGTCTTCAAGTTTCCAATTCTATCCGTTGTCCTGCGTAATAGTCACTCGGGATTGGACCTCATTGGTTCTTGTGGGACATTGGTGTGTATAAATGTATGTATAAAATGTTGAGACGGCGCGATGTGGCGTCAAGGTGGCAAGATAACGACTTTGTCCCTCACCAGGTCTATCTCCGGTTTGGGTTGATAAAGCAGACGTTGCTCAGGGTTGTCGACGTCGGGATTTTTAGATGTCCCTTTCCGTTACTTATTCTTTGGTGTTCTCATTTTAGGTGAGATTTGTTTGAAAAAACAAGTAAAAAAGGTCCGACATGTATAATGTCGATGATGGACTGTTAAGAGTCGCCAGTTGGTTTTTTAAATGGTTGTACCAACACAACCGAGAAAAGGTTTGCACAATGACCCAGTGATGTGACACTGCTAAACGGGTCGGTGAAACCGAGATTCATTAGGGTCCGAGGACTTGATTATGCGGAGGGAAGGTGTTAGGCACCCCCCAACAACCGTGTTACCACGGTGACCGCCTCTTTTCAAGAAACTATTATCTGAATGTGTGTGTGTGTGGGTCAATGTTCTATTCTTTGGAAGTAGTGCGAGGCCTCGTTCGTACCTATATACACAGGGTTTGAATTTATGTAAAAATTCAGTTTTTAGCAAGATATAGCAATGATGTTTTATAAAAAGGTTTTTCAAACCCTGATGCTCAATAGTAATTGAGACCTTTTACACTTCCATTTTATCAAGTGTTCGGCTTAATTGATTTTATTTTTGAGATGCGAAGTATCTATAAGAAAATAATGTACAAAATAATGCCGACTTCCTCGTGGGTATGAAAACCATCTAAGGAAATTTAGACACCGCAGAATAATTTACAAGTTGCTTACAGCTGAAAATGTCCATCATGGGAACCGAATCTAGATCTAATAGGCTGAATCTGTGATCACATGATTCCTAGTAGCATATGATACCATAATTTATATGAAAGCGATAGCGGTATATATATAAAAGTCAGTAAATATATATATATATAGACATGATCACCAGCCACGAAGCACCTCAATGGGGGATCAGAAAATGTAAATAAAGGTGTAAAAGCTATCAACCGCCACGGAGGAAACTCCAGGCGTGACGAAACATAAATAAAGCTATAAAAGCTATCAACCACCACGGAGGAAACTCCAGGCGGGACAAAAGTAAATAAAGCTGTACAAAGCAATCAACTACCACGAAGTGAACTCCAGCAGATTTAAACGTAAAGAATGTTTGTAAAAGCAATCAACCACCACTTAAGTAAACTCTGTGTGAGGCGAATATATATATATATATATATATATATATATCTCCTCTTCTAGTAGAATCTTGAGTGCGAGACTTGAATTGTATTCAAGAAGGTATTATCCCCACTAGATATTATAAGAAAACTAGTGAAAAATTAAATTAAATTTAATGGTAGTCAAATGGAAATAAAGTACAAATTACCTAAAGTACATATCTCATCGAATGATGACATGTGTTTCAAGACCTCGTTCGTCTTAGTTCGCAATCTTACTGACAAAATTATTTTAGGTTTACCATTCATATATTTGCTTTATCCATTTACCACTAGTAATAAAGGTTTAAGTTGTGAACATTTAGGAAATAAAATTATATTTAAATTCTTAATTAAACCAAAGGAAAGAGATTTAAAATTTATTCAAGAAGAATCAATTTCTAAATCATTGAATTTGTTAAATTGTAAAGTTACTCACCTAAATTTTCTTAAAGAAGAAATTAAGTACCAACAAGTTGAAGACCAACTTAAGAGTAACAGGGTTCAAGAAAAAATAAAAGAATTAAAAGATTATTTAATAAATAACTTATGTTCTGATTCTCCCAATGCTTTTTGGCATAGGAAGAAGCACACAGTTAGATTACCCTATGCTAAAGAATTTAAAGAGCATTTAATTCCTACTAAGGATAGGCCTATTCAAATGAGTCATGAACAAATGGAGTTATGTAAAATTGAAATCAATGATCTCCTCTGTAAAGGGCTAATTAGACATAGTAAGTCACCATGGTCTTGTCCAGCCTTCTATGTTAATAATGAAGCTTGAAAAGGTTTTATCAATGACTAAATTAATGGAAATATACCATTTTTGAATAGTAATATCTTTAATTCTTTTAAGAGAGAGACCTTGAATAAAGAGATCAGAATCTTTGGCTCTAGACGATTCTGGATCTTCGTGACTTTCATCACTAGAAGAGGAATCATTAACTTGAAGATCTGATTTTTTATTGTCAATCTCTTTTCTTAAATTAGAAATTTCTATCTTTAAATTAGAAATCTCTCTTTTAAGTTTATTAACCTCTTGATTTAATTCAGGAAGCGTAATTTCTTTAATTGGAGATTTGAATCTTTCAAGAGTTTTATTTAAACTGAATACGGGCTTTTCTTTGGCTCTAAGAACCTTGTCAGTGACTTTCTTATCTTTAGTTAATAAATCTTTTAATTGTTTTAGATATTGAGTTTTTAATTCTGGATCTGTAATTTTACTAATTAGATCTATTAATAAGGAGCTTTCTTCTTCATCTTTTGTAATTACACTAATTCTCTTACAACAGTTTTTATTACAGTCTTCTGTACATATAGTGACTTCATTTTCACTATCAGAATTTATGTTTGATGTGTTGTTACTAGAAGATTCTGGAATATCAGAAGCTTCTTCATTACTGCTACTACTCTTATTATCAATTCTCATTAATTCTAATAAACTTTTAGTATCTTGATTTGAAATATTCAACCTGAGCTAATTTTTGTTTAACTCTACATTCACTTTTGTAATGACCTTTACGCCCACAATTGTGATGAGATAATTTTACTTTTATCAAATGTTTTTGATTTTTTATAAGATTTTTTCTTTGATGACTTAGGTTTATTATAATAATTGTCTTGATTATTATTCTTATTTTTGCTGTGAGAATATCTCTTCTTACGGCGTTTATGAATTTTATGTGGCTCAATTTGTTTATCTTTATGCCTGTGCTTTCTTCTAGAGGGAGCCACCTGGCAGAAACCATCTTTATTCACAAAATGTTCCTAACTCGTATTTAGCTTTATTTTTGTCTTTTCTGGCTTGTTTAGCTAATTTAAAATCAATGCACATTTTTAATCCAATTTTTTGGATATGACTAATAATATCACCATAAGTTACAAAGGTTAGACAATTATAAGGTTGGATATATATATATATATATATATATATATATATATATATATATATATATATATATATATATAAAAGCAATAAATGCAGGATGTAAAATCTGGGTTCATCGAATGAGTTTGACAACAGATTCATATATATAAGTGTATATATATATATATATAGCGAGTAAAGCGCATTCTAGGATGTAAAATCTGTGCTCATCGAATGAGTTCGACCACAATTCATATATATATATATATAAAAGCGAGTAAACGCATTCGGATGTAAAATTCAGGCTCATCGAATGAGTCAGACACACAGTTCATATATATATATATATATATATATATATATAGCGAAAGAACGCTCTGCATCAAGTTCAGGCTCATCGAACAAAGTTCGACACATTATATATATATATATATATATATATATATATATATATATATATATATATATAAGCAAATAAACGCTCCTGCATCAAGTCTAGGCTCAATCAAGGCATAACTCGATAATGTTAGTTTATATATATATATATATAAATGTATATACAAACTAAAATAAAAACCACAGACCGAAGTTCGGGCAAACGCACGCAACACGACTCTCAACGTGAAGAAGGGTGTGTGCAAAGATGAAGAGAAAGGCTTTAAAGTGTGTGAGAAGGCTTACAGTTGGCTGCCAAAGAAGACTTCTATATCTTTAAAGTGGGTAAACACTGGCTTTTGTAGGTACAAAAGTAGCTATATATGAGCTCACAAGTGTTTAAAATGAGAAAGTACACTGTATGGGGTGAGTGCAGAGCAAATTGGGCAGGGCTTCCTCGCCATTTTCTCTTACAAAATGGCCACCCCAAGCCCTCTATTTATAGAGGGGGGAGCCGCAGGTCTACCTACAACACCTAGTAGCAGGTGTACCTGCGGCTACGGCCTTTGCCCAGGCGGTGTTGGTCCGTAGTGTCGAAGTATGTACATTGGACAACACTGCTTATTTCGGTCATTCATAACTTTCAATCCGGTAGTCCGATGGAAGCGAGCCATATCATTCCGGAAAGATCTTTCTGAGAGCTACACAATGATATAGTATTTGCCCATTTTGGATTCTAGGAAGAGGGGTCCATGACCGAAATGGCATTTTTGGGTTTCCGTTAGACAGTCCGTTGAGACGTTTTGCGTAGTTTGCGCTCGAAATTTAAGATATGGTTCTTGTGGAACTTATATTGAAGTAATTTAAGTTGATTTGATGTGAGTTGAAGTTGAGTTGGCAAAATGATTATTTTTCCCTCACAGGGTTATCTTGGTTTTCAAGCGCACTAGTGATCTTTTCTCAAGGTTATCTCAGAGGTTGACCTGATGTTGACTCTGAGTGTCCTCAGGGTTATCTCTGATGTTGGATTGACCTCCTGGGTCTATCTCCAAGCTTTGATCCTGATCCCCCGGGGCTATCTCCAGGGTTGAAACTGACTTTCCCGGGGTTATCTCTGGGTTTGGAAACTATTTTCCCGGGGTTATCTCTCGGTTTGGAAATTTGATCTCCTGTGACTATCTCCGAGGTTAAAATTGATGTTGTGATCCTCTAGGGTTATCTCTGGAGTGTAAAAAAGACACTTTTGCCCTCATGCATGGTTAGTAACAGGAAAAAGAAAATTTCGAGTGTCTACAGATGCCCCTCTTTATCATGTTCATGCAATGCAATGGAATTGACATGATAAAGATTAGTAGATACTTGAAAATATGACAAGGTATTTCTAATGATGCAAATCGCAATGTAATGAATGTTTATGATGAATGTCAAAATGTTTTCGCAAATTGCAATTCGCAAATCGCACATCGTATTTCGCACTTCGCACTTCGCTTTTTGCATTTCGCCAAATCGCACATCGCAACACGCACATCGCATTTCGCATATCGCATCACAAATCGCATATCACAAATCGCAATGAATGTTATGATGAATGTTAAAATGTTTTCGCAAATCACTTTACCTTTACCGATCATTGCTGATGCCTATGCTTGTGTTAACTCCAATGCTTTAGCATTTAATCACTGATGTTTGTTTGATGAAGATAAGTTGAGATATGGGGATGACGTTCTGAAATCACCAGACCCTCCCGATGTATACGCTGGTAGTTTGAAACGGTGCCTATCCCGCTAATCACCAAACGTTTTCGGTTCCTACTCGAACAGTGGTATACGAAGCTTTCATCACTGAACTGTCTTGATGTTGCGTTGAATTGATGCCACTGGTTTAGAATACTAGATCATCCGATGCCTTTTGTTGGTGAAATCAATACGCTTAAAAACACGCAAGTGCACGTGGTCAACAAGTAATATAGTAGTGAATAGAGTATCGTTCCCACGAGGACAAAATATCAAGAATCTTAACTTCACAAGTATCAATTTTGAATTAACCCTAATTTTATTAAACTAATCAATTCAATGGTTTTAAATTATAAAAAAAAAACTAAATTAATAAAAAAATTAACTATCACAAAACAGTCACCAATAACGAAATCCGGAATTTCAAACAATTAATGGAGAATTAGACTTATGATTTCACCCTGAGCTTCACTCTGATTTTCAAACCTTTATTCCAACTCAATTCAATATTCCACTTTATTAATCAAGAACACGAACGTAGTAAAAGCCACCTCTCGATGCACTAATACCATATTAACATCAATCCACAATTAAGATAAACTGTTAAACACCTAAATTAACCAACTCACTATATCTCTATGTGAGCGCAATCAAAGAAGGTTGAAATTTAAGCTCTCTATACGATTACATGCGATGTCAAGCGTATCTCTACCTTAACAATAATCACAAATCTGCTATCGACAAAATTCATGACACATGCTATATTAACTCAGTTCAGATTGAATCTCTCTCTCGATTCCTTTCAAATCCACAAAGAAGCTGTTGATCGTGCAATTCATAAATTCACGCTCAAATTAACATAGATAAACTGAAAATATCTTATTGAATTGGAAATCAAAGTTATAGAATCATCGTTTCACCCAAAGATCCATCACAAGTCTAATAAGTAAATTAGTTCATAACGAATGAATTAAAAACTGAATAATTTGTTGAAAACATCATCCCAATTACAAATAAGACTAAAGAGAAGAAGAATAAAGAAAACCCCTTCACTTCGCCTTGATTCGCAATCATCATGATAATCTCTGAAAATTACTCCTCCAACGTTCGCTCTTCAATCCTTAAAATTGCTCTTGAATTCTTGCCTTTTGTGTTATAAGATCGTTGTTTCTCTACGTAATAGCAAGCTCCCGTCTCTTCTGGCCAAATTCTTCTTTTATTAGAGTCCAAATGCATCAGCCCAATCCCACAAACCGAGCTCTAGCAGACTTCAAATGAATAGGACGAGTTCAGAATGGGACCCCAGCTTTTACGTGGGTACAAAGACTAATAAAGTTACATTTTGCCAAGCTAGGCTCTCGTCTTCAAATTTTTCAAGCTCCAACTTTTTACCACTTTTGCTCCAAAAAGACCGCCTTTCCTCACCAATTGCATCCATGACCACCCTACACATAAAATATCATGAAACGAGTAAAAACGAACACAAAACATGAAGATAACTACGAATTTAAACTTAAAATGAATATCGATTCGTGTATATAAAATCCACTTATCAAAATTCCCCAAACTTAAACCGTGCTAGTCCCCGAGCACAAAACAAACTACATGCTATGCAATGTAATGAAATATAATAACAATCTAAATGCCTAAAAATTCAACAACATCGCATAAACTAACTTATCCCATCGGCCTTAGAGAAAACAAGCAACTTTACAATACAAATTATCAAAACCAATCCACAATTACATATTAATTCTCAATTCTTGAACAACTATTACTGGTATAGTGTAATTGTGTGATCAACATCTAAGATAAGCGATCACAGACCCAAATTCAATACATAAACAACTTCTTAGAAGGAATCATACAGTGCAAACTCAAAAATCTCAAAGATAGGCACGATTCAACTAAAATTAAACTCAACCAAATTCAAGGGTACATGCAGGATACTTATACTTTCTTTTCTTCCTTCTCTTTTTTTTTTATTTTTTTTACACGGGGGCTTTTTGCTCTTTTCCCATGATTATTTCCCTTTTCTTTTTCTTTTGATAGATGGTTGGTGAGTGCGTTTTATGCTCCATCTCACGCTTGTGTTTATGGGGAGTGTTTCTCCTCAACCCACCACAAGACTCAACATGTGTTCTTTTTTTTAAAGCTTATATACCCCACATATATTCCCCCAAACTTAGGTTCTTGCCTAATTTAAGCCTTCACTGCCTATCCCTGTCATTTTCTGGTTCACCCTAGCATTATCCTTTAGAAACATTTTATTTATCGATTTGAACTAACCGGTCAACAAAGATGTTATTAGTGCTACCCTTTTTATAACAGTTTCAAACAAGTCAAAGAATCGATTCATAACAGTAATTATATCACAGTTCTAATAATCCATACTATATTGGTTAACTTGTTCAAAATCTCATCATTAGCCAGAATAACCTGTAGAATGCGACACCATTGGACATATGCAAACACACTATTTAACTAATTTTTTTATTTTTTTATTTTTATTTTTTATTTTTTTTTCAAGATATGAAAACAATGCAAAATCCTAACTACTAAGCAAATACCTATTCTATAATGTAAAACTAGATACAACAAAAATTTAAAAATGTATGTATGCAACTAAACAAATTACTCCCCCAAACTTAAATAAGACAATGCCCTCATTGGATAAAAATAAAATGCAAGAGGACTTCCCTGGAATTGTCTAAGTCTGGGGCGGTGGTTGGTGCTCTTCTTCATCGGAATCACTAGGAGGAAATCGCGGTAATGGACCGGGTTGTTGATACGGAAATTGGGCCGCCGGGTTAAAACTCTGAAGTGTTGTGTTGAATGAGGCGAAAGACGCGTTCATGGCATCGAACATATGATCTTGACACATCGCCAATCGCCGCATTTCCTGGCGTGCTGCCCTATTATGCGCATTCATTTGATTCTGGAACTCAAGGAACTGAGTACTAGAAAATGCCTCAGTCTACGGAACCTGCTCGGTTCCTTTATCTCCCATTGTTTCATCCTCATCCCCGAGGTATCTTCGGCATCGACTTCGTCTTCCGACGCCGATGGAAAAATAAAACCCAAACCCCATGGATGTGACTCTCCTCCACCCCACACGAATACCGCGCAATCATTCGTGAATCAAGCAAAGCAAGCGGCGGTTGAGTGGGCTCATCATCAGAATAACGCACCCCGGCGTTGCGGCACAACGCACATATAAGTGAAGGGTGCGGCAGACCGCCCGAAAAATTTCCACGTAAGCACCGACGGATGGAGAAACTGATGATGGCCCCGACGTCGATAATGAAGTCCTGCACAATGACGTATAAAAGTAACACCTTCTCTTTGGTGACGTCCGAAGTGTGTTGGGACGGAAGCAATTTCGCACATAAAAATGCGTACCATATCTTTCCATACCAGCTTAAGTCCTTGCTATTGAACACTGTTCCTCCCATCCTCCCTTTGGTCCAAGATGTGCCCGGCTTTATCAAATTTTGAATAACCTCCTCATAATCCGGGTCAAAATCCCTCATTTGGACATACTGACAATGGCGTGGCACCCGTAACTGATAGTTAGCGTTGATTACATCGTCACTGAACGGAACCATTCGACCCCGCACAAACGCTTTGAAAGGAGCTTTGTCTTCGGCGTTTTCATAGAATTCCTTGACAATATTAACCACTGCGGGTGTCGGATGTTCTGTGAATTCGTCCCCTCGGGGGCCAAACCACGTTCTGGTGTAAGTGCCTTAGATTGCATGTACTCATAATGGTCGGCGGCGGCGGCACTCACAAATTTTCGGCGGTCATAGGTGGTTGGCGGTGGAGCGACGCTTGAACTCGCCCCCCGTTGGCGTTTGGGTGTTGGTTGAGATGCCATTGAGTTTCAGAAGTGAACTCTTGCTAGTAACCACTTCCTCTCCTGAAAACTTGGTTCAGTCAATCTGTCAAACACTTTACGTGCACAGCTCGTTCGGATCCCCTAAACTTAGGTTGGTGGTATGGAGTTGAGAAAAGATGAAGACTTGACACTATAGCAACTTACCCTCAAGTGTGTGTATCCCAATTTCTTGAAGAATTCGAGTTTAAGGGTGTTGAATATGGGAAGTATGAGGTAGGATTTATATAGAGTGATGTGGGGGAGATGAAGTGGTGGACGGGATTGAAGGAGTGTGGAAATCGTGGGTAAAAAATGGGTTTAATTGATGTAGGTAGTTGTAGTGGTGGTAGTAGTTGTTTGGTTTCGTGGGTTGTGTTTAGGAGAGAAAACAAATATGGCACCAGGTTTGTGATGTTGAGGGAGAGAGAGAGCAAAGAAGAAGTGGGTGGGTGTGTGTGTGTGTGGGAACTAAGTCTGGGTTGTGTTTTATAACAGCATTATTCGCCAGATTTGGGACTCGCCCAAATGGGGTGCTAGGGTTAAAGAGGTTTCATTTTACGTGGCATGCCTAATCGCTAAAAATTTTTAGCAAAAAATTTTGATATGCAAAATTCTCCGATTTTCCTCCATTTCGTAGTCGTTGTTGCTCTGACTCATGTTGGACCTCTCCTAAAACCAAAAACATGCAATATGTTAGATTAATGACGACTTGGAGTTTCAATGAGATTTTTAGTACTTTTAAGAGATTTTTAGCAAAACTTAATAATTGACAAGTCCTAACTACTGCTTCATAAACTATATCCTAACAAATTAAACATGAACTATGAAAAATAAAGAAAAATTGGGTTGCCTCCCAATTAGCGCTTGATTTTAAGTCGTTCAAATTCGACTACTCCTCCTGCTTTATTGTGTATCATGAGGGTAATGTTGTCGGCGTCCCAACTCGACTCGCCACCCCAGTAATGCTTTATCCGTTGACCATTGACCTTGAACGTTTCTGACAGTTTCCGACTGTAGAGTTCAACGGCGCCATGAGGAAATACTCGTTTTATAGTAAATGGTCCCGACCATCTTGACTTAAGCTTTCCGGGGAACAAACGTAGCCGTGAATTGAACAAGAGGACTGCTTGACCCGGCTCGAATGCTCGTTGCACAATTTTCTGGTCGTGCCATCTTTTAACTTTTTTTTTGTATAGCTTGGCATTCTCGTAGGCTTGGAGGCAGAATTCGTCGAGCTCATTTAGTTGGAGTAGCCTCTTTTCTCCTACCGCGGCTTGATCAAAATTCAATTTTTCAGTATGGCCCGAAGAAGCCTTGTCTCAGTAGCTCCACCCAGTAAGTGACATGCCTTCCGCATAAGAGTTGATAAGGTGACATCCCGATTGGACGTTTTGTATGCGGTCCAGAGTATAATGCGTCATTCAATCGGTGACCAATCTTTCCAGGCAGAGTTCGACTTTCTCCAATATCCTCTTAACTTCTCTGTTCGATACCTCGGCTTGCCCATTAGTTTGAGGGTGATATGCTGTAGCCACCTTGTGATTGACCCCATACTTAGCCAAAAGAGTTGTAAACGACTTATTGCAGAAGTGACTGCCTTCATCACTGATTATTGCTCTTGGCGTGCCAAACCTCGTGAAAATGTTTTTCTGTCAGAAACTTGAGGACCACCTTGGCATCATTAGATGGTAATGCTGCAGCTTCAACCCATTTCGAGACGTAATCCACCGCGAGCAGAATATACTGATTGCTCAAAGACGACGGGAATGGTCCCATGAAATCGATGCCCCATACATCAAAGATTTCCACTTCAAGAATTGTTTGTAGGGGCATCTCATTCCGTTTCGATATGTTTCCCACCCTTTGGCATCTACCACATGTTTTCACAAATTGGTGGGCGTCTTTAAACACCGTAGGCCAATAAAACCTGAATTGAAGAACTTTCGTCGCGGTGCGCTCATTCCCGTAATGTCCACCGTATGTCGACGAATGGCATTCTTATAATATGTTGTGGACTTCACTTTATGGGATACATCGTCGAATCATCTTATCGGCACATTGTTTGAATAAGTACGGTTCATCCCACATGTACCACTTGACATCATGCAGAAACTTCTTTTTCTGTTGTTGTGTAAGATCCGGTGGAAGCATCTTGCTTACCACATAATTCGCTAAGTCTGCGCATACCACGAAATGCGCATTCAACCCAAATAACCGCTCATCCGGAATGTCTAGATTGATCACGCATCTATCTTCATCTTTTTTCTCTAGATTTTCCAGCCTTGATAAATGATCGGCAACTTGATTCTCCGTCCCCTTTCTATCTTTAATTTCTAAATCAAACTCTTGAAGTAGGAGAATCCATTGGATAAGGCGTGGCTTAGCATCTTTTTTCGCTATTAAGTACCGAATCGTCGAATGGTCCGTGTAGACTATTACCTTAGTCCCGATCAAGTATACCCGAAATTTGTCGAACGCGTATACCACTGCAAGCAATTCCTTTTCCATAGTAGTGTAGTTCATTTGAGTCTCTGTGAGTGTTTTGCTTGCATAGTATATGGCGTGAAACACCTTGTCTAAATCTTTGGCCCAAAAGCATTTCAACCGCATAATCGCTCGCATCACACATAAGTTTGAATGGCATTTTCAAGTCTGGTGCCACTATCACAGGGGCTGTAGTTAATTTCTTCTTCAATAGGTCAAACGCAGACTTACATTCCGCAGTAAAGCTGAAAGTGGCATCCTTCTCTAAAAGACTGCATTGAGGTTTTGCAATCTTAGAGAAGTCTTTTATGAACCTCCGGTAGAACCCAGCATGCCCCAGAAAACTTCTAATGCCCTTAACTGAGCTCGGTGGAGGTAGTTTCTCGATCGTGTCCAACTTTGCCTTGTCCACCTCTAATCCTTGAGCCGACACCTTATGTCCCAAAATTATGCCCTCTTTAACCATGAAGTGACATTTTTCCCAATTCAGTATGAGGTTTGTATCCTTACACCGCTGCAATACCATGACCAGATTCTCTAAGAAAGTGTCAAAATTGTCCCCATAGACCTAGAAATCGTCCATGAAGACTTCAATGTTCTTCTCCACCATATCCGAGAAAATAGCCATCATACACCACTAGAAAGTTGCAGGTGCATTGCACAGTCCGAATGACATTCTCCTGAATGCAAAGGTGCGGTAAGGGCAAGTGAATGTTGTCTTTTCTTGATCCTCAGGAGCGATAACAATCTGATTATATCCCGAATAACCATCCAATAAGCAGTAAAACTCATGTCCCGCTAACCTGTCTAACATTTGATCGATAAAAGGTAGCGGGAAATGATTCTTTCGGGTTGCCTTATTCAATCTCCTATAATCAATGCACACCTCCAACGTCACACGTCTCTTGTTGGAATTAACTCGTTATCCTCATTCTGAATTACCGTCATTCCCCCTTTCTTAGGCAAACAATGAATCGGACTTACCCATTTACTGTCGAAAATTAGATATATGACACCGGCATCCAATAATTTCAGAATTTCCTTCTTGACCACTTCCTTCATGATTGGGTTAAGTCGTCGTTGATGCTCCACCGATGGACTTGCATCATCCTCCATCAGAATCTTGTGCATGCAAAATGATGGGCTAATGCTTTTTATATCCGCAATCGTCCATCCAATTGCTGATTTGTGATCCCTAAGCACCCTCAGCAACTTTTCTTCCTGCAATTCGTTAAGTGCAGCAGAAATAATTATAGGTAAAGAATTTAAATCGCCTAAATACGCATACCTGAGATGTTTAGGGAGTGGCTTAAGTTCCAATGTTGGTGGCTCCTCCAATGATGGTTTCAATTTTTTCTCAGAATCGCCTCGTTGTGCAAAGGTTCAACCGGGTTCACGAATCGGCTAACTCGTGGCAACGAGTCTAGCATCTGTAATAAATCCACAAATTCTGGGTCATCTTTTTCCTCATCCCCCAGTAAAGTTGTTTCTAACCTCTTGCTCATATCTTTGCTGGTAATTTTCTCAATTAAATCCATTCGATTACACTCTTCCTCATCCGTAGGATATTTCATGGCCTTGAACACATTGAATTTTACCTCTTGATCTTGGACCCTCATTGTAAGTTCTCCTTTTTGCACATCTATGAGTGTCCTTCCTGTGGCCAAGAAAGGTCTCCCTAGGATGATCGGGATGTTCTTATCTTCATCGAAATCCAGTATGATAAAGTCCACAGGGAATATAAACTTATCCACTTTTACCAAAATGTCCTCTACAATGCCTCTCGAATATGTGACTGACCTATCCGCCAACTACAATGAAATATTCGTAGGCTTTGGCGCGGGCAAACCCAATTTTGAATATACTGATAATGGCATCAGGTTTATACTCGCCCCCAAATCACATAAGCACTTGTTAAACGACATCTTCCCGGTCGTGCACGGGATAGTAAAGCTTCCCGGGTCTTTGAGTTTTGGTGGAAGCTTTTTCGTAACAATCGCACTACACTCCTCCGTTAGTGCCACCGCATTTCAAGTCTTCCCATTTCTTCTTCCTCGTGAATTCCCTTCATAAACTTTAATAACTCGGCATTTGTTCTAGGGCCTCTGTGAATGGGATGTTAATCTGGAGTTTCTTGAACACATCTCTAAAACTTCTTGTTGCTAATCGCTTATCCGATTTCTGATTTTGGACCCTCTGTTGAAATGGCGGTGGAGGATAAACAATCGGCTCACTGTTTAACTTTGTTTCCTCATTTTTGTTACCCTCCACTGTGTTACTGTCATCAACTTTTTCCTCCGGTGCTGCTGAATTTTCTGCACTATTCCCACCGAGGTGTTTTCCACTTCTCAACATAACTGTTTGACATTGCTCATGATTACCCTTTGGATTTCTTTCGGTGTCGCTAGGTAATGTTCCTTGTGGTCTATTATTCAATGCCAATGCAATTTGACCTATCTGATTCTCTATATTTTTGATAGCAATAGCTTGATTCTTCATAGCCAAATCGTTGCTAGTCATGTACCTTGCCCATGATTCCTCCACATCGGATTTCCTGTCCTGCTGTTGAATCTGTTGTGGATGACTATGAAAACCAGGGGGATATGATGGTCGTGGAGCTTGAGTTTGCTGATTATTGCTCCATGAAAGGTTTCGGTGGTTCCTATTCCCCTGATTGTAGGTGTTTTGGTAAGTATTTTGCAGAATTCTATTGTAGTTGCCTATGAACTGAACGGATGCTGGATTTATTGCACACTGCTCTGTCGGATGATCACCCCCACACAATTCACATACTACCATAACCTGCTGAACTTGTTGTTGAACTTGAGCCCCTGCCATCGTATTTACCCTCTCATTCATCGTATAAAACTTCATGGATAATGCAGAAAGCTATGCTTGTATAGCTGTTACTCCATCTAATTCCAAGATCTCAGCCGCCTTTTCCTGTGTCATTCTTGCTGTGGGCCACTGGTAGTTATTTGTCGACATTGTTTCTATCAAATTGTAGGCTTCCTCGTAACTCTTAGCCATGAATGCACCGCCCGATGCCGCATCATCAATGCTAGTTTTGACATTTCCATGTAGCCCGTTATAGAAGGTGTTCATTTGTAACCACTTGGGCAATCCATGATGTGGGCACTTTCTGAGTAATTCCTTGTATCTCTCCCATGCCTCATATAGTGACTTCCCATTCTGCTGCTCAAACATTGTGATGTCATTCCTCATTTTCGCAGTCTTCGCCGGTGGTAAAAATTTGGCAAGAAATTTTTGAGCCAAATCCTCCCACGTAGTGATCGAACTCGACGGTAAAGAATGTAACCAACTCTTCGCCTTGTCCCGTAAAGTGAATGGGAACAAGCGAAGTCTCACTGCCTCATCTGACACCCCATTGTACTTGAACGTGTCGCACATTTCCAGAAAACTGATCAAATGCTCATTCGGATCGTCGTTTGCCATTCCCCCAAATTGACATGAGTTCTGCATCATCTGAATGGTCCCAGGCTTTATTTCAAAAGTGTTCGCAGCAATTGCAGGCCTAGTAATGCTCGACTGCAGATCAGTCACCCTAGGTGTGGCAAAATCCCTCAACGCTTTCTGGTCTTCGACAACCATCGTTTCTTCCTTATCAGAATTTTTGAATTCGTTCCTAGTTTCCTCAATCCACTTACTCAACTTTTGAAATCGTCTGTCAATGTCCTCCTCAAAAGGAAGCAAGTTTGGATGTTTAGATCGTGTTTGCATAAACCAATGTCGAAAACCTGAAAAAGAGAAAACAAAATAAAAATGTTTAAGTAAATGGACTAATTAAACCGATATTGTAAAACAAATATTAAAATCTCATTTAAATTATCCACTAAGAACGGCGCCAAAAAACTTGTTGGTGAAAATCAATACGCTTAAAAAAATACGCAGTGCACGTGGTCAACAAGTAATATAGTAGTGAATAGAGTATCGTTCCCACGAGGACAAAATATCAAGAATCTTAACTTCACAAGTATCAATTTTGTATTAACCCTAATTTTATTAAACTAATCAATTCAATGGTTTTAAATTATAAAAAAAAAACTAAATTAATAAAGAAATTAACTATCACAAAATAGTTACCAATAACGAAATCCGGAATTTCAAACAATTAATGGAGAATTAGACTTATGATTTCACCCTGAGCTTCACTCTGATTTTCAAACCTTTATTCCAACTCAATTCAATATTCCACTTTATTAATCAAGAACACGAACGTAGTAAAAGCCACCTCTCGATGCACTAATACGATATTAACATCAATCCATAATTAAGATAGAAATCCGTTAAACACCTAAATTAACCAACTCACTATATCTCTATGTGAACTGCAATCAAAGAAAGTTGAAGTTTAAGCTCTCTATACGATTACATGCGATGTCAAGCGTATCTCTACCTTAACAATAATCACAAATCTGCTATCGACAAAATTCATGACACATGCTATATTAACTAGGTCTAGATTCGAATCTCCTCTCTTGATTTCTTTCAAATCCACAAAGAACTGTTGATCAGGCAATTCATAAATTCACGCTCAAATTAACATAGATAAACTGAAAATATCTTATTAAATTGGAAATCAAAGTTATAGAATCATCGTTTCGCCCAAAGATCCATCACAAGTCTAATAAGTAAATTAGTTCATAACGAATGAATTAAAAACTGAATAATTTGTTGAAAACATCATCCCAATTACAAATAAGACTAAAGAGAAGAAGAATAAAGAAAACCCCTTCACTTCGCCTTGATTCGCAACCGTCGTGATAATCTCTGAAAATTACTCCTCCAACGTTCGCTCTTCAATCCTTAAAATTGCTCTTAAATTCTTGCCTTTTGTGTTATAAGATCGTTGTTTCTCTACGTAATAGCAAGCTCCCGTCTCTTCTGGCCAAATTCTTCTTTTATTAGAGTCCAAACGCATCAGCACAATCCCATAAACTGAGCTCTAGCAGACTTTGAAACAGAATAGGTCGGGTTCAGAACGGACCCCTTTTACGGGGTATACATCTACAATAAAGCCCGCCCCGGTGGGCTAGGCTACTGTCTTCAAATTTTTCAAGCTCCAACTTTTTTCCACTTTTGCTCCAAAAAGACTGCCATTCCTCACCAATTGCATCCATGACCACCCTACACATAAAATATCACAAAACGAGTAAAAACGAACACAAAACATGAAGGTAACTACGAATTTAAACTTGAAATGAATATCGATTCGTGTATATAAAATCCACTTATCACCTTCGCTGAAGTAATATTCCATGGATTACTTCACTAGACTTCGCTAGATTGATGACAACCACCAGATGTCTCACCCTTTTTGAGGTGATTTGGAGTTTCCATTTGCTGTTGGGTGCTTGTGCCCCATTTTCTTGAGCGTTTAATTAGCACGCCGGTTGAACTGATGACCTAAATTCCGCTGACATCCCTGGGGGTTGCAACTCGTTCTTTCGCTACCCAGATTAGAACTTCGGTGTAGAGGCCTCAACTGATGAGGACTTGACGCAGGCTAACATGTTTGATGGTGTAGATTTCATCCGCTAGGCCTTTCATCGTTGACCTTCTTTCTTAAGAATTTTCCCCTTCTTTTGATGAGAGGCTTTATCTCGCTTTAAATTTCTTCGCTTTCCGGGAATCAAAAAATGCCCCAGTTCTTTTGCATGTTTTTGTCGGGGATTCATATGAGGAACTCTCTTTGTTGATCAAATCGCGAGTGAATAATATCTGAATCGCCATTGAGATGATGATAGACCATGCTGATGGTGCTGACTGGTGCATTTTCCACTTTAGGATGGTTGATAAATGCCCCAGTGAAAAGTTTAATCCTATGTACAAGATAGATTGAAAGTATGAAAGGTTTAATCCCTGGTGGGATAAATTGAAAGTGTGAAATGAAGTGAAACCAGGCTGCTGGTTTAAAAAGTGTGTTTTTCCCTGAGGGGCAGATGGGTAAAAAGGAAAGGTTGTATATAGTGAGGGTTAAAGAACCTGAAATGACTGGTGATCTGATGATCCAAAACCAAGATGTTCGCTTGATGGTAACCTCAGACATAGTACCATTTCACGGTGTCTGAATTGATTAGTTTATAGAAATTCATCACCGTCCATTTCCTGTTATCTGAAAGCGCCTCCTGTCAATACCTCCTTGACAATAAACGGGCCTTCCCAGTTTGGAGCAAATTTTCCTTTAGACTTATCTTGGTTGTCAATGATCTTCTTCCAAACCAAGTCGTGTTGTTTGAACTGCCGTAGTCGGACTTTTCTGTTGTAGGATCTTCTTTACAAATAGAGGGTCGCTCATGTCTGGGCCACATACTACCCCATGGATTTCATCTATGAGCCTTTAAGCTTGGTCCTCGTCCAGACATCAGAGGAGACCTCGTCCTGCATCTCTTTTGTAGAGTGCATCTCTGCTCAGGTAGAATTTCATAGCAAGTCGATGGATCCGCCTTTTCTCAGTCGGGCTCGCCTTAGCGGGTGTAGATCTATCTGGTGAGTGTTCATAGACATGCTGATACCAAGGATGCTGGATGGGAGGTAGCTCATTCGATACTTCTCCAATGTAATTCACATAGGCTGGATCCTTTTGTTGGGAAAATGTGAGGGTTGGCATGTCTTCCTTGTCATGTATGTTGATCAAAGAGGCCCAAGTTGCTAGCACATCCGCAAAATCATTCCTATTCCGAGGAACGTGGAGGAATGCTTTTTTCTTCAAACTCTGAAGCCATCTGTAGAACCTGCCGATGGTAAGGCAACAACTGTAGAACCTGCCGATGATAAGGCAGCAACTGTAGAACATGTTGAAGAGCTCTTTTTTTTCTTTTTATTTATTTATTATTTTTTGTCTTTTTTCTTTTTTTTATTTTTTTTATGCATTATATCGTGGAAAAGAGTCATATAGCTCACTGATAGGTAGCTCCGGCAATGATGAGGCTGGATGATAATCGTCTATAGCAAAAGGTTCCCTAAGGAGTGATGAATGCAGTTTTCTCACGATCCTTTTCAGCAACCATGATTTGATGGTACCCCGCAAAGTAATCCGCAAAGGAGTACATGTCATACTGATTCATATCGTCAATGAGTATGTGGATGAATTGGACGGGAAAGCTATCTTTGAGACAAGCTTTGTTCATATCATTGTAATCCATGCAAACTCGCACCTTTCTTCCCGGTTTGGGCATGGGGACTATGTTGGATAGCCATTCAAGGTATGTTGATACCATGATGATGCCGACTTGAAATTGTTTCACAATTTCTTTTTTTAACTTTTAACCTCCACTCAGGTTTTAATCGCCTGAGCTTCTGCATGACTGGCTTAAATCCCCCTTTGATGGGAAGGCGATGAATGACATCGTCCGTGTATAAACCGACCATGTCTTTGTGAGACCATGCAAACACATCCTAGAATAGGGTCAATAGAGTAACCATGTCATTCCTTTGGCTTAGAGTGAGGTCTGTACCAATCTAGATTTGTTTGGGGTTTTCTAAGGTTCCGAGGTTTAAAAGAGGTGGGCTGATCAAGATTTGGCTTGGGTTTGTCTTCGACCCATTCTTTGATCTCCTGAGGTATCTCATAGTCCTCTTGTATTTCCATCAAGTCTGAGTCCAACTTTACATCAAAGTTACAGTCCTTGTGGAGAATATGCACTGCATCAGCAAGTTTAGGCACATCTAAATTTAGAGTCCTGAACCAACATGCTCTCACTTGATATATGAAACTGTTCAATCACACAAAGTGTTAGCATGTAATGACAAAAGTAACTGCTAATACTGTACAGAAAAAGTAAGCAGTTATTGCTATCTATAAGGCAGAATGAGTTTCTTCCCATTTTACCCTCATCGACCAATGCAAGGAGTGATGCTCCAATTGTCAAGGGCAAAGTCCTGGTGGACTGCAGTGATGGAGGGGTTGTCATCATCCTCCCTATCCCGAATGATGGCCATTATGTCTGAGAAATCATTGTCTGGGGTGTATCTGTTTGTATGTTCATCATGGACAATGACGCGTCTGCATGACATCATTCTGACAATGTCTTGTTTAATTCTTCGTTCCTCTTCTTCCACTCTTGGTCTGAAACAAAGACTTCTTTCTCCTTTACGGGTATCGGCTTGGGAAATAACATAGCCATTACGCTGGCTGGCACCTTTACAGGAAGTTGTGCGGACTCAGGAGTTGTAGGTGGAGACAATCGCTGTGTGGCTGAAGGAATCTGTCTGTGCTTATGAGGATTCCTGTGACTGGAACTAGCAGTATCCGGACCTTGGGTTCCTCATTGGGCAGAGGATTCAGCATGTACGGGTATCCTTGTACCCTGAGTAGATTGGTGTAGTTCTTCAAGCAGAATAGCCAAATCTGTGATTTGTTTACTTAATTCGTTGCATTCTTCACAAGAAACTGGATTAAGATCAGTCTGGTCAGATGAAGACATAATTGGATGTAGGCTCGTGGCCTCTTTGGATTTTGATCAGGTTACTGGACCAATTATATCCCTACAAAAAAGACTTACATAGTTTAGTCTTAGTGAATGTAGCAATATTACGTAATGTGTCCGTTTAGGAGTATCGTCCTGCAAAATGGATGTCACTTGACAAGATAGCATGTCAGGTTTTGATATAAAGGGAAGGCATATACACATATTCCTTCATATTTTCCATTACATTGAGATTGACATGGAAATGAAATTACAAGTAATTGAAATGTAGAAGTATGAAGAGACTTTTCTCCACGTTTGGTTTATCAGAGGCTGACCTATCTTAGGTTACTCTCGCGGCTTTTTGGCATGAAGGTTCCCAAATCATCGCAATTTACTCAACGGGAATTTAATCCGGTCTTTCAACTAGAGCGAATTTGGGTGGTGCCTTTCCTTAGCCTCAGGGAATTAGTCTTCCCATGAGTCCAGTAATCAAACACCGACAGGATAGCCTCCTTATGGAGGGACCACACAACATACATTCACCTACATCGCGTCTCACCGTATAGAAATGATGACATGTGCGAAGCACTAATATCACAGGCAGATATGGTGCGAAGCACTAAGTGCAATAAGTAAATGCATTCGTACACATTCATTCAAATGTAAATGCAACATCCACACACAAGCATATAACAATTTTGAAAATATCGTAATAGCGGCTTAAGTCCTCTTACTGGTGTCCTCAGCGGAGTCGCCACCTGTCTACATCGGGATTTTTAGATGTCCCTTTCCGTTACTTGTTCTTTGGTGTTCTCATTTTAGGTGAGATTTGTTTGAAAAAACAAGTGAAAAAGGTCCGACATGTATAATGTCGGCGATGGAATGTTAAGAGTCGCCAGTTGGTTTTTTAAATGGTTTTACCAACACAACCGAGAAAAGGTTTGCACATTGACCTAGTGATGTGATACTGCTAAACGGGTCGGTGAAACCGAGATTCATTAGGGTCCGGGGACTTGATTATGCGGAGGGAAGGTGTTAGGCACCCCCCGACAACCGTGTTACCACTGTGACCGCCTCTTTTCAAGAAACTATTATCTGAATGTGTGTGTGTGTGTGGGTCAATGTGCTATTATTTGGAAGTAGTGCGAGGCCTCGTTCGTACCTATATACATAAGGTTTGAATTTATATAAAAATTTAGTTTTTAGCAAGATATAGCAATGATGTTTTATAAAAAGTTTTTTCAAACCCTGATGCTCAATAGTAATTGAGACCTTTTACACTTCCATTTTATCAAGTGTTCGGCTTGATTGATTTTATTTTCGAGATGCGAAGCATCTGTAAGAAAATAGTGTACAAAATAATGCCGACTTCCTCTTGGGTATGAAACCCATCTGAGGAAATTCAGACACCGCAGAATAATTTACAAGCTGCTTACAACTAAAAATGTCCATCACAGGAACCGAATCTAGATCCAATAGGCTGAATCTGTGATCACATGATTCCTAGGCGCACATGATACCGTAATTTGAATGAAAGCAGTAAGCATGTATATACATAAAAGCTGTAAATATATATATACAGACATGATCACCAGCCACGAAGCACCTCCGTGGGGGATCAAAAAATGTAAATAAAGCTGTAAAAGCTATCAACCGTCACGGAGGAAACTTCAGGCGGGACGAAACATAAATAAAGTTGTAAAATCTATCAACCACCACGGAGGAAACTCTAGGCAGGACAAAATGTAAATAAAGCTGTACAAAGCAATCAACTGCCACGAAGTGAACTCCAGGCAAGACGAAACGTAAAGAAAACTGTAAAAGCAATCAACCACCATGAAGTAAACTCCAGGTAGGACGAAATATATATATATAAGCAATAAATGCACCGGATGTAAAATCCAGGCTCATCGAACAGAGTTCGACAACAGTTCATATATATATATATAAGCGAGTAAACGCACTGGATGTAAAATTCAGGCTCATCGAACAGAGTTCAACCACAGTTTATATATATATATATAAAAGCGAGTAAACGCACCGGATGTAAAATCCAGGCTCATCGAACAGAGTCCGACACACAGTTCATATATATAAGTATATATATATAAATATATATAAAAGCAGTAAACCCTCCAGACCGAAGTCTAGGCTCATCGAACAAAGTCCGACACACAGTTCATATATACAAGTATATATATATAAAGCAGTAAACGCTCTAGACCGAAGTCTAGGCTCATCGAACAAAGTTTGACACACAGTTCATATATATATAAATATATATATATATATATAAGCAAATAAACGTTCCAGACCGAAGTCTAGGCTCAATCGAGGCATAAATTGATAATGTTAGTCCATATATATAAATATATATATATATATATAAATATATATATATATATATAAATGTATATACAAACTAAAATAAAAACCACGGACCGAAGTCCGGGCAAACGCACGCAGCACGACTCTCAACGTGAAGAAGGTTGTGTGCAAAGATGAAGAGAAAGGCTTTAAAGTGTGTGAGAAGGCTTATAGTTGGCTGCCAAAGAATACTTCTATATCTTTAAAGTGGGTAAACAATGGCTTTTGCAGGTACAAAATTAGCTATATATGAGCTCACAAGTGTTTAAAATGAGAAAGTACACTGTGTGGGGTGAGTGTAGAAACAAATTCAAGGTGGCTTCCTCATTGATTTTCTATTGCAAAATGGTCACCCCAAGCCCTCTATTTATAGGGGGCCGCAGTGAGTCTACTGCAGAACCTAGTAGCAGGTGTGTACTGGTGCTCGGGGTGCCAGGCGGTGTGGGTCCCGCAGTGTCAAAGCACGTATATCTTAGGACAACGCTACTGTTCATTCGGTCGTTCATAACTTTCAATCCGGGAGTCCGATGGAAGCGTGCCATATCATTCCAGAAAGCTCTTTTCGAGAGCTTCACAATGATATAGGATTTGCCCATTTTTGATTCTAGGAAGAAGGGTCCATGACCGAAATAGCATTTTTGGGTTTCTGTTAGATAGTCCGTTGAGCCGTTTTGCGTAGTTTGCGCTTAAAAGTTAAGATATGGTTCTTGTGGAACTTATATTGAAGTAATTTGAGTTTATTTGATGTGAGTTGAAGTTGAGTTGGCAAAATGACTATTTTTCCCCTCCTGGGGTTATCTCCGGTTTTTACGCACTTGTAGCAGTCTTTTCTCAAGGTTATCTCTGAGGTTGACCTGATGTTGACTCTGAGTGTCCTCAGGGTTATCTCTAAGGTTGGCTTGACCTCCTGGGTCTATCTCCAGGCTTTGATCCTGATCCCCCGGGGCTATCTCTAGGGTTGAAACTGACTTTCCCGGGGTTATCTCCGGGTTTGGAAACTGTTTTCCCGGGGTTATCTCTGGGTTTGGAAATTTGATCTCTTGTGACTATCTCTGAGGTTAAAATTGATGTTGTGATCCTCTAGGGTTATCTCTAGAGTGTGAAAAAGACGCTTTTGCCCTAATGCATGGTTAGTAACAGGAAAAGAAAATTTCGAGTGTCTACAAGAGTTATCTCTGAGATTGGACTATTGCAAGTGTTGAAGGTCCTCGGTGTAATCTTTGAGGTGTGCCTGTCTTCCTGGTGTTATCTCTGGGTCTTGTACAGAGTGCCTCGGTGTGAGTGCCGAGGTTGAAGCCGATTGCATGCATTTGAAACAAGCATTTCTGGGGTTATCTCTGGAACTGCATTCCTTAGGGTTATCTCCAAGGTTGGTAACTGCTACTCCCAATGTTGGGACTGAGACTGAATATCTCGAGGTTATCTCCAAGATGAATTGGCCTTCTCCGGTGGAATTTCCGGTATTGGAACTGCATGCCTCAGGGTTATGTTTGAGGTTAGAACTGATACTCTCGGTGTGTGTTCCGGGGTTGAGACTGAACTTATGGTAGTATCCGGATGGGATATGAGTTGTCTTCCAAGGTTATCTCTGAAAGACGAATCTACCCTCCTGCAATGTCAGTGACAGGTGTGCAGAAAATTTTGAGTATCTACAGATGCCCCTCTTTATCATATTCATGCAATGCATGGATAGGATAAAGAATCCTAGACACTTGAAATGTAAAAAGATAAACATGATGCAAAGTGCAACAACATGATGCAAATGTATGATGCATGTGTGTTGGGTTATTGTCCTACATGCTGGGGATGATTGTCATCTCCTGGTTGCTTCTACCGGGGATTGGCAATGATGACCAGATTGGATGTGTGACCCAAATCTTTTAGAATGTTGACGCTGGGGTTATCACCAAAGTCCTTAATCCTTGATATAGACTTGATTCTGAAGATGTGCCTCTCGTGTACGAGAGATCTGTGGGGATAAAGATTTGTCTGTTTGAGGATGTGTATAACATATCCTATCATCGATCCTCTTCGATGATGATGACCCTTCCTGGTTTGTATCACCAGGACATATCAATGTTTTGTTGGATTTACTGCCAACAGTATGTGTTGTCAGGGCTGCCTGACCTTTGCTGACATGTACGTCACCGAATAAAACCCCTGTTGGGCATACTATCAAGGTTGTTTGACCTTCGCTGATGTGTGGATCACCAAATAAACACCCCTATTGGGTAGACTGTCAAGGCTGCTTGACCTTCGTTGACGTGTGAATCAATGGAACATGCATTGTAACCCCTGTCGGGGATCTGCTTGATCCTCGCTGACGTGTGTATCAACGACTGAAATCATCGGATGGTTTCTGATGCTTCGTTGGATTTACTTGCCAACGGTTACAATGATTTCAAGGCTATTTGACCTTCGTTGATATGTGTGTCAACACATGACATGGCGTGATACCCCCACCGGGGATATGTACTTCGACATATACAAACGCATGATGCCCCCGCCGGGGATCTGATTGAAAATTAGGGTGACGACCCTGAATTGGCGGCATTGGACCTGCGCAAGGTATTGCCGAGTGCAATTTTTAATAGCTGAGATCATCGGCATAGTGTACCCTGTGCTCGGACAAATACCAATGAGTGATGTGTAGACCCACGATTTGGTCTAAGAAAACCAAGATTGTAAGCAATTCTGCTTAATCGCGTAGCGTTTTTATTCCTGATTTGGCTTTTTCAGCTTATGAAAATTTCGTTGCAACTCAAACTGGACCAAGACAGAGGGGTGGGACCCATGTAGGGGTGCACCTGCGGCCAGCCGTGGTGCTATTAAGGGTGCAGGTTTTCCTTTTCAAGTCATTTTCAAGTTGCGCCGCGAAGGAAATCTGAGAGCTCTTCTTCAGATCTGTTGAGTTCAGGCGTATTTCTGCAAATTTTGTCACCGTACAAGGGTTTTACACTGTCCTGGTAACGTATGCATGTCTTCTTTTTCCAGTTTTTATCCATTGAAAAATGACTTATCACATAAAATGCATCTAAACACATAGTAGTGAATATACATGCTCAAATGACTTGATAAAAAACATTCAACATAGTAAATGTTAGTATTAAACCATGCTAAACATAATGATGTGAAAAAATTTGACTTTTGAGATAGTCAAATTAGCACCTTTTTCTGCTATTTCTTATCCTATTTGAGGACAAATGAGCAAAAGGTAAAAATACAAAGTAATCCTTGTAATTAAACTACCCTTATGGATTGATGACTTTGACTTCTTATGCATGTAGTATATATATGTGAATGTGGGCACGTGTGCTACTGAATGGCCACCTAGTCATGCCTATGTGCATGTGGATAGTCCTATTTACAGAGGGGACTATGGAAAATTTTTCCAAAATATAGGCATTGAATAGTCATGCATTTTTAACTATACTGTAGATGTTTATTAAAGTAATGCATACATGCATGTAGTCATAAAATGCATTTTTAAAAGAAAGCTCCAGGTTAGAAATTACCACACCCTCTCTGAGGTGATTTGGAGACTCTTGTCCAAATATTATGGATCCGGATCAGCCGAGTAGTTCCTGCAGGACCACTTCTGGTGTATGGAGGAGGGTTTTTGAAGTGCCTCGACCCCGTTCTGTTAGACAACCTCGTCGGTTAATGGAGGCGGAGATACGTCTAGTCCAAGTTGATGTGCCGGACGTCGAGGAGGAGGATGTTCTGGTTATGGACCCCATTCCTGCTGCACATGTTCCCCATAGGGACCTCCCGAGTATTCAGGTGGAAAACCCAGAGCTTCTGGGTGATTTGAGTCGACATCCCTCGATGTATTTGCATGCCAACGAGGTATAACGTTAGATCTTAATCTTTATTCTTTCCTATTGATGAGGAGTAAAGGATTTTGATGTTGATCTTCATTTTATGTTGTTCCCAGCTTTACACAGCCTCGAGGGAACTAGTTCAGCATCCACTCCATGTATCAGGCTCTGCATCCTGACTATAGAGCGATTGTGCATGACTGGGGATTTCACCATACTAAAGGACCAATGGCATTTGGCCAGGGTGGATGCTTTCTTGATATGCATAGTGGCGTATGTGTACATGCCACGATATATGGATGAGTTGGATATCGGTGTTATCATGGCAGTGAGAGCTCTTAGGGAGGGTCATACCATCATTCCGATGATTGTGGCAGAGATGCTGAGGTCAGCCACATTTTGTAGCACTTACCCTGCAGGGGTATTTACAGGCAGTTCAGTCATTTTGTACGTGTGGTTTATGTCACACTTGAGACGGATTGGGACCTTCCACTAACACGGGTATTGCTTCAACCATGATATAGCTATATCTTACTCCTTTTAGCCTTCGGAGTGTACAGACGCTATGTCTTGGTCGATGTTCTTGGCGGATATCAAAGATCCGTTTGGCATTCTGTTGTGCACATGGCTTAGTTCACCCTACAGTTTCATTACTCATGCTCTAGGCATGAACTATCTCCCTCTGGCTGGTTTGAGGGGTATGACTACCTATCACCCATTGGTCGTGATGTCGCAGTTTGACCAGTTCCAGGACTTCCATCATTTTGAGGGGGCGCTAGGTCAGCGTTTAGCTTCTCGCCATCTATCAGCAGAGGACCGATCCCGGGTGTATGCATGTTGGGATTAGCGTGAGATAGTTGCTTTCTCTATTAGCCATCCGGGCTATTCGCCAGAGTATTTTGTGTGGATGGAGACAGAGACTTTATCGGTTGCGGCAGTATCCACAGTGCCGGATAGTGATTCAGATGATGAAGAGCCCATGGAGGACATTAATTCCCACATCGATGAGGAGCCACTTACTGGGTTGCCAATGAAGGGTTTTGATACAGAAACTCACAACGAAAATTAAAATTTTAAAGCAATTTCAAAACCCTAAACAGGATCCATGCGAAAATCAATTAACTTCGTGTAAAGAGATTATACCGAATATGAAAATGCTTCTGAAACACTTCGAATCTCCAACGCAATTCTTCACGAAACTACGTCTCTATGGTATCCACATGAATGTCGCACGAACCGTTACACGATTCTGCAATAAAGGGACTTGCGGTACTAGCCACCAAGGAACATGATTTTTCGAAAGGTTTTCTGTCTAGTCTCTCTCTAAGAGCGGCTAGGGTTTTGAAGTTATGACATTACCCTAAGTGGCTGCTATATATCATATATATAGTAGTTAAAAGGTATTAATCAAAACCTAATTTCATAAAATCCAAATTTATATATATATATATATATCTTAATTAAGTCTTACTTAATTAATATACATATATAAAAATTATCCTTTTAATTTAAATTCGTGATTTAAATACTATTAATCATATTAATATATTTAAATCCTTAAAATTTAAATTAATTCCCTTTTAAATTATGTTCTATGTGTGTGACCCTATAGGTTATTATTACGTTGACAATAATTTTAAAATCATATTATAAAATTATAAATAGTGAGTGGCATCTAGTAATGCATCACTGCTACCCAAGTAATAATAAGACCGATGATTCGATGCAACCTTTTCGTGACCAATGTTTCAATGTAATTTAATCCTTTTAACCTTAATATCCTAGATTAAACTCGAGTCATGGAATGTGTCATACTCTTCATAATTTAATCTGAGTTTTTTTTATCAATGAGTAGACTATATGAAACAAATCACTATTTGAGCATGGCCATACATTTCATAGTCCTACTCAATCAAGAGGCCTATGGATATCACCCCTAATATATAGGATGGTTAAATTCCATCTAGATCACTCATATTCCTCACACGATTCATGATGTACCCAATAATCACCTTTATAGTCCACCCTATTAAAGGTGACATTTGATGATATCAAAGTACATAAATTCCCGTGTAGAAATATAGTGATTTCAGGTCGGAGGACCATTAGATCATTGTCACTATGAGAATTGCTAGTGACACTTCGTATAATGCTCCACATAGAATTCTCATGATGGGTCTGTCCAGTACATCGTTCTCTAACATGTACCTATGCATTGACTTAATATCTCATATATTTATGACCAATGAGATTTGGTCATCAGTCAATCCACATACTAGTCTTAATGCATCATTGTTGTCCCATCAACAATGATACTCGACTAGGGACATTTAAGAACAATGATACTAATTGTAATTATATAATCTCATGTTCAAGTCACATACTTGAAACTATATAATTTGTATCAATATTCTAAGGATTTTTATTATGTTAACATTTATATAACGCAGTAAATAAAACCATAATAAAATCATTCATTTATTCAATCAAATATAATATCAAAATGTTAAGCAATTATATCAAATAATTGGCCTCTAGGGCATAAACTCTAACATCCAACATCTCCTTTAGATTCTCCCAGTACTAGCACTATTGTGATCCAGCATTTGGCATAGTACTTTGAGCAGAGTCTTCATATGATGACCTTCGAGAGAGATCAGGCCAGAGCCTTGATGTTGACTACTTTTGATGGGAGTGATGCAGCTCTGTTAGAGAGAGACGAGGCATTAGCTCATAGAGACGCCGCTGTTGTTGAGCGGGATGAGGCCAGATCAGCCAGAGATGATGTGATAGTTGAGAGAGATAGTGTCATATCTTCCCGGGACGTAGCCGTTACAGATGGTACTACAGTGAGGTCCCTTACCACTGGCATGATTGTAGATATGAGCACATACATTGATGAGCATAGAGTCACCATGCAGATGGCTGTAGATCTGTTAGCTCGTGTGGATACCCTTGAACAGGAGACCACAACGTTACCTCCTTCGGCTGAGAGGGATGCCATGTTAGGCTTGATAGCTCGCATATACGCTGATTTGTAGATGGGCTTGTATTTTCCTGCATAGACTAGCTTAGCCATTTTGTCATGTACAGTTTACATTGTGTATATCAAACAACATTATATATATAGCAGGGAAATATATTTTTGATCACTTCCCTTTTAGATATGTCTGGATACTTGCTTGATATTTTGCCTGCTTCTTCAGGGCTTGTGATCTTGATGTATTGTGAATTCCTCCTTGATGGATGGACATTGAGTTGTCTCTAGATAGTTTAGAATGGATCATTGATCTGTATGTATCCCCTACCATCTCTTTGGTGTCTTGGGACTTATTTCTATATGGAAATGTGGAGAGGAGTGTGGCTTTCCTCTCTAAGATTGACCGCACCACAGATGGTCGCCAGTATTCCTATTTAGGAGGAGCCTAGTTAATTCCATCTCTTATGGATTGGTGTTGCTCCTTGAGGCACAACCGCAGCTTAGATGGTCGCCGAATCTCCTATTTAGAAGGAGTTCAGGTAATTCCATCCCTTTGGTCTAAAGCCGAATGAAAATGGATTGAAGTTTGATCCCAATACCAGATGACAAGTGTTTGTGTTTTGGTAGGGGGTGAGACCGAACCATGAATGGCTGCCTACGTACTCCTATTGAAGAGGAGATTAGGTCTGCGTAGTTCGAACCTGGTGTAAGAGGTTCAACGCTGTTTGTGACAGAAATGGTGTAAGAATATTTTTGTTGTTTCTGTTTTTGTAAGGAGAAGGGTGTAGAAATGTTTTTGTTGTTTTTGTTTTATTGCGACCGGGCCATATAAAATGGTTGCCTATGTACTCCTATTGAAGAGGAGATCAGGTCGACGTAGTTCGCCCCTCAGGACGATTTGTAACCGAAGAACTTGATCCCATGTGCAGGTCAAACTGCGGGGAAAAAGAAAGTTTGATCCTAGATGTGACAAACGAGATTTTGTAAATTAATTTTAATATTTATTGAATTAAATAAATATTTTTTGATGATTTAATTATTAGATTTAATAATTAATTGATGCAATTGTGGTAGATTAATTTAATTATATGTGTTACAGATTATTAAATTAATGTAGAAAATAATTATTATTCGATGTATGTCATTATGTGAGCTTATTGTATTAAAAGAAATATTTAATAAGCCTAATGTTATTTTAATTAATTTAATTATTAATTAGAGAATTAATAATTTGACATTATTTATTAATGAGAAAATTATTTATGTGACTATGTGAATTTATGAGAAATTATTATATTTTATTTAAAGTAAATTAAATAAGATATTGATTTATTTTATGAAAGAATGTGACATTAATTAAACTATATGATAAAGGTTTATTAAATTAATTAGTTTTTAAATCTATTTTGCTAGCCAAACAAGGCCCTATGGGGAGTTGGAGCAGTTATCCATTATTGGGTTAACTGACCACAACACGTCAGTTCATTTACGACGTCTTCTTTTTATTTTCTTTCATTTTTCCTAAGTCTAGAAAAGTAGAAACAGAGAGAATTTCAGAGAAAGATTGAGAAGTATTGAGAGAGAATTTTGATTGAAGAAGAGTTGAGAAGAAATTCATTCCCTACTAATCTATACTTATTCTCAGGGTAATCTCCTCTTCCCAAATTCTAAATTTCATGTTGTTTAAGTTTTATAAATATATATTTTGTAAGCCATAACATCAGTTTCATGAAAATACGTAGTATATGGTTTCTACAAAATTACAGAGTATGGGTTTTGGCCTTATGGCCTTATACATGTTATTTTATGTATTGATCGTATATTATCCCTAAATTTTACACTCATATATTATTATGCATGTTGATACGAAGAGACCAAAGTTTAAATAAACGGATTCGGTGTTATAACGAATCCGTAGTGACAATTTTCATGTTTTATTTTCAAAACCTTCAAGAACATCAAAGTCAGTGAATTTATAGGTTTCAATTCTGTAATTATGTGTTTTAATGGATTTAAATCGTTCTATAATTGTTGGGTAATGATTATGTATTAATCATAGCATGTGGGTATGTTAATTTAGTGAAATTAATGATCATTTATTGTCCTTTTCACTGAACTCTGTGTTCTTCGCGAACTGGGAATCAAAGTCTGGAGTTCCGTGCCACGGCGCCAACTCTAGAACTGAAGTCCCGCGCCGCAGCGCCAAGTGTCCAGAAGAAAAGGAGGTGGAAATTTCAATCAGAAGAAAAGGTGGAACGACAGCTCATCATCGGGAAATCAACAAGGTAATCAGAAGAAAAGAATCGAAGCATGCCCGACTTGCGGGAAAGCCCATCTGGGAGTTTGTATGAAAGGAAAAAGAGTGTGCTACAATTGTGGTCAAGAAGGCCACATAGCACCAAACTGTCCAAACCCAAAGAAGGGTGCTTGTTTTACTTGTGGTTCGAAGGACCATCTGGCAAGAGATTGTCCCAAGAAGGGATCGGGAGGTCGGGATCGGGGAGTAAACCGGGAAATAACGGTGGAAATGCCTTAACCATCAAGAACCAACCAATAAAAAAAAATCAATCACTTGGGACTTTCAACATGACTCAGACAAGATGCGATTCAATCTCGTGATTTGGTGTCGGTATCATTAGATCAATAAAATTAATGCTTATGTTTTATTTGATTCGGGTGTTACTTGTTCCTTTATATCCGATGATTTTGCCAAGAATTTAGATTTGCCTAAGGATGAATTGGATTACCCCATGAATATAGAAATTGCGAATAGAGAAATAATCCTTGTTAAGTATGTACATAAGAACTGTAGAGTGGATATTAAGGGTAATATCATGAATGTAGATCTTATCCCTATTCGACTTGGGGAATTTGACGTTATATTGGGGATGGACTGGTTATTCAATTACGGTGTTGTAATTGATTGCCAAAAGAAGCGTATTAACCTTATGACCCCGTCAAAGGTTGTATTTTATGGTAGCAAGTCGCCTAGACAAGCGAGTTGTCTGACGATGATGCAGGCCAGAAAGTTATTAAGACAAGGCTGTGTAGGATATTTAGCTTACATAGTTGACAGTCGAAAAGAGAATCCGAAGGTAGAAGAGATACCAATCGTAAGGGACTTCGTCGACGTGTTTCCAGACGATTTACCAGGACTTCCACCAGATAGAGAGGTAGATTTTGTGATCGATTTGGCACCCGGAACTGATCCAATATCGAAGGCACCATACCAAATGGTACCAGTAGAGATGAAAGAACTAATGGTACAACTACAAGAATTGTTGGACAAGAAGTACATTCAACCGAGCGTATCGCCGTGGGGAGCGCTGATGTTGTTTGTGAAGAAGAAGGATGGAACGATGCAGCTCTGTATTGATTATAGAGAACTGAATAAGGTCACGATTAAAAATAGATATCCTTTACCGAGGATCGACGACCTGTTTGATAAATTAAAGGGAGCGAGATACTTTTTCAAGATAGACTTGAGAAGCTGTTATCATCAACTGAAGGTGAGGCCAGAGGATATACCGAAGACAACGTTCAGAATGCGATACGGTCACTACGAATTTTTAGTAATGTCATTTGGTCTAAGGAATGCTCCTGCAGCATTTATGGGACTAATGAATGGTGTGTTCAAGTCGTTTTTGGACAAGTTCGTAGTGGTATTTATAGATGATATTTTGGTCTATTCCAAAACCAAGGAAGAACATGAAGAGCATTTGAGATTAACATTGGAAATATTGAGAAGAGAAAAGTTGTATGCTAAGTTTTTGAAATACGAATTTTGGATTGAACGAGTGTAATTTCTTGGGCACGTGATCGATAAAAACTGAATTTCGGTAGATCCATCCAAAGTTGAAGCTGTAATTAACTGGGATCAGCCGAGAACGCCGTCGAAAGTAAGAAGTTTTCTTGGATTACCAGGATATTATAGAAGATTCATACAAGACTTTTCCAAGATCGCAACTCCGTTAACGAATTTAACTCGAAAAGCTGTGAAATTTGTTTGGACGGATAAGTGTGAGGAAAGTTTTCAAGAATTAAAGAAGAGGTTGAGTACGTCCCCTGTGTTATCTCTTCCGTATGATACAGGAAATTTTGTTGTTTATAGTGATGCGTCGTATAAAGGACTTGGTTGTGTGCTAATGCAAAATGGCAAAGTCATTGCGTATGCATCACGACAATTGAAGGATTACGAGAAGGGTTACCCGACCCATGATTTGGAGTTAGCTGCAGTTGTTTTTGCTTTAAAAATTTGGAGGCACTATCTCTACCCGGAGAAGTGTGAAATATATACAAACCACAAGAGTCTGAAATATATTTTCACATAGAAAGACTTAAATATGCGTCAAAGAAGATGGTTGGAATTAATCAAGGATTACGACTATGAGATTTTATACCATCCGGGTAAAGCGAATGTAGTTGCCGACGCCTTAAGTAGAAAGGGTCGTGAGAAATTGATGATGTTGACTGCTCAGGAGGAGCTAATTGTGGAAATGGAGAAACTGGAATTGGAAGTGAAGTATCCAATGGATATTGATGAGAAGCTATTTCAGATGCAATCTGATACAACTCTACTAGATAAAGTGAAGGAGGCTCAACTTCAGGATGATGAATGCAAAAAGGTGACAAAGAAGATATTTGAAGGAACCGAACCGAGATTTAAGATGGATAAGGAAGGAATATTGAGATTTGAGAGTAGAATTTGGGTACCACCAGTCATAGAGATTAAGGAAGATATTTTAAGCGAGGCTCATAGTTCGCGATATTCGATTCACCCTGGTAGTACCAAGATGTACCAAGATCTTAGACAACATTTCTGGTGGCCGAATTTGAAACGTGATGTTGCAGAATGTGTTGCCAAGTGTCTGACTTGTCAGAAACTGAAAGCGGAGCATCAGAGACCAAGTGGATTGCTACAACCGTTAGAGATCCCAGAATGGAAATGGGAACATATTACAATGCACTTCGTGGTTGACCTTGAAACTAACTCGGAAAGGCTACGACGCTTGATATGGGTTATCGTTAATGGTCGACGAAATCGCACACTTCCTTCCGATCAAAATCGATTCAACTTGGATCGGTTAGCAAGGCTATACGTAAAAGAAATTATTTGAGACACGAGTGCCGATGTCAATTGTTTCGATAGAGATCGCGTTTTACATCGAACTTCCGGGAAGCGTCTCTGAGGAATACATGGGTACGCAATTGTGAATGAGTACAGCTTACCACCCTCAAACAGACGGGCAGAGTGAGAGAATGATTCAAACATTAGAGGATATGCTAAGAGCCTGTGTGATGGACTTTAAAGGAAATTGGGATGATCACCTATCGTTAGTAGAGTTCGGCTACAACAACAGTTACCACGCTAGTATTGGCATGCCGCCTTACGAAGCGTTATACGGCAGAAAGTGCAGAACTTCGCTTTATTGGGATGAAGTCGGTGAAAGACAATTGCTAGGGCCAAAATTGGTACAACAAACGGCAGAAATAGTCAAAGTGATCCGAGCACGACTGGTAGTGGCTCAAGATCGACATAAGAAATACGCTAATCCACATCGTAAAAATATCGAGTCTGAATCAGGTAGTTATGTTTTCTTGAAAGTCTCTCCCTAGAAGGGGAAGATCAGGTTCGAAAAGAAAGGAAAATTAAGCCCAAGATTCATTGGACCCTTTGAAGTACTGAGAAGAATCGGAGAAGTTGCGTATGAGGTAACCTTACCTCCAGCACTCGAGAATGTCCACAACGTTTTCCATGTTTCTGTGTTACAACCCTACAATGCTGATTACAAGGATGTAATTGAATACGAACCCCTACATTTTGAGAAAGACTTATCTTACGAAGAAATTCCTGTCCAAATTGTCGACCGAAAAGAAGAAGTTCTCAGAAATAAAGTTATACCTTATGTTAAGGTAATTTGGAGGAACCACAACGCTGAAGAAGCTACGTGGGAACTTGAAGAGAATATGATGAAGAATTACCCTCATTTATTTACTTAATTATGTGTAAACGATTCTGGGGACAGAATCTTTGTAAGGGGGGAGAATGTAACGGGTTGAATTTATCGAGTCGTGATTCTGGGGACAGAATCCTGTTAAGGGGGGAAAGATGTGACGAACGAGATTTTGTAAATTAATTTTAATATTTATTGAATTAAATAAATATTTTTTGATGATTTAATTATTAGATTTAATAATTAATTGATGCAATTGTGGTAGATTAATTTAATTATATGTGTTACGAGTTATTAAATTAATGTAGAGAATAATTATTATTATTCGATGTATGTCATTATGTGAGCTTATTGTATTAAAAGAAATATTTAATAAGCCTAATGTTATTTTAATTAATTTAATTATTAATTAGAGAATTAATAATTTGACATTATTTATTAATGAGAAAATTATTTATGTGATGTGAATTTATGATAAATTATTATATTTTATTTAAAATAAATTAATATAAGATATTGATTTATTTTATGAAGGAATGTGACATTAATTAAACTATATGATAAAGCTTTATTAAATTAATTAGTTTTTAAATCTATTTTGCTAGCAAAACAAGGCCCTATGGGGAGTTGGAGTAGTTACCCATTATTGGGTTAACTGACCACAACGCGTCAGTTCATTTACGACATCTTCTTTTTATTTTCTTTCATTTTTCCTAAGTCTAGAAAAGTAGAAACAAAGAGAGTTTCAGAGAAAGATTGAGAAGTATTGAGAGAAAATTTTGATTGAAGAAGAGTTGAGAAGAAATTCATTCCCTACTAATCTATACTTATTCTCAGGGTAATCTCCTCTTCCCAAATTTTAAATTTCACGTTGTTTAAGTTTTATAAATATGGCTTTCAAACCTGTTGTAAAGCCTCTGTAACTGAGAAAGGAGTAATGTTTATGGGTTATGTATGTATTAATATGTATCACATCGTATTTAATTATATATATTTTGTAAGCCATAACATCAGTTTCACGAAAACACGTAGTATATGGTTTCTACAAAATTACAGAGTATGGGTTTTAGCCTTATGGCCTTATACTTGATATTTTATGTATTGATCGTATATTATCCCTAAATTTTACACTCGTATATTATTATGCATGTTGATACGAAGAGACAAACGTTTAAATAAACGGATTCGGTGTTATAACGAATCCGTGGTGACAATTTTCATGTTTTTTTTTCAAAACCTTAAAGAACATCAAAGTCAGTGAATTTATAGGTTTTAATTCTGTAATTATGTGTTTTAATGGATTTAAATCGTTCTATAATTGTTGGGTAATGATTATGTATTAATCATAGCATGTGGGTATGTTAATTTAATGAAATTAATTATCATTTATTGTCCTTTTCAATGAACTCGTGTTCTTGTGAACCGGGAATCAAAAGTCATCGGAGTTTCGGCATTTGGCCAACTCGAGAACTAAAATCCGATTAAAGAAGCGCCCACTGTGCCATGATTGCTAAGTGTCAAGCCCACGGTAGCAAAGTACAAGTGTCTGATGGCGCATGCATACTCTCAAGAAAGTTCAGAAATGAGATTTTTAAAATGATTAAGTCTAACAATGTGTTAGTAACTTAATGTAATGAACATGTAAACATGTTAGAAGTATAATGAGAAGTAAATTAGATGTTTAACATGTAAATAACATAATTACATGTGAATTGAGTTATTGAAATACATAATTAGTTTGATATTCATAAAGTACAAATTATGTGACAATGTGATAATTTGACTAAGTATAGTCATAACCAAAGTTTAGACAAAAGAATGATCATTGATGATTAGTTAAGTTATAATTAACTGGTATTGTGAATGTGAATGATATGTATGATTTAAATTCAAAGAACGTGCTTAGTTAAAGTGTAATCTACGCACGAGGCAAGTTTCCTAACCCTACTTGTCATTATTGTTTAAGTTTATTATTTACCTCGAGTAAATTATCATTACTATTGTTCAAGTTCAAATGTTATATTAAAGATTAATTATCTTTTCAAAGCATGATTTAGTTATACAATAATTGTCCTATTGTATACTTCCTGTGATTATTATTCAATTTGAATATCATTATTATTGAACCTTATTAGACTAGCGAACCCTTATTGATTCGACTTGTCCATAGTTTATGAGCGTTCTAAATTTCAGAACCCTTGATGAATTATCCAAACCAAACTTCCTTTGGTGCGGACTCGAATGTCAAACTGAGATGAACAACCCTGCAAAGGGATTAACTTATGCGTTAGCATTAAGATATTGTGCACAGTATGGTACTAAGGACTGATCCCCCTAAGTACGAGTAGAAAGGTCCATAGTCTTATGTCTGTTAAAGGTTTCAAGTATAACCCTTGATAACCTAGGACATAGTTCAAGGTCGTATGACCCTCAGAATTCTTTTGATTCTTGTTATTCATTCTTGATTCAAAAGTTGAGTTTTCATTCAGTTGTCTTTGATTTATTCACATGTTATTATACTGTTATTTCATTATTATACTTGTGGGTAATAGTGCTCACTCTTGCTTAATAATAACATTGCAGTTAAGAACGAAAGAACTGATGAACCTTCCACTAATAAGGGTAAGGGCAAAGTTAGCAAGTGATGAAGACTTGTTATTTTATTAGATGATGTATTCATGTTTAAGACTTGAGTTAATGATGTTGTTAAGACTTATTTGTTTATGATTCCGCACAGATGTTTAAGGTTAGTTCAACCTGGGATGATGTTTATTATTCGGATGTTGTAACCCCATAAGGGGAAGATTTTATTTCTATCTATTGCATGGTTTGCATTTATTATGGGTAGATAGATAGATGATATTTGTACAGTGAACACCAAATCCCGTGGAATCGAAGTACCCGAATTTAGGGGTGTCACACTAAGTTCAGGACAAACTGCAGGTGTGAAAAATTTTGATCCCATGTGTGGGGACAAACTAAAAATGTGATAGGTTCAATCCCTAGTGGGATAACCGAAGTTGTATGAATGGAATGAAGCCAGGCTGCTGGCTTGAAGAGTATGTTTCCCTGAGGGGCAAAGTGTGCAAAAAAGTTGTATGTAGTGAAGGGTTAAAGAACCGGAATGACTTGTGATTTGATGATCCAACACCATGATGTTTGCTTGATGGTAACTTCAGACATAGTACCATTTCACGGTGTCCGAGTTGATGAGTTGTGGAAATTTATCGTCGTCCATTTCCTGCAATCTAAGAGCGCCTCATGTCAATACGTCCTTGACAATAAACGGGCCTTCCCAGTTAGGGGCGAATTTTCCTTTGGACTGATCTTGGTTGTCAATGATCTTCTTTAAAACCAAGTCATGTTACTTAAATTGTCGTAGCTGGACTTTTCTGTTGTAGAATCTGGCGATCCTTTGTTGATATAACTAACCATGGAAGATAGCCGTGGTTCGCCTTTCGTCTATTAGAGACAATTGGTGATACCTGTCTTGTACCCATTAGTCTTCATCCAGCTAAGCGTCTATGTCTATCAACACTCTGAGGGATTCCATTTCAACTTCTATGGGGAGCACTGCTTCCATCCCATAGGTTAATGCATAGGGGGTTGCCCTAGTGGAAGTGCGCATTGATGTTCTATAGGCTAACAGAGTAAGAGGCAGTAAGTCAGGCCATCCTTTGTGGTTGGCAGACATCTTTTGCATAATCTTCTTGATGTTTTTGTTAGCCGCTTCAACAGCACCATTCATCTTTGGATGGTAGATGACGGAGTTAAGGTGTTTGATGTGGAATTTACTGCATAACTCCTCAATTATTTTGTTGTTGAGGTTCTTAGTATTGTCTGACACAATTATATCTGGTAACCATGGGGAATGAGGCTGCTTCAACCCACTTGGTGAAAATGGTGAATATAAAGCGATGCCCATTATTGGCTTTGGGATCGATGGGTCCGACCACGTCCATTCCCCACATTGAGTAGGGCCAAGGTGAACTCATATTGTGGAGCTCCCTCAGAGGGGCGGGGATGGCATTTCTATGAATTTTGTAACATTCCATAATTTTAATTATAATATAAAATATTTATTGAATTATATAAATATTTTATGGATGTGTTTATCGTTGAATAAATATTTGTTTAATTGATTTGATTTTTATTTGGTTAATTATTTGTTAAATAAATATTTAATGAATTAAGGAAATTATTTTTATATTGATATTTCAATTTAATGGTTGATTATTTGTGTTGAGTTATGTGATTAAATAATTTAATTAATTAATTATTATTTGGATTAATTAAATTAATTATGAAAGCTTGATTAAATAAAGTGTGATAAATAACTATATTATAAGAAGTTATAAAATAAATTAAAGTAGTTTAATTTAGTTTTATCCAAACAAGGTTCAAGGATATTAAGTGTTTAATTTTTAAATTGTTTTTTTGCCAAACAAGGCCCTATGACTTTTGGAATTCTTTTAATTTTAAATTTATATAAATTAATAAAATAAATTAAAATAATAAATATGATATATTTATATTATATACGTTAGTTAGTAACTGAAATTGCAATTAGTAATATTATTAAGGGTTTATCAGTTTTAGAATACGCCTTCTGTTAATTGGCTTAGCTTTTGTTTAGTATACGCATTCTAGTTTGCAAAGCTTGAAAGAATTGAGAGAGAGTTGAGAGGAAATCTGAGGATTTCATAGTGATTATCAGTGGCGATAGCAAGAATTTCAAACAAGTTAAAGGTATTTTTACATAACTTTAGTATTGTATATATATATATATATATATATATATATATATGCATATATGTGTTTTACGACAAAAAAAAACTATATACTTTGTGAATTTCAAATTTGTTGAATTGTTTCTATACAATGGGTTACTTGTGATTTTATGAGTTTGTGATGATTAGAGGTTGTGCTTAAACGAGAATTGCATGCTAAATTCAGATGACAGTAAATTTTGATAGTATATGTAATTTTCATATAGTTCATGAAAAGTACCAATTTTAGTGGTCAAATTGTATGTGAAACTGTAAATTGAGTCTGTTATATGTTAGTTCATTAAGCAACGAGCATAACGTAATTTGAATGAAGTGATTTGGCCAAGTATTGAAGTCACAGTGTTGATTTTTGGGATGAATATCAAAAATGGAGTTTTATATGAAAAACTTGGAATTTGAGAAATTAAAATAGTTAGAAGTGTTGTTAAATTGTTTTAATTGATGGAAAATGTTAGCAATCATGTTTATGATATTGTTATATTTATCTTACGTGTTAATTTCACTATTTGGTGGGTGAAATTCGTGTCGTTAGCTAAAAAATGGCAATGTTCATCTTAAAAGTCTACCTTTAATACGTGCACCAGCCTTAATGCTTATTTGGTGCAAGGCTAAAAGCTGACAAATTGCTTGAAGTTGTGTTGAAATTATTATTATTGGTAAGCAAGCATGATGCGCACAATATCGATATGAAAGTGAGCAAACTTCTTGCCATCTGCAGACCTTGGGGAAACCTTAGCACTTGGTCTAAGGTTATGGTTAAGCGTCATACACATAGTAAGAAGGTTAAAACAGAACTATGATATGTAATCGATAAATTCAAAGCTTGAATGATTAGTAAGTGATGAACGTGGTATATTAGGACTTAGTGAGTATGATGAATAGTAAACATGTTTTGTGAAGGTTAACACTTGTAATTTCTTATATTTGCATGGTATCTTAAGACTTGTGCTAAAATAGTAAGTTTAGCTAGTAATGCGGGTTATATTGAAAAGTGAATATTAGTATGTCTAATAGATGTTGTGGTTTTAAAACTGTGTATAGGTGAACGTGAGTTTTAATATTTTAGCTTACACTCGAGGCAAGTTTTCTAACTCTACACTTTCGTTGAGTTAGTTCTATTATTACATTGTGTAACTTCATTCTTTTGATTGAGCAAGTTTCTTGTATCTAGTTATTTATGATGATGCAAGTTCCAAAAATCTCATCTATTACATTGAGCATGTTTTAATTCTAAAGTATTGGAATTCTAATCATTGTTGACTTACTCTAACTTGTTTATAGTTAAACAAGTTTCTTTAGTTTATTCTTTTATAATAAATGTTTCTTGAACTTTAATTCCTTGTGTTGAATCGTTCAACCACTTTGTATATTTTATTACCATTTGTAGTAAGCATTGTTTCCAGCTTGCTATCAACTAATGCATGTTCGGTAACTAAAACTCTAATTTAACAAGATTATAGACCTAGCTTATTATTGTTCAAGCCAAGGTTTACCATTTCTTTACTTTGATCAATACTTATGCTCTGTAGTTATTTCAAGCATGAGTCTATAATATAGTCAGTTCACCTATGATTCTCAAATGTTCTAAGTTATTTTGTTATTAAACAACTATTGTGTTATCAAGCATTGTCGATTCAACTAGTTCCCTAGTTGATGATCGTTGAACTTCAAATTACCCTTGAAAGCTTATCCAAACCAAACTTTCTTTGGTGTGGACTTGTACTCTAAATCTTTGAGATGAACAACCCTAATTTTAGGGGTTTACGCTTAGCGTTGAAATGTTTGTGCACAATACATTGTACGAAGGATTGATCCCCTAAGTGCACGTGGAGTCCTTATAGTCATATATTTATTAAAGTTAAAGTTGAAAGATTACTTATAAGTGGACATGGTTTGGTCATTAAACCTGTGGAGTATATTTCGAATGTTATTAGAACATATCATTCAGTTCTATTGAGTCTATTATTTGGAAAATATTGTAATGTTAATAGAACATATCGTTCAGTTCTATTGAGCCTATTATTTGGAAAATATTGTAAAGTTATTTATTCTTATTTCAAGTGAGCTTTGTTTGCTCACTCTTGCATATTTATACACTTATTGCAGCTATGGTTGAGAAGGTAAATGAACCTACAACTAGCAAAGGAAAGGGAAAAATGTACAAGTGATGAAGACTTGTACTTTTATTTTATCGTTATGATAATAGACTTTTAATAATGATGTGATGTAATAATTTAATTTCTGCATTTGAATGATTGTAATTAAAGGTTAGATAACACAGGAGATAATTTTATTAACGTAATCCTGTATGGGCAGGTTTTATTATTCAATTATATTATGATTGGGTAGTTAGATATGAATGTTTTGATTAATTGAACACCAAATCTTGTGGAAATGAAGTACCCAGATTTGGGGGTGTCACAAGTTGGTATCAAAGCCAGAGGTTATGAACCTTAGGTGGGGAAAAAGCCTTAGGAAATAACCTTTGAAAAGATAGTGGTGATAAACTCTTAACGAGTTTTAAGGAAGAAGTAATAAAACACTTATGTGCTGATGTGTTTATAACTTATGTGCTCATGAGTGTCGAGTAGTAATGATTAATAATCAAAACATAAAAATTTTATTGTTAGGATGACTAATGTCGGAGAATCCAGTCAGGCTAGGGAGGAGGGACCTCAGATGCCTATAGAGGAGGAGCCTCGGGACATTCTGGTTGTTTAAGAACAACTCTCGCCACGGTCGGCCCGTTAGTCACGATGAGTTGAAGATGAGGATGATGATGTGGAGACGGATGAGGAGGATCCTGTTGAGTTGCCACAGGAGGATGAGGATGACGACGACGAGGAGGAAGAGACTCCACTAACCTCGATAGACGTTTGTATGTACGATGAAGTCTACGACCGTAATGTGGAACTTCAGGATACAGTCGAGGAATTAAAAGAGATAGTAGCTAAGCAACAGACTTCAATGACACATAATGACAGCGAGATCCAGGATCGTGAGGAACGACTGACTAATGTTGAGGAGAAGCTAGTAAACACCGAAGGAGAGAAAGAACAATTGATCGAGGTGATCGTAGAACTAAAGAACAAACTGAAGGAAGAAGCTACTAAGAGAGCAAGAGCTAAAGACGCATACGAAGAAGATTTTCAATGAACCGGAATAGCAGCGAGAGACGCACGGGCAAAGAGGATGAAGATGGAGGAGATGGATAAAGTATTCAACACCATGATTAATCAAGCTCAAGATCGGGTCATGGGATATCCTATTCAGTTCGAGACGCTACCATCGTACGTATTAGATCGCAGAACAATGTTCCGAATCATGGAGGAAGAACGTAGTAAGGCTAAGCAGTATCTTAGTAGAACGTTGTAGTTGTTGTGCGATTAATAAATGTTAAATAAATTGTAAATCCCAAGTGTTATGAAACCTATGGGATATGATGATGATGTTATTCTGAAACTTTTGTAGTTAAGTAAAGTAATGTAAATAGAAGTGATGCTATTGTTTTATATTTTTAAAGAGATTATGAATAAATAAAAGTTGTTATTTTATTCAAAGTGTTACGTGATTATGTGATTATTTCTTTTGTGGAGGAAAGTTAAGTAGAAATTACTTAAAGGAGTTGAATAATAATCTAATGAGTGTATTTTTAACAGAAAATGCCTCCCATACGTCAACCACCACGACAGAGAACCACTGAAGGAACCAATAACGATAATGTTAATGTTAACCTCGTTCAACAGCTAGTGACGCTACTGATAGGAGCGTTATAGAATTAACCACAAAACCAAGGAACAACGTTTAAGGATTTCAAGGCGGTTGGACCACCTGAATTCTGTGGGTCCATGAATCCAGTCGAAGCACAAACCTGGATTTTGGGGATAGAAAAGGTGTTCAATGTTGCTAGGGTAGGGGAAGATCAGAAGACTGCTTTCGCAACATTCATATTGAAAGCATCAGCTAGTTATTGGTGGCAGGCCAATAAAACTTGTGAAGGGTAAGGGGTGATGACCTGGGATAAATTTAAGGAGATATTCTTCGAAACCTATTTCCCAGAGAGTTTGAAGAGTCAGCTAGAAGTGCAATTTTTGGAACTGAATCAGGGAACGATTACGATATCTGAATATGCCGCTAATTTCAACGAGTTGGCAATGTTTGCACCGTATCAAGTCAGTACGGACGAGCGCAAGATGGAGAGATTTGAACAGGGGCTGAAGCCCTGGTTGTATAGTAGGGTTTCCCTATTCTAGTTTAAGACTTTCATAGCAGTGATGGAGAAAGCAATACTCGCTGAAGATGGAGGCGAGGCAGTGACAAAGTTCAACCAGGAACAGAAGAAGAAGAAGAATGAGGTGGAGATTAAGAATGGAGGTGGTAGTGGTGGAAACAACAACAACAACAATTTGAAGATGAAGTGGAATGGAAACGTGGGTACTGGAAACCAGCAGGGTAACCAGCAAAATAAGAAGTTTGAAGCATGTGCTACATGCGGAAAATTTCATAAGGGTGAGTGCTTGATGGGGAAACGAGTATGCTTAAATTGTGGTCAGGAGGGTCACATCTCCCTAAATTGCACTCAACCTAAGAAGAATGTGTGCTTCATGTGTGGATCCAAAGATCACTTTTCTCGTGAATGCCCTAAGAAGAAGGCTGGAGAGACAACCAGAAGCAATGGAGGTAACAATGGAGGTACATGGGCCACTGCGGGACCTACATCATCAAACAAACCCATAGCCAGAACCTTCAACATGACTGTGCAAGATGTTATGCAATCAAAGGATGTGGTGTCAAGTATTATCCCAATCAATAATATAAATGCTTATGTATTATTTGATTCGGGTGCTACTTGCTCATTTATATCTGATGAATTTGCTAAGAGGTTAGGAATGCCTAGTGAAGAACTGAATTTCCCTTTGAACATAGAAATTGTGAATAAGGAAGTAATCCATATTAGGTTCATATATAAGAACTGTAGGGTGAACATTAAGGAGAAAATCTTGATGGTATATTTGATTCCTATTAGACTTGGAGAGTTCGATGTTATTTTGGGAATGGATTGGTTGTTCAGATATGGAGAAGTAATTGATTACCAAAAGAAGTGTGTAAACATTATGACTCCGTCAAAGGTAGTATTTTATGGTAGTAAGTCGCCTAGACAAATGAAATGTATGACGATTATACAGGTTAAGAAATTTTTGAGTCAAGGTTGTGTGGGCTATTTAGCTTACATAGTCGATACTCAGAAGAAAAGTGTGAAACTGGAAGAGATACCAGTGGTGAGGGAATTTGAGGATGTGTTTTCAGAGGATTTACCATGACTTCCGCCTGACAGAGAGATTGAGTTCTTGATCGACTTAGCGTCGGGGAGAGTACCGATATCAAAGGACCCGTACAGAATGGCTCCGGTAGAAATGAAGGAACTGATGGTGCAATTGCAAGAGTTGCTAGATAAGAAGTATATTCAACCAAGCATATCACCGTGGGGAGCGCCAATGTTATTCATGAAGAAGAAGGATGGGTCAATGTGTCTTTGCATTGATTATAGAGAATTGAACAAAGTCATTATTAAAAATAAATATCCATTACCAAGAATAGATGACTTATTTGATCAGTTGAAGGGTGATAAATACTTTTCGAAAATAGATTTGAGAAGTGGGTATCACCAATTGAAGGTAAGGAAGGAGGATATACCTTGAATGATATTCAGAACTCGGTATGGACATTATGAGTTTCTGGTGATGTCTTTTGGTTTAACCAATGCACCTGCTTTATTCATGGATTTGATGAATATGGTGTTTAAACCATTCTTAGATAAGTTTGTAGTGGTATTCATCGACGACATTCTGGTGTATTCCAAAACTCAAGAAGAACACGTGGAACACTTACGTTTGACATTGTAAACACTAAGAAAGGAAAAGTTGTACACAAAATTCTCTAAGTGCGAATTTTGGTTAGATCATGTACAATTTCTTGGGCACGTGATTGACAAGGATGGGATTTCAGTGGATCCATCAAAAGTGGAAGATGTAATCAATTGGGAACAACCAAGAACACTGTCAGAGGTAAGGAGTTTCTTGGGACTGGCTGGTTATTATAGAAGATTTATTCAAGATTTTTCTAAGATAGCCACTCCGCTAATAAATTTGACAATGAAAGCGGTAAAATTTGTTTAGACGGAGAAGTGTGAAGAGAGTTTTCAAGATTTGAAGAAGAAGCTAAGTGTGGCACCTGTGTTGTCATTACCAGATAGTACAGGAAACTTTGTAGTGTTTAGTGATGCCTCACATAAAGGGTTGGGTTGTGTTCTTATGCAGAACGACAAAGTAATTGCGTATGCATCAAGACAACTGAAGGATTATGAGAAAGGTTATCTGACTCATGATTTGCAATTGGCTGCAGTAGTATTTGCTCTGAAGATAGACACTATCTCTATGGAGAAAAATGTGAGATTTATACAGACCATAAAAGTCTAAAGTATATTTTTACAAAGAAGGACCTGAATATGCGTCAAAAAAGATGGATGGAATTGATAAAAGATTACGATTGTGAGATCTTTTATCACCCGGGTGAAGCGAATGTGGTTGTAGATGCTTTGAGCAGGAAAGGTCGGGAGAAGTTGATGCTGATAACCACTCAGGAAGAGCTTATTTCAGCAATGACAAAGCTAGAGTTGGAAATCAAATTTCCAAAGGATTCCGATGAATGACTATTCCAGATAGATGTTAGTCCAACTTTGGTGGACAAAGTGAAGAGTGCTCAACTACAAGATAAAGAATGCGAAATGATCAAAGAGAAAGTGGTCGAGGGAAGTGATGCAAAATACCAGATCGATCTTTGAAGGGTTCTTTGAGATTCGAGGAAAGAATTTGGGTTCAAAGAAGACCAGAGCTTAAAGACGAAATCTTGGCCAAAGCACACAACACAAGATATTCGATTCATCCAAGAAATGAAAATGTATCAAGATTTTGGCGACATTTTGGTGGCCAAATATGAAAAGAAACGTTGCCGAATGTGTGGCAAAATGCTTGACATGTCAAAGAGTCAAGGCCGAGCATCAAAGACCAACCGGATTACTTCAACCGTTAGGAATATCGGAATGGAAGTGGGAACACATCATAATGGATTTTGTGGTGGGACTTCCAACTACTCAGAGAGGATGCGACGTGATTTGGGTGATAGTGGACAGACTGACAAAATCAGCGCACTTTTTACCAATAAAGATTAGGTTCAATCTTGATCAGTTATCAAGGTTGTACGTTAAAGGGATCATTTCGAGGCATGGAGTGCCAGTGTCAATTGTATCAGATAGAGATCCGCGATTTATGTCAAACTTCTGGAAGAGACTACAAGAATGTATGTGAACACAATTGCGAATGAGTAAAGCATACCATCCGCAAACCGACGGGCAAAGTGAACGAACAATCCAAACGTTCGAAGATATGGTGAGAGCATGCATCATGGATTTCAAAGGGAGCTGGGAAGAACATTTACCGTTGGTGGAATTCTCCTACAACAACTGTTACCACGCGAGCATCGGCATGCCGCCTTACGAGGCATTATACGGCAGAAAGTGCAGAACTCCACTGTGCTAGGATGAAGTCGATGAACGCCAACTGTTAGGATCAGAACTGGTACAACAAACTGCCGAGGTTGTCAAACTCATCAGGAAAAGATTGGTAGTAGCCCAAGACAGACAGAAAAAGTATGCCGATCAACACAGGCAGAATCACAAATTTGAAGTAGGAACTTTTGTTTTCCTAAAAGTTTCTCCTTGGAAGGGGAAAATTCATTTTGGCAAGAAAAGAAAGCTCAGCCCAAGATTTATTGGACCTTTTGAGATACTACAAAGAGTGGGGGAAGTGGCTTATGAGGTAGCTCTACCTCTAGAGTTGGAAAACTTTCATAATATTTTTCACATTTCAGTGTTACGACCGTATAAACCTAACAAGCACGTGATCGAGTACGAACCCTTGCAATTCGATAAAGATTTGTCTTATGAAGAGATTCCTATCTAGATAGTCTATAGGAAAGAACAAGTGCTCAGAAATAAAGTGATACCTTCTGTGAAGGTGATATGGAGAAACCACAATGTCGAAGAGGCAATGTAGGAACTCGAAACTGAAATGATGAAAAATTACCCTGAGTTATTTGTTTAATCTATGTCTTCGATTCTGGGAACAGAATCTTTGTAAGTAGGGAAGAATGTGACGATTTGATTGTTTGAATTGTGATTCTGAGGACATAATACTTGTAAGGAGGGAATGATTTAACATTCCAGAATTTTAATTGTAATATTAAATATTTATTAAATTATATAAATATTTAATGGATGTGTTTATTATTGAATAAACATTTGTTTAATTGATTTGATTTTATTTGGTTAATTATTTGTTAAATAAATAATTAATGAATTAAAGAAATTATTATTATATTGATATTTCAATTTAATGGTTGATTATTTATGTTGAGTTATGTGATTAAATGATTTAATTAATTAATTGATATTTGGATTAATTAAATTAAATATGAAAGCTTGATTAAATAAAGTGTGACAAATAACTATATTATAAGGAGTTATAAAAATAAATTAAAGTAGTTTAATTTAGTTTTATCCAAACAAGGTTCAAGGATATTAAGTGTTTAATTTTAAAATAATTTTTGCCAAACAAGGCCCTATGACTTTTGGAATTATTTTAAATTTAAATTTATATAAATTAATAAAATAAATTAAAATAATAAATATGATATATTTATATTATATACGTTAGTTAGTAACTGAAATTATAATTAGTAATATTATTAAGGGTTTATCAGTTTTAGAATACGCCTTATGTTAATTGGCTTAGCTTTTGTTTAGTATACGCATTCTAGTTTGCAAAGCTTGAGAGAATTGAGAGAGAGTTGAGAGGAAATCTAAGGATTTCATAGTGATTATCAGTGGCGATAGCAAGGATTTCAAGTAAGTTAAAGGTATTTTTACATAACTTTAGTATTGTATATATATATATATATATATATATATATATATATATATATATATGTGTTTCACGGCAAAAAGCTATATACTCTGTGAATTTCAAATTTGTTGAATTGTTTCTATACAATGGGTTACTTGTAATTTTATGAGTTTATGATGATTAGAGGTTATGCTTAAACGAGAATTGCTTGCCAAATTTGGATGACAATAAATTTTGACAGTATATGTAATTTTCATATAGTTCATGAAAAGTACCAATTTTAGTGGTCAAATTGTATGTGAAACTATAAATTGAGTCTGGTATATGTTAGTTCATTAAGAAACGAGCATAACGTAATTTGAATGAAGTGATTTGGCTAAGTATTGAAGTCAAAGTGTTGATTTTTGGGATGAATATCAAAAAATGGAGTTTTATATGAAAAACTTGGAATTTGAGAAATTAAAATAGTTAGAAGTGTTGTTAAATTGTTTTAATTGATGGAAAATGTTAGCAATCATGTTTATGATATTGTTATATTTATCTTACGTGTTAATTTCACTATTTGGTGGGTGAAATTCGTGTTAGATTGGCTTAAAAGCGACAAATGTTCATGCAAAACTCGCCTCATGTTTGTGCATGTGGTAGAAATTTGACGTTGGTGCCAAGGCTAAAAAAATATAAAAGAAGGTTCGGTAAAAAATTTTGTTTCTTACCTCGATATGACGGTGAAGCGACTAATTACTGAAGACTTTGGGGAAACCTTACCACTTGGTCTAAGGTTATGGTTAAGCGTGAGAACACATAGTAAGAAGGTTAAACAAAACTATGATATGTAATCGATAAATTCAAAGTTGTGAATGATTAGTAAGTGATGAACATGGTATATTAGGACTTAGTGAGTATGATGAATAGTAAACATATGTTTGTGAAGGTTAACACTTGTAATTTACGATATTTATATGGTATCTTAAGACTTGTGATAAAATAGCAAGTTTAGCTAAGTAATGCTGGTTATATTGAAAAGTGAATATTAGTATGTCTAATAGATGTTGTGGTTTTAAACTGTGTATAGGTGAGCGTGAGTTTTAATATTTTAGCTTACACTCGAGGCAAGTTTTCTAACTCTACACTTTCGTTGAGTTAGTTCTATTATTACATTGTGTAACTTCATTCTTTTGATTGAGCAAGTTTCTTGTATCTAGTTATTTATGATGATGCAAGTTCCAAAAAATCTCATCTATTACATGATGAGCATGTTTTAATTCTAAAGTTTTAATTGGAATTGGAATTAATCATTGTTGACTTACTCTAACTTGTTTATAGTTAAACAAGTTTCTTTAGTTTATTCTTTTATAATAAATGTTTCTTGAACTTTAATTCCTTATGTTGAATCGTTCAACCACTTTGTATATTTTATTACCATTTGTAGTAAGCATTGTTTCCAGCTTGCTATCAACTAATGCATGTTCGGTAACTAAAACTCTAATTTAACAAGATTATAGACCTAGCTTATTATTGTTCAAGCCAAGGTTTACCATTTCTTTACTTTGATCAATACTTATGCTCTCTAGTTATTTCAAGCATGAGTCTATAATATAGTCAGTTCACCTATGATTCTCAAATGTTCTAAGTTATTTTGTTATTAAACAACTATTGTGTTATCAAGCATTGTCGATTCAACTAGTTTCCTAGTTGATGATCGTTGAACTTCAAATTACCCTTGAAAGCTTATCCAAACCAAACTTTCTTTGGGGTGGACTTGTACTCTAAATACTGAGATGAACAACCCTAATTTTAGGGGTTTACGCTTAGCGTTGAAATGGTTGTGCACAATACATTGTACGAAGGATTGATCCCCTAAGTACGTGGAGTCCTTATAGTCATATATGATTAAAGTTAAAGTTGAAAGATTACTTATAACTGTGGACATGGTTTATGGTCATTAGACCCTCAGTAGTATATTTCAGAATGTTAATAGAACATATCATTCAGTTCTATTGAGCCTATTATTTGGCAAATGTTGTAATGTTAATAGAACATATCGTTCAGTTCTATTGAGCCTATTATTTGGCAAATATTGTAAAGTTATTTATTCTTATTTCAAGTTATCTTTATTTGCTCACTCTTGCATATTTATACACTTATTGCAGCTATGGTTGAGAAGGTAAATGAAACTACAACTAGCAAAGGAAAGGAAAAAATGTACACGTGATGAAGACTTGTAATTTTATTTTATCGTTATGATAATAGACTTTTAATAATGATGTGATGTAATAATTTAATTTCCGCATTTGAATGATTGTAATTAAAGGTTAGATAACCTGGGAGATAACTTTATTAACGTAATCCTGTATGAGCAGGTTTTATTATTTAATTATTTTATGATTGGGTAGTTAGATATGAATGTTTTGATTAAGTGAACACCAAATCTTGTGTAAATGAAGTACCCAGAAATGGAGTCCTCATTACATTTATTGTCACACTATTTTATAGAATTGTGAGGACTACTAAAACAACCATCTGAGCATATCAAACTGCTCTTTCACAGGCTCGTCCACTATATTCTCATTTCCTGAAGAGAACAGTGAAAGAAAGGGTGAGTTCAACTAGCCCAGTAAGAAATATTATGACTAAGATAATGTTGAATAAATTATCCTTAGCCTTAAATAGTATAACAACTGATAGAATATAATATACAACAAGTTTTAGATCAACAACTGCAGTGGAATAAGCAATCCATTAGAAGAGTCAAGTAGAGCATAAAATCTACTATCTTCTATGATTTAAAAAGTTTTTCATCAACTTGATCGCTGAGACTCAGCTAAATAAATAAAATCGAATCATCCCTGCATCACGGGCAAGGATATTCATGTAATCATCAATGGTCATGATTATACCGAATAATCCATGGTCATAATCATACAACAAATATCCATCAATGAACTACAGTCCAATGAGGACTTTCACTACATCTGTGACGCCCCCAAAATAGGTCCATTCCATCCAACCCATTATGAGTCGCCAAATACATGGTACAGAAATAACTACAACTTTATTATTACAACATATAAACTGTGAGTTTAAATACAGATATTGCCATCTAAACAATATCCACATACAAATAAATCCTCATCATAATTATTGATACATTATTTTACAAAAATGGTGAGGACTACTAAACAACTCTTTAACACCATCATTCCATACCCCGACTCGTACTCGCTATATTCTCGCCTCCTGAGAAGAAAAATGGAACAAAAAGGAAAAGGGTGAGCTCAACTAGCTCAGTAAAGAATATTATGACTAAGATAATATACAACAAATTATCGTTAGTCTCCAACAGGGAAAAAATCTAATAGAATACAATAGACAACCAATTTTAAATCAACAACTGCAGCGGAAACGATAATTCATTAGAAGAGTTAAGTAGAGAATGCAAACTACTATCTTTTATATATGAATTTAAAAGTTCATCGTCGATATTTTATCCTTGTAACATCAATCAATATATATCTGGAATCAAATATATTCATCCTTGCACTACAGGCCAAGGACATTCACCAGTTGGTCATGTTCATCTAAACACCTGTTCATCTTTGCACTACGGGCCAAAGATATTCATCAGAAATCATTCATCTTTGCACTACAGGCCAAAGATATTCATCAAAAATCATTAATCTTTGCATTACAGGCCAAAGATATTCAATAATATCATCATTTAAGACTGAGGATGATGAAAGATATTTTTTAAAGAAACGAATCCAGTGAAACAAAATGACAAGGATTAAGGATTAAGGATTCGTACTTTATTTTATCCATGTCCAAAAATACCTCAAAAATAATCATAGTGGTGTAAAATTCAAGAATGATTAAAACATGGATACAATCAAAGCTAGTATCCAGAATAGATATTTTGGACGAAAAGAAAAATTTTCATTTTTCGATGAATAGTGCCGTATTCGTGAATAGTACCGTATACGTGAATAGTAACTCCAACACCAAAAGATAGAAATTTCACAAAAAACATCTTCACGCTTCGTGAATAGTACTCGTGAATAAGAATCGTGAATAGTAACTCATGGATAAGAACTCATGAATAAGAACCCCGAGCATGAAAAAGTTCCAAATTTGATAAAAACTTCAGATCAATATTTCAAAGATAATGATATTGAAGAAATAATATCATCATTAAAAAAAATAATATCCCTTACTCGAAAAAGACAAAGATTTAGTTAAAAACAGGATATAGGCTATGACTTGAACTTTGCACAGTATATCAACACTCAAAGTATACTCACAAGAATACGCCAAAATATCGAGAGAGAAATAGAGAGAAAACTTCAGTTTCGGTGTGATTTTCAATTCTAACCTAAGCTCCCTATTTATAGGAAAATGCTTTAACACCAAAGTAGAAAATTGAATATAATAATATTATTTATAAACAAAATTCCTTAGCCCACACTTTTGGTCTAGACATCTGAACTCATTTGATTTCCATCCTTAACATGTGCCTCTCAAATGGCAAAAAACGTTTTTTTCTTCAAAATAATAATTAAAACTTCCAAAAATCAATTATTTTGAAATTCGTAACTTCAATAATTCACAATAAATAGCCCTTTTATCAGAAAATTCGAATCTCGCGAGTTTTTATAGGAAATTCAATTCTCTACAACGTTGCAGAAGAAAGTTTTTCCAAATTCCAAACAGAGATTGACCGAAATCCATAAACGGGCGATTTTACAGGCTATAATCAAATTTCGGTCAATAATGGTGTCCACCAACACACAAAATATGTGTTAAACATTTAATGCCACCAAAATACTCTTCCTCCTCATATACTCATATATTCCACATTCATTATAAAATATCACCATTAATATATTATTAAAATAATATATTTAAATGAATTATTTTATCGTAAAAAGATAAAATATTAATTTTCAACAATTATCACATTAAAAATTTTCTCCATCTATATCCACATAAAATCAAAATTTTCTCTTATCATATAAATCAATAATTAATTATTCACAAATAATATTATGTAATCACAATATTGACAATGACGCATAGGTTCCTGTGAAAGAGGGGCTTTCCAATAAGAATTTCTCCTTCATCAAGGCGCAATTAGGTGGCCAAACCTCTCCTTAGATGTAACTTTCTAGACATTGCCAATAATGTTATTTAATAATATTATTCAGATAATATGAATTATTGCTCCGATAATAGAAAATATTGTGCAGTGATAATTATTAAAACAACAATAATACAAAATATCAACACAACAATTATTGAACCAATAAAATATCGAACAATAATTATCGTATCCATTATCGAGTAGTGCCTTTCACGTAAGAGTCAATAATTGGTGCAATACCGCCAGTATCGTCTTCAAGCAAAGAACGCCAGACATCGTGTTTTAACCACCGAGTATTCCAACAAAGGTAAATCAGAATAACTACGCCAAGTTATTTTTAAACAACTTATATTTGTCGCTTTCTTCCTCCAATCGCTTTCGTTATGGGCCCACACATGGTCGCTACCGGCCGCATTTAATATTCCCGACAAAGATTTAATATTCCACGACCAAATGAATATTCCCCACAATAATGAATATTTTATAACCACTTGCTTATTTTGTAAAATTTATGATTTTACCCATAACTAACCACATTAATCAAATCAACCCTTACTATTTCAAAATAATAAATAAAGGAAATTCCATTTTATTTATAAAAAATTCGGTCTTACAACCTCCCTCCTTATGAAATTTCGTCCTCGAAATTGACGACGACCGGTGTTTCAAAAGTTGAGGATACCTCGCTTTCATTTCCATTTCCAACTCCTGTGTCATTTCTTCAATAGCATGGTTTCTCCACAAAACTTTAACTTGTGGTATAAACCTCGAGTACATAGGACATGTTCTTTCCTATCCAAGATCTTGACAGTACCTCCTCAGACGTTAAGTCTTCTACTATCTATCTCCTCTGGTTCTAACTCAATGACGTGGTTCGGTCGTCCACATATTTACATAACATCGATACGTGAAAAACGTTATGAACATGCGTCATACTTGGTAGTAAAACGAGTCTATAGGCCACAGTTCCTATTCGATCGAGAATTTCAAATTGATTAATAAATCGAAGGTTTGAGCTTTCCTCACTTCACCGATTCTCGCTTTTGAAATAACAACTTCTTGTACCTCCTTCTTCAAATTCATCAGCTCCGGTGTGTAGCTTGAATGCCTTTTAACTTTATCGATTAAAGTCGATTATACTCAGATATCATCACGCGGGTACCTAGAGTTTTCATCTCCATCTCTATTATTTATAAATTATACGAAATTAGTCTTTGACAACATCGCATTTCAGATTTTGTATACGATCTTCTACTCAACACGCCACTACCACGCTCGCTTTTCCAGATGGCATGGTCGTAACATGTCTTTGAAATGAGTCTCTCTTGAGTTCTTCAAGCTCTTCCCACATTCCTTGCTCCATTTGAATTTTATATCTCTACGAGTCACCAATAATGGAATAGCGATTCGAGAATATCCTTCAACGAATCTCCGATAATAACCAACTAAGCTTCAGAAAGCTATGTATTTCGATTACCGACTTAAGTTGTTCTCAATCGTGACTCATATCCCAACCTTGGATAAGACGTTACAATGACACCTATCGCTTTACTATCGCATCTAATATGGTGTCCCCTACGAGAGAGTCCGGCCCGCAGTGCATTCCACAAAGGAAGTCACCAGATAAAGGCTCAGTACCAAATTTATAGTTGAATTTTTAACTCCTAAAGTTCAATAGAGCCATTCGATATGAGATTTTAGAAATGAGTTTTGTACGGGTTCAAAGTCGATACAAAATTTAATATCAGGCTTTGGGAGTAAGCTAAGAAATTCTTCAGGAAATACATTAGGAAATTTACTAACAATAGAAATATCATTCAAATCTGACACATTTTTGTTCAAGTCCATGACATGAGCTAAGAAAACTTGACATTCGTTTTTCAATAAACGAATGACTTCATGGCTTGATATGAAAATGTTTGACTTCAATGGTTTGATTGCTTGAATTCGAATATCATGTTGCTTAGGAATATGAAAACTAACAACCTTACGAAAGCAATCAATTTTGGCATGATGAGTAGTTAACCAATCAATCCCTAAAATCACATCAAAGGCAAGTATCTTTAAAGAGATAAGATCAACAGGTAATGTGATGATGCCAACTTGGATCAAACAACATTTCTAAACAACGGATGTAATAAAAGTTTCTCCTAACGAGGTCTCCATAAATAGGTCAAAGTCTAATTTCTCCGTAGTCAAGTTCAAACGTTGAGCGCAAGTAAGAGAGATAAAAGAACGGGTAGAATCCCAGATCTAGTAAGGTATAAACTTCGCAAGAATTATAATTAACTAACCGTGCTAAACTCGTTCGGGTTCCTCGCATTTTGACAACCACAACAAACGCTCTTCCAGAACCGCTGACTTTGACTTTTCTCGGGATGATCTTTTGAGTCACCATCCTCATTGAACTAGGTTTCGCCACCGCTGCAATCTCGAGCGATATGTCCTTCCTTTCCACAATTATAGCATACCGAATTGTTGTGGGGGCATTTGACCGATATGTCCTTCTTTCCGTGATTTGTAAGATATGACCGTGGTCGCTCCTCCTTGGAATCCGATTCTTGTCATTGGCACCGACGCCTTCACATGGTCGTTGTTGAACTTTCTCTTCTTGAAATGTCCACTGAGTCACCTCTCCTATTATCATGGCCACGATTACCACCCGAGTGGTTACCGCCTTTGTCCGTATTCTTTCCTCCCCGTGGTTATCATCGCTCGATGACTATCGCCACCGATATGACCTCGGTTCAGGGTCCTCTTGAACATACTCGTTATCACGCCTAATAATTGAGCCCATTTACAACATCCGAATATAAAGAAAATTTATGAGAGATAAGATATTGTCGAATCTGGGTTTTAGACCCCTCGTAAACATACGCGTCATTCGCTCCTCATTTTCCACCAAATGAGGTAAAACCGACAACTCCGCAAACTTCGCCTCGCATCGAAAAACCGCCATGTTGTTCTCGCTCCAGCCTAATAAACTCCACTTCCTTCATATGATTTAACACTTTCGTGAAAGTATTTGTCATTAAATAGTTTTTTCAAACGCCTCCCAAGACATGCCGAGCCGCAATTTGAATGGGTACGCTTCATAGATTCCCACCAGTAGAGTCCGCGTTCACATTTTGAACATAAAAGTAACGAATGGAACCTTCGTTTCTCCTCCGCATCCCAAGACATCGAATATCTTGGTAATTTGTTTGACCCACGCCTCCGCCTATAATCGGATCAGCTTTCCTTTAAATTTCGTGGTCCCAACTCTTTGAATCGCTTGGTCATTGTGACAACCCGTGAATTGCTATCATTTCCTCCTATGTTTTGAACACGAGTCTCCTCGTCTCGATTTTGCATGAATCGCAAAAACTTCTAAACATCCCCTCGCTTATCATCATCCGCCTCGTGGTGTTGTTCAGGAGGAACATTGCCAACCTGCAGACGTTTCTCCTCGCTGATGATGAGTACAAGCGTCTCCACGGCCTCATTTCCATTGTTAATATTCTCACGACATTCTCAAATATCGCCATAAAACAAGGGTTAATTAAGCAAATCAATATATCTAATAATATCCCTATATATCGACCAACTAACAAATAAGCTTAGGTAAGACACACTAGCATGGGAAGGATTTACTCGTCTCTCCCTCCTAGTTCTATTCCCCGATCTCCGCCAGAGATCATATCCCAAGCTCGATACTAATCGTGACTTTAGACACCAAAATAGGTCCATTCCATCCAACCCATTATGAGTCGCCAAATACATGGTATGTAAATAACTACAACTTTATTATTACAACATATAAATCGTGAGTTTAAATACGTATATTGCCATCTAAACAATATCCACATACAAATAAATCCTCATCATAATTATTGATACATTATTTTACAAAAATGGTGAGGACTACTAAACAACTCTTTAACACCATCATTCCATACCCCGACTCGTACTCGCTATATTCTCGCCTCCTGAGAAGAAAAATGGAACAAAAAGGAAAAGGGTGAGCTCAACTAGCTCAGTAAAGAATATTATGACTAAGATAATATACAACAAATTATCGTTAGTCTCCAACAGGAAAAAATCTAATAGAATACAATAGACAACCAATTTTAAATCAACAACTCGCAATGAAACGATAATTCATTAGAAGAGTTAAGTAGAGAATGCAAACTACTATCTTTATATATGAATTTAAAAGTTCATCGTCGATATTTTATCCTCGTAACATCAATCAATATATATCCGAATCAAATATATTCATCCTCGCACTATGTGCCAAGGACATTCACCACCATTGGTCATGTTCATCTAAACACTGCTCATCTTTTGCACTACGGGCCAAAGATATTCATCGAAATCATTCATCTTTGCACCACAGCCAAAGATATTCCAAAGATATTCATCAAAAAATCATTAATCATTCATTTTGCATTACGGTGCCAAAGATATTCAATAATATCATCATTTAAGACCGAGGATGATGAAAGATATATTTTTAAAGAAACGAATCCAAAGTGAAACAAAATGACAAGGATTAAGGATTAAGGATTCAGATTTTATTTTATCCATGTCCAAAAATACCTCAAAAATAATCATAGTGGTGTAAAATTCAAGAATGATTAAAACATGGATACAATCAAAGCTAGTATCCGTAATAGATATTTTGGACTTAAAAGAAAAATTTTCATTTTTCGATGAATAAAGGTCAGATTCGTTGATGAGATAGTGAATAGTGTCGATATACGTGAATAGTAACTCCAACACCAAAAGATAGAAATTTCACAAAAAACATCTTCACGCTTCGTGAATAAGTACTCGTAAATGAATAAGAACTCGTGAATAAGAACTCATGGGTAAGAACTCATGAATAGTAACCCCGACATGAAAAAGTTCCAAATTTGATAAAAACTTCAGATCAATATTTCAAAGATAATGATATTGAAGAAATAATATCATCACGAAAAAATAATATCCCTTTACTCGAAAAGACAAGATTTCTTTCAAACACCTTGGGATATAAAGGCTATGACTGAAACTTGCATCAGATATCAACACTCAAAGTATACTCACAAGAATACGCTCAAAATATCGAGAGAGAATAGAGAGAAAACTTCAGCTTCGTGTGATTTTCAATTCTAACCTAAGCTCCCTATTTATAGGAAAATGCTTGTAACACCAAAGTAGAAAATTGAATATAATAATATTATTTATAAACAAAATTCCTTAGCCCACACTTTTGGTCTAGACATCTGAACTCAAATTGATTTCCATCCTTAACATGTGCCTCTCAAATGGCAAAAACGTTTTTCTTCAAAATAATAATTAAAACTTCCAAAAATCAATTATTTTGGAATTCCAGAACTTCAATAATTCACAATAAATAGCCCTTTTATCAGAAAATTCGAATCTCGCGAGTTTTTATAGGAAATTCAATTCTCTACAACGTTGCAGAAGAAAGTTTTTCCAAATTCCAAACAGAGATTGACCGAAATCCATAAACCAAGCGATTTTGTGCTATAATCAAATTTCGGTCAATAATGGTGTCCACCAACACACAAAATATGTGTTAAACATTTAATGCCACCAAAATACTCTTCCTCCTCATATACTCATATATTCCACATTCATTATAAAATATCACCATTAATATATTATTAAAATAATATATTTAAATGAATTATTTTATCAGAAAAAGATAAAATATTAATTTTCAACAATTATCACATTAAAAATTTTCTCCATCTATATCCACATAAAATCAAAATTTTCCTTATCATATAAATCAATAATTAATTATTCACAAATAATATTACAGAATCACAATATTGACAACTGTACAGGTTCCAGAAAGAGGGGCTTTCAATAAGAATTTCTCCTCATCGGGCGCCAAGCAATTAGGTGACCAAACCTCTCCTTAGACAAAACTTTCTAGACATTGCCAATAATGTTATTTAATAATATTATTCAGATAATATGAATTATTGCTCCGATAATAGAAAATATTGTGCAGTGATAATTATTAAAACAACAATAATACAAAATATCAACACAACAATTATTGAACCAATAAAATACTGAACAATAATTACTGTATCCATTATTGAGTAGTGCCTTCTTACGTAAGAGTCAATAATTGGTGCAATACCGCAAAGCTATCGCAAAAGAACGCCAGACATCGTGTTTTAACCACCGAGTATTCCAACAAAGGTAATTCAGAATAACTACGCCGTTATTTTTAAACAACTTATATTTGTCGTTTTCTTCCTCCAATCGCTTTCCGTTATGGGGCCCATACACATGGTCGCTACCGCCGCATTTAATATTCCCGACAAGCATTTAATATTCCACCACCAAATGAATATTCCCCACAATAATGAATATTTTATAACCACTTGCTTATTTTGTAAAATTTATGATTTTACCCATAACTAACCACATTAATCAAATCAACCCTTACTATTTCAAAATAATAAATAAAGGAAATTCCATTTTATTTATAAAAAAATTTCGGTCTTACAACCTCCTCCTTATGAAATTTCGTCCTCGAAATTGACGACGTACTCGGTGTTTGAAAAGTTGAGGATACCTCGCTTTCATTTCCATTTCCAACTCCCGTGTCATTTCTTCAATAAAGCATGGTTTCTCCACAAAACTTTAACTTGTGGTATAACCTCAGTACATAGGACATGTTCTTTCCTATCCAAGATCTTGTGTACCTCCTCAGACGTTAAGTCTTCTGGCTATCTCACTTTGGTTCTAACTCAATGACGTGGTTCGGTCGTCCACATATTTACATAACATCGACACGTGAAAAACGTTATGAACACGCCGCCATACTTGGTAGTAAACGAGTCTATAGGCCACAGTTCCTATTCGATCGAGAATTTCAAATTGATTAATAAATCAAGGTTTGAGCTTTCCTCACTTCACCGATTCTCGCTTTTGAAATAACAACTTCTTGTACCTCCTTCTTCAAATTCATCAACTCGGTGTGTAGCTTGAATGCCTTTAACTTTATCGATTATTAAAGTCGATTATACTCAGATATCATCACGTGGGTACCTAGAGTTTTCATCTCCATCTCTATTATTTATAAATTATAACGAAATTAGTCTTTGACAACATCAGACTGCAGACTTGTATACGATCTTCTACTCAACACGCCGCCTACCACGCTCGCTTTTCCAGGATGGCATGGTCAGAACATGTGTTGAAATGAGTCTCCTCTTGAGTTCTTCGAAGCTCTTCCCACATTCCTTGCTCCATTTGAATTTTATATCTCTACGAGTCAGCTGCGTTAATGGAATAGCGATTCGAGAATATCCTTCAACGAATCTCCGATAATAACCAACTAAGCCTAGAAAGCTATGTATTTCGATTACCGACTTAAGTTGTTCTCAACTGTGACTCATATCCCAACCTTGGATAAGACGTTACAATGACACCTATCGTTTTTACTATCGCATTTAATATGGTGTCCCTACGAGAGTCCGGCTCGGTGCATTCCACAAAGGAAGTCACCAGATAAAGGCTCAGGTACCAAATTCTATAGTTGAATTTTTAACTCCTAAAGTTCAATAGGAGCCATTCGATATGAGATTTTAGAAATGAGTTTTGTACCGGGTTCAAAGTCGATACAAAATTTAATATCAGGCTTTGGGAGTAAGCTAAGAAATTCTTCAGGAAATACATTAGGAAATTTACTAACAATAGAAATATCATTCAAATCTGACACATTTTTGTTCAAGTCCATGACATGAGCTAAGAAAACTTGACATTCGCTTTTTCAATAAACGAATGACTTCATGGCTTGATATGAAAATGTTTGACTTCAATGGTTTGATTGCTTGAATTGAATATCATGTTGCTTAGAATATGAAAACTAACAACCTTACTTAAAGCAATCAATTTTGGCATGATGAGTAGTTAACCAATCAATCCCTAAAATCACATCAAAAGCAAGTATCTTTAAAGAGATAAGATCAACAGGTAATGTGATGATGCCAACTTGGATCAAACAACATTTCTAAACAACGGATGTAATAAAAGTTTCTCCTAACGAGGTCTCCATAAATAGGTCAAAGTCTAATTTCTCCGTAGTCAAGTTCAAACGTTGAGCGCAAGTAAGAGAGATAAAAGAACGGGTAGAACCGGTATCTAGTAAGGTATAAACTTCGCAAGAATTATAATTAACTAACCCGTGCTAAACTCGTTCGGGTTCCTCGATTTTGACCAGTCACAACAAACGGCTCTTCCAGGAACCGTTGACTTTGACTTTTCTGGGACAGTCTTTTGAGTCACCATCCCCGCTGAACTAGGTTTCGCTACCGTGCAATCTCGAGCGATATGTCCTTCCTTTCCACAATTATAGCATACCTGGAATTGTTGTGGGGTCGCTTGACCGATATGTCCTTCTTTCCCGTGATTTGTAAGATATGACCGTGGTCGTTCCCTCCTTGAACCGATTCTTGTTTGGCGTACCGACGCCTTCACATGGTCGTTGTTGAACTTTTCTTCTTGAAATGTCCACTTGAGTCACCTCTCCTATTATCATGGCCACGATTACCACCCGAGTGGTTACCGCCTTTGTCTGTCAGTATTCTTTTCTCCCATTGGTTATCATCGTTCGATGACTACATCGCCACCGATATGACCTCGGTTGTCCCTCGGTTGAACATACTCGTTATCACGCCTAATAATTGAGCCTCGCTTACAACATCCTGAATATAAAGAAAATTTATGAGAGATAAGATATTGTCGAATCTCGGGTTTTAGACCCTCGTAAACATACGCGTCATTCGCTCCTCATTTTCCACCAAATGAGGTGCAAACCGACAACTCCGCAAACTTCGCCTCGCATCGAGAAACCGCCATGTTGTTCTCGCTTCCAGCCTAATAAACTCCACTTCCTTCATATGATTTAACACTTTCGTGAAAGTATTTGTCATTAAATAGTTTCAAACGCCTCCCAAGACATGCCAATAAGCAAATGAATGGGTACGCCTTCATAGATTCCCACCGAAGAGTCCGCCCGTTCACGGAACATAAAAGTAACGAATGGAACCTTCGTTGTTCTCCGCATCCCAAGACATCGAATATCTTGGTAATTTGCTTGACCCACGCCTCCGCCATAATCGGATCAAAGCTTTCCTTTAAATTCGTGGTCCCAACTCTTTGAATCGCTTTGTCATGTGACAACCCGTGAATTGCTATCATTTCTCCTATGTTTTGAGCACGAGTCTCCTCGTCGATTTTGCATGAAGCGCAAAAACTTCTAAACATCCCTCGCTTATCATCTCGCCCCGTGGTGTTGTTCACAGGAGGAACATTGCCAACCTGTTGCACGTTCTCCTCGTTGATGAGTACAGGCGTCTCCACGGTCTCATTTCCACTGTTAATATTCTCAGTCGACATTCTCAAATACTGTCATAAAACAAGGGTTAATTAAGCAAATCAATATATCTAATAATATCCCTATATACTGACCAACTAACAAATAAGCTTAGGTAAGACACACTAGCGAAGGATTTACTCGTCTCTCCCCTCCTAGTTCTATTCCCCGATCTCCGCCAGAGATCATATCCCTAAGCTCTGATACCAACTGTGACTTTAGACACCAAAATAGGTCCATTCCATCCAACCCATTATGAGTCGCCAAATACATGGTACAGAAATAACTACAACTTTATTATTACAACATATAAACTGTGAGTTTAAATACAGATATTGCCATCTAAACAATATCCACATACAAATAAATCCTCATCATAATTATTGATACATTATTTTACAAAAATGGTGAGGACTACTAAACAACTCTTTAACACCATCATTCCATACCCCGACTCGTACTCGCTATATTCTCGCCTCCTGAGAAGAAAAATGGAACAAAAAGGAAAAGGGTGAGCTCAACTAGCTCAGTAAAGAATATTATGACTAAGATAATATACAACAAATTATCGTTAGTCTCCAACAGGAAAAAATCTAATAGAATACAATAGACAACCAATTTTAAATCAACAACTGCAGCGGAAACGATAATTCATTAGAAGAGTTAAGTAGAGAATGCAAACTACTATCTTTTATATATGAATTTAAAAGTTCATCGTCGATATTTTATCCCTGTAACATCAATCAATATATATCTGGAATCAAATATATTCATCCTTGCACTACAGGCCAAGGACATTCACCAGTTGGTCATGTTCATCTAAACACTGCTCATCTTTGCACTACGGGCCAAAGATATTCATCGAAATCATTCATCTTTGCACTACACAGCCAAAGATATTCATCAAAATCATTCATTAATTTTGCATTACAGCCAAAGATATTCAATAATATCATCATTTAAGATCGAGGATGATGAAAGATATTTTTAAAGAAACGAATCCAAAGGAAACAAAATGACAAGGATTAAGGATTAAGGATTCAGACTTTATTTTATCCATGTCCAAAAATACCTCAAAAATAATCATAGTGGTGTAAAATTCAAGAATGATTAAAACATGGATACAATCAAAGCTAGTATCCGTAATAGATATTTTGGACTAAAAGAAAAATTTTCATTTTTCGATGAATAAAGGCCAGATTCGTGAATAAATACCGTGAGTACGTGAATAGTAACTCCAACACCAAAAGATAGAAATTTCAAAAAACATCTTCACGCTTCGTGAATAGTACTCGTGAATAAGAATCGTGAATAGTAACTCATGGATAGAACTCATGAATAGTAACCCCGACATGAAAAAGTTCCAAATTTGATAAAACTTCAGATCAATATTTCAAAGATAATGATATTGAAGAAATAATATCATCACGAAAAAATAATATCCCTTACCTCGAAAAGACAAGATTTTAGTTGAAACACCGGATATAGGCTATGACTTGAACTTGCACCGTATATCAACACTCAAAGTATACTCACAAGAATACGCTCAAAATATCGAGAGAGAAATAGAGAGAAAACTTCAGTTTCTGGTGTGATTTTCAATTCTAACCTAAGCTCCCTATTTATAGGAAAATGCTTATAACACCAAAGTAGAAAATTGAATATAATAATATTATTTATAAACAAAATTCCTTAGCCCACACTTTTGGTCTAGACATCTGAACTCAGCTGATTTCCATCCTTAACATGTGCCTCTCAAATGGCAAAAACGTTTTTCTTCAAAATAATAATTAAAACTTCCAAAAATCAATTATTTTGGAATTCCGGAACTTCAATAATTCACAATAAATAGCCCTTTTATCAGAAAATTCGAATCTCGCGAGTTTTTATAGGAAATTCAATTCTCTACAACTTTTCAGAAGAAAGTTTTTCCAAATTCCAAACAGAGATTGACCGAAATCCACAAACCAAGCGATTTTATTGTGCTATAATCAAATTTCGGTCAATAATGGTGTCCACCAACACACAAAATATGTGTTAAACATTTAATGCCACAAAAATACTCTTCCTCCTCATATACTCATATATTCCACATTCATTATAAAATATCACCGTTAATATATTATTAAAATAATATATTTAAATGAATTATTTTATCGTAAAAAGATAAAATATTAATTTTTAACAATTATCACATTAAAATTTTTTTTCATCTATATCCACATAAAATCAATATTTTCCTCATCATATAAATCAATAATTAATTATTCACAAGTAATATTACGTAATCACAATATTGACAACTGTGCAGCTTCCTGTGAAAGAGGGGCTTTCCAATAAGAATTTCTCCTCATCGCACGCAATTAGGTGACCAAACCTCTCCTTAGATGTAACTTTCTAGACATTGCCAATAATGTTATTTAATAATATTATTCAGATAATATGAATTATTGCTCCGATAATAGAAAATATTGTGCAGTGATAATTATTAAAACAACAATAATACAAAATATCAACACAACAATTATTGAACCACTAAAATACTGAACAATAATTATCAGAACCATTATTGAGTAGTGCCTTCACGTAAGAGTAAATAATTGGTGCAATACCGTGCTACTCGCAAAGAACGCCAGACATATTCACGTGTTTTAACCACCGAGTATTCCAACAAAGGTAAATCCAGAATAACTACGCCAGATTATTTTTAAACAACTTATATTTGTCGCTTTCTTCCTCCAATCGCTTTCGTTATGGGGCCCACACATGGTCGCTACCGCCGCATTTAATATTCTCGAAAAGATTTAATATTCCACGCACCAAATGAATATTCAAACAATAATGAATATTTTATAACCATTTGCTTATTTTGTAAAATTTGCGCATTTTACCCATAACTAACCACATTAATCAAATCAACCCTTACTATTTCAAAATAATAAATAAAGGAAATTCCATTTTATTTATAAAAAAATTCGGGGTCTTACAACATCATTCGTCACATTACGATCATGATTATACCGAATAATCCCTGGACATAATCATACCAAGTCCATCTATGCATGTAAGCCAAAGATGACTTTCATCACAATATAAGCATGAGGATGATGACAATGACATAATAATTCAATAAAACAAGTTCAAGATAAATTTTAAAGATTTATAATTTAATTTATCCAGAAATCAATAACGTCCAAATTGTCAACATGATACTGCTATGTGGAGTTAAATTCAAGAATGCTCAGAAAAATATTTTCATGAAAAGATACTGGATGAAGCGCAAATATCCAGGATATTATACTAATTTCATGGAGTATAGAAGCCAAAACTTTAACCAACTGAGTATAATAGAATATATGAAACTTTAAATGGATTTTTTCCCGCCATGCGGTAATCCACGTAGACAGATCATTTTCACAATTTAATAAGGAATGAATACGAAGGATCAATCACCATGCATGCGGTAGTCCACATAGACATGTTATTCCAATAGAATAATAAAGAATGGAATACCATAAGAATTCACCATGCATACGGTAGCCCACATAGACAGGTTATTCCAACAGAATAATAAAGAATGGAATAACAAAAGAATTCACCAGGCATGCGATAGACCGCGCATACAGGTTATGCCAACAAAATAATAAAGAATAGAATAACAGAAGAATTCACCAAGCATGCGATAGACCGCACATACAGGTTATTTCAACAGAATAATAAAGAATGGAATAATAGAAGAATTCACCAGGCATGCGATAGACCGCACAAACAGGTTGTTTCAATAGAATAATAAAGAATGGAATAACAACCCTTACGAGTATTGAAAGAAAATAACTCTCTTCATAAATACGATAGAAATAATACCCCTTACCTTAGAAGAAACTGGATACTGGAATAGTGAGGTAGCAGACTTCTCTTCTTCTTTCTCTCTATAATTGTGAGACTTAGTGAATTGGTGAGAAATGAATGAAGAATGAGCTTCTATTTATAGGAAAATATAGTTTCAATAATTGCATATTTTGGGGCTCAAAAATTATAGTATAATACCTTCCTCTTTTTCTTTATTTTTAATTTAGTCCTGCAAGTATAATCAAATTTGCACCACCTCCCCTAATAGTAAATCATGTGAATCAATAGTAAATCATGTGACTCAATAGTTCTAATCATGTGAAAAAAACAATTACAGTATAGTACCTTCAACTATACCTCCATTTTTAATTTAGTCATGCAAGTATTATTAATCTTGCACCAACTCCCCTAATAGTAAATCATGTGAATCAATAATACACACATGTGAACACATAGTTATAAGCATGTGAATTAATAGCAATTAATTGCTCATTTATCCGATTAATTACCCGATTGGTCAATATAACCTCCAGACATCAATTATTATCAAAATAAATGTCGATTTTGACTAACACTAATAATTCCAACACAATGGAACTATCAATTTCATATTTAATCAACACGAACTTATTCATCATTAATATTATAACTCACAATATTTAACAACCAGGTTGTTCCCAGGAAAGAGGGGGCTTTCCGATAAAGCCCCCTCCTTGACAGAATTTCTAGACATTGTCAATATTACAAATAATAATATGAATAACTTTGTCGTCTCAATTATTGATTTAATAATATAACATATTACACAGATGATACTGTAACAATAATTGAATCAATAATATGAGAGATATGATGCATCAATTACTATAGCAATAATTGAGTATAACCGAGTGACTTCTTACTTAAGCATCAATAATCAATACTGTGTGCTACTATGCAACCACACGACATTCATTTACTTTACTACCGAGTAGTTCAATGCTTTTAATCGGTAACACTTTCGCCAAGTTATTTTTATAAAATGATAATTTCGCTGCTTTTCTTACTACGACAATACTTCCTTTGTGGGGTCCACCAATGATTGTGATGTCATACGAATATTCCCTGTTAAAACGAATATTCCCCGACCAATCGAATATTTTATAACAACTTGCATACTTTGCAAAATTTTCACATATCACCCTTAACTTTAACCTTTTATCAATTTAACCATTTACGAAATAAAATAATAATTATAAGAAAATTGAATACTTTCATTTCATAAAATTCGGGGTCTTACAATCTCCCCTCCTTATGAAATTTTGCCCTCGAAATTTACGTATGTACCTGGTATGCTGAAGAGGTTAGGATACCTTGACTTCATTTCATATTCCAATTCTTGAGGTATAACCTTTGAGTGTCGAATATGATCCTTCTTATCTAAGATTTTAACACGTATCTCATCATACGTTAAATCTTCTGCTATCTCGTCTAGTTCTAATTCCATAATGTTGTTCGGGTCGTCCACATAATTACGTAACATCGAAACGTGAAAAATGTTACGAACACACGACATACTTGGCGGTAAAACGAGTCTATAGGCCACAGTTCCTATTCGATCGAGGATTTCAAATGGGCCAATTAAATCGAGGGTTGAGATTTCCTCTATTCGTCGATTCTTGCTTCTAGAATAACGCCCTCTTGAACCTTCTTCTTCACATTCATCAGCTCTAAGTATGTAGCTTGAGCGGCTTTAACTTTATCGAGTAAAGTCAATTCTAATCGCATATTCGTTATCTTCACGTGGGTCCCTAGAGTCTTTAACTCTATCTTCATCATTTGTAAGTTATACGAAATGGGTTTTTGTGTTAACAACATCACACCCGTAAACGCATACGATCTTCTACTCAACGCGTCAGCTACCACGTTCGCTATTCCACGATGATATTGAATGGTATAGTCATAATCTTTAACAGCTTGAGCACACGTCCTTGGTGCATGATACGTTCGTTTTGGTTGAAGAAATATTTAAGGGTTTTAGAAATGGGTTTTGTACTGGGGTCAATACAAAATTCAATTTCACACTCTAGGGGTAGGCTAGGAAGTCTTCAAGAATACGTCAGGAAATTTATTAACAATAGAAATATCATTCAAAATTGTGACTCTCATCCAAGACTTGGACAATACATCACATTGATACCTATCAACTTGCCATCATCATTCACAACGTCCCCTACGGATAGTCTGGCTTCGGTGCATTCCACTCAAGGAAGTCACCAGATAAAGGCTCGGGACTCTTTACTTATGGCTTGATATGATAGTGATTGACTTTAGTAGTTTGGTTTCTTGAATTCGCATAACAGGTTGGTTAGGAATATGAAAGCTAACAACCTTATGAAAAGCATGATGAGTAGTTAACCAATCGATTCCTAAAATCACATCAAAGGAAAGTATTTTCAAAGAGATAAGATCGACAGGTAACGTTAGGGTATCGATTTGAATCAAATAAGATTTATAAACAGTAGAGGTAACGATGGTTTCTCCTAACGGAGTTTCAACCGATAAGTCAAAGTCTAATTTCTCTAGAGTCAAATTTAAACATTGAGCGCAAGCAAGAGAGATAAAAGAATGGGTAGAACTGGTATCTAATAAGGTATAGACTTCGCAAGAATTTATAATTAACTAACCCCTACTAACTTCGTTCGGGTTACTAGCTTTTTGAGAAGTCACAAAAAACGCTCTTCCTGAAACCACTGGCTTTTGTTTTGTCTATATCCGCCTTTGGTGCCACCGTCCCAGCTGGACTTGAATTTGGTGCACGACAAAATCGGGTTAGGTGACTTTCTCTTCCATAATTGTAACATGCTTTGGACTGCATCACGCAGTTTGGACTGATATGTCCCTCCCCTCCGCATTTGAAGCATACAATTGGTGGTCGTTCTCCTTCCTTGAAAACTAGTGTTGGTGCTGATATCTTTCCATCGTTGTTGAACCTTCTCTTCTTGAAATTTCCACTTCTATTATCTTGGCCATGATTACCACCGAAGTGGTTCTCATTCTTGGCATGATAATTTCTCATACGATGATTATCATTGTTCCGATGGCCGTTGCCACCGGTACGATTATTATCGTGTTGTTGCTCATTATCCTTTGATTGGGCTAGCTCATTATCGCGCTCCAATAACTGAGCCCTATTCACTACATCTGAATATTAACAAAGTTTCTGAGAAATAAGGTATTGACGTATATCGGGTTTCAAACCTCTTAGAAACATTCGCATCATTCGTTCCTCATTATCGACCAAATGGGATGCAAACCGGGATAACTCCGCAAATTTAGCCTCGTATTGCGACACGGTCATATTATTTTGCTCCAGCTTAATAAACTCTACCTCCTTAATGTGATGAATACTTTCGGTAAAGTACTTGTCGTTGAACAACTCTTGGAACTTCTCCCAAAACATCTTGAGTGTGTCAGGCTGGGTACGTTTTGCAGATTCCCACCAGTAATCTGCCTCTTCACGCAACATAAAGGTGGAAAAGGGAACCTTTTTCTTCTCGGAGCATCCCAAGACATCAAATATCTTGGTGATCTGCTTTAACCATGTCTCCGCCTTAAGTGGTTCTAGCTTTCCCAAAAACTCTGGCGGTCCCAGCTCCTGGAACTGCTTAGCGGTGACCATCAAAGAGTTGCCAGTGTATCCACTTGCATTTTGAATAGGAGTCTCTCTCGCCTGATTTTGCATTAATTGCATAAAGTCTCTGATCATCCCATCATTCATCATCTGATTGGTATTGTTGTTTACCTTAGGATTATTATCTTCTTGTTGCACATTATCCTGGGTATTGATCGTGGGTGACTCAACGGTCTCATGTGCTTCATTGCTTATCTCAACATTTTCAGATGCCATTTTCAAACACTGTCACAAAACAAGGGTTAATTAACATATCACATATTATCCCTATACTCTGACCGACCAATTAAATACCAAATAAACTTAGGTAGGTCATACTAGCGAAGGAATTCCCCGTCTCTCCCCTCCTAGTTCTTGTCTCATATCTCAGCCAAGGATCATATCCCTAAGCTTTGATACCAACTGTGACGCCCCCAAAATAGGTATACATCACCCATCTTGAGTCGCCAAATACATGGTACAAAATTCAAATACAACTTAATTATACAACAGTCGTGTAAAATACGACAAAACATAATCTAAGAGTTCTTAATAAGAATATTGTCATCTAGACAATATCCACACTCAACGGAGTCCTCATTACATTTATTATCACATTATTTTATAGAATAGTGAGGACTAATAAAACAACCATCTGGACCGTCAATTCGTTCCCCGACTCGTCCAAGCTATATTCTCATTTCCTGAAGAGAACAGTGAAAGAAAGGGTGAGCTCAAGTAGCCTAGTAAGAAATATTATGACTAAGAGAATACAGAATAAATTATCCTTAGCCTTCAATAGTATAACAACTGATAGAATATAATAGACAACAAGTTTTAGATCAACATCTGTAGCGGATTAAGCAATCCATTAGAAGAGTCAAGTAGAGCATAAAATCTACTATCTTCTATGATTTAAAAAGTTTTTCATCAACTTGATCGCTGAGACTCAGCTTAATAAATAAAATCGAATCATCCCTGCATCACGACCAAGGATATTCATGTAATCATCAATGGTCATGATTATACCGAATAATCCCTGGTCATAATCATACCAACAACTATCCATCAATGAACTACTGTGACACCCCCAAATCCTGGTACTTCATTTTCTCAAGATTTGGTGTTCATTTAATTAAAACATTCATTACTAACTACCCAATCATAATAAAATTGAATAATAAAAACCTGCACATACAGGATTACATTTAATAAAAATCTCCCAGGTTACCTAACCTTTAATTACAATCATTCAAATGCGGAATTTAAAATTTATTCATCACATCATTTTTAAAAGTCTATTATCATAACGATAAAAATAAAATTACAAGTCTTCATCACTTGTATATTTTTCCCTTTCCTTTGCTAGTGGTAGGTTCATTGACTTTCCAACCTTAGCTGTAATAAGTGTATAAATATGCAAGAGTGAGCAAACAAAGCTCACTTGAAGAAGAATGAATAACTTTACAACATTACAACAATTGCCAGAAATAGGCTCAATAGAACTGAATGATATGTTCTATTAACATTCTGAAACATACTACTGAGGGTCTAATGACCATGAATCATGTCCACAGTTATAAGTAATCTTTCAACTTTAACTTTAACAGTCATAAGACTATAAGGACTTCACGTACTTAGGGGGATCAAATTTTCGCATAAATGTATTGTGCACAACCATTTCAACGCTAAGCGTAAACCTCTAATAAAAGAGTTTTTCATCTCAGTATTTAGAATACAAGTCCACACCAAAGTAGGTTTGGTTTGGATACATTACAAGGTAATTTAGAATTCAACGGTCATCAACTAAGGATTAGTTGAATACAAAGGAACTAACTGTATGTTATGGAATATTCATAACTGAATCGATATTTGTAAATTAATATCATGCTTTAGGAATAATCTAATAACATAAACATTGAATAATCATAACATAATTTGCTTGAACAATATTAAGTCAAGGTTATTGAAAATTGGATGCTAAGCATGCATAGTTAATAGTAATTTGAACGATAAACTTGTTCAACATTAGAATATTAAAATATAGCGACTTGCATGCTAAATAACAAGTTACATATTAAAGAAACTTGCTCAATATTATAATATAAGATTTAGAATATTTGCATCCTCATGAACAACTAGATACAATAAAACAATTGAACTTGGTTAATAGAACAAATATTGTATAACAGAATCATACTTTGAAAAGATAATAAATCTTTAATATAACAATTGAACTTGGTTAATAATAATGAGAATAACTTGAATAATGATAACAAGTAGGGTTAGGAAACTTGCCTCGTGCGTAGATTACACGTTAATTAAACACGTTCTTTGAATTTAATCCTACATATCATTTCCATTCATAACTATAGATAATTATAATGTAACTAGTCATCATAAGTTCATTCTCTTTGTCTAACTTTGATTATGACCATTCTTAGTCAAATTACTACATTCATTGTCACATAATTTACATCTCATGAACAATAAGCTAACTATGCATTCAATCATTCAATTTACACATAAATGTGTTGTTGATATGTTAAGAATTTATTTTACCACCTCATTATATGTTTGACCTAATTTTATGTTCATTAGATTAAGTTACTATCACATTGCTAGACTTGAACATTTTAAAAATTCATTTATGGACTATTTCGCAGAGTAAAGTATGCCATGGCCATCATTGCTTATTCTTAATCTCTAAGATTCTTGGCTTGCCACGCTACTTCAGTCAATGGCGCCTGTATGTAATTCTTGTGCATGTAGCCGGTATTGCTTGACGCTAAGACATTCGATTCATAGAAATTGCAGTTCGCGAAAAATCGCAGAACATGCCAATTTCTACCAATTTCTTATTTTCTACATGAATTTAGACATACCCATACATTATAATACATATATAATCACTGCTTAACCCTTCTAGCATGATTTTAACATGTTAATACTCATATTTAACAGAATCAACACATTTAATTTCACTGTTCTTGATGGTTTTGAACATAAAACATAATATTAACACTATGGATTCGTTTTAACACCAAATCAATCCATTCAAGTTTTGTTTCCTTCGTTTTAACATGCATAATTATATACGAGTGTAAATTTTACAAAACAATTTATGTTTGACATATTAAAATCACGTATAAATGCCATATGGCCATATTTCTATACTCTATAAATTTTGAGGCCATAACATACGTTGTAATTATAATATTATGAAACTTATGATATGGTTTATATAATATATATAATCAAATACGATATGATACATCTTAACACATACACAAACCCATAATCATACTCTTTTCCCATTCACAGTGTTTTTAACAAAACGTGAAGCCATTTTATGAAAACTTAAACGACGTAATTTAAAATTTAGGAAGGAAGAGATTACCCTTGAATACTCTGCTTAGATTACATAGGGTGATAACAAATTCCCAATTTTCCCACACTTCTTCTCCTTTAATCACACTGATTCTCAAAACTCTCTCTCTGTTTCTATTTTTCCAAACTTAGCCAATAATGAAAAGGAAAGGAAGACGTATAATAATAAAGGTGAACTGACTCGTTGTGGAGGTCAGTTACCCATCATGGGTTAACTGCCCTCAACCTCCACTAATGCCATGTTTGGCTAGCCTTAAAAGGCTTATACTCATTTAATTTAATTAAACTTTTATAATATATAAATCATGTCACGCCCAATTCAAATATCTTATTTAATTTAATTTAAATAAAATATAATAATTTATCATTAATTCACATAATCACATAATTAATTTCTTATTTATTAATTATGTCAAATTATTAAATCTCGAATTAATTATTACATTAATTAAAATAACATTATGCATAATTAAATATTTTATTTAATTCAATAAGCTCACATAAATACATACTTGAATAATAAATATTCTCCACATTAATTTAATAAATATAACACATATAATTAATTTAATCTACCACAACTTCATCAATTAATTATTTAATCTAATAATTAAATCATCAAAAATATTTATTTATTTCAATAAATATTAAAATTCAATTACAAAAATCTCGTTCGTCACATCTTTCCCCCCTTAAAAGGATTCTGTCCACAGAATCACGACTCAATAAATTCGACCCGTTACATTCTCCCCCCTTACAAAGATTCTGTCCCCAGAATTGTTTACACATAATTTAAGTAAATAAATGAGGGTAATTCTTCATCATATTCTCTTCGAGTTCCCACGTAGCTTCTTCAGCGTTGTGGTTCCTCCAAATTACCTTAACAGAAGGTATTACTTTATTTTTGAGAACTTGTTCTTTTCTGTCGACAATTTGAACGGGAATTTCTTCGTAAGATAAGTCTTTTTCAAAATGTAGGGGTTCATATTCAATTACATGCTTGTAATTGGCTTTGTAGGGTCGTAAAACGGAAACATAGAAGACTTTGTGGACATTCTTGAGTGCTGGAGGTAGGGCTACCTCATACGCAACTTCTCTGATTCTTCGCATAACTTCAAATGGTCTAATGAATCTTGGACTTAATTAAAACTTCCTGATCTTTCATTTCCAGGGAGAGACCTTCAAGAATACATAACTACCTGATTCAAACTCAACATTTTTATGATGTGGATCGACATATTTCTTCTGCCTATCTTGTGCTGCTACCAGTCATGTTCAGATTACTTTGACTATTTCTGCTGTCTGTTGTACCAACTCTGGCCCTAACAACTGTCTTTCACCAAATTCATCCCAATAAAGAGGAGTTCTGCACTTTCTGCCATATAACGCTTTATAAGGCGGCATGCCAATACTAGAGTGATAACTGTTGTTGTAACCGAACTCTACTAGCGGTAGATGATCATCCCAATTTCCTTTAAAGTCCATCACACAGGCTCTTAACATATCTTCTAATGCCTGAATTGTTCTTTCGCTCTGTCCATGTATTTGAGGGTGATATGTCGTACTCATCCACAATTGCGTACCTATGCATTCCTGTAGACGTTTCCAGAAGTTCGATGTAATGCGCGGATCCCTATCGGAAACAATTGACATCGGCACTCCGTGCCTTAAAACAATCTCTTTTACATATAACCTTGCCAACTGATCTAAATTGAATCTGATTTTTATTGGAAAGAAGGGTGCGGATTTTGTCAGTCGGTCAACGATAACCCATACTGCGTCGTAGCCTTTCTGAGTCATCGTAAGGCCAACCACGAAGTCCATTGAAATATGTTCCCATTCTATTCTAGGATCTCCAACGGTTGTAGTAACCCACTTCGTCTCTAATGTTCTGCTTTCATTTTCTGACAGGTCAGACACTTGGCAACACATTCTGCAACATCACGTTTCAAATTTGGCCACCAGAAGTGTTGTCGAAGATCTTGATACATCTTGGTACTACTGTAGGAATCGAATATCGTGAGCTATGAGCCTCACTCAAAATGTCTTCCTTAATAATCTCTGCATCTGGCGGTCCAAATTTCGCTCTTAAATCTCAGTATTCCTTCTTTATCCATCTTAAATCTTGGTTCGGTTCCTTCAGATATCTTCCTTATCACCTTTTTGCATTCATCATCCTGAAGTTGAGCCTCCTTAACTTTATCCAGTAGGGTTGTACCAGATTGCATCTGAAATAGCTTCTCATCAATTTCCATATGATACTTCACTTCTAACTCCAGTTTCTCCATTTCTGAAATTAGCTCCTCCTGAGCGGTCAATATCATCAACTTTTCCCGACCCTTTCTACTTAAGGCGTCTGCAACGACATTTGCTTTACCCGGATGGTATAAAATCTCACAGTCGTAGTCCTTAATTGATTCCAACCACCTTCTTTAGCGCATATTCAAGTCTTTTTGGGTACAAATATATTTCAGACTCTTGTGGTCTGTATATATTTCACATTTCTCCCCATAGAGATAGTGCCTCCAGATTTTCAAAAGAAAAACTATCGCAGCCTAACTCCAAGTCATGGGTCGATATCCCTCTCGTAATCCTTCAATTGTCGTGATGCATACGCAATGACTTTGCCGTTTTGCATCAGCACACAGCCAAGTCCTTTATGCGACGCATCACTATAAACAACAAAATTTCCTGTATCGTCCAGAAGAGACAATACATGTGCTATACTCAACCTCTTCTTCAATTCGTGAAAGCTTTCCTCACACTTCTCCGTCCAAACAAATTTCACAGCTTTTCGAGTTAAATTCGTTAACGGAGTTGCAATTTTGGAAAAGTCTTGTATGAACCTTCTGTAATATCCTGCCAATCCAAGAAAACTTCGTACTTCCGACGGCGTCCTCGGCTGATCCCAATTAATCACGGCTTTGACTTTGGATGAATCTACCGAAATTCCATTTTTATCGATCACGTACCCAAGAAATTGTACCCGCTCGATCCAAAATTCGCATTTTAAAAACTTGGCATACAACTTCTCCTTTCTCAATACTTCTAACGTTAATCTCAAATGCTCTTCATGTTCTTCCTTGGTTTTTGAATAAACCAAAATGTCGTCTATAAATACCACTACGAACTTGTCCAAAAACGGTTTGAACACACCATTCATTAATCCCATAAATGCTGCAGGAGCATTCGTTAGACCAAATGACATTACCAAAAATTCGAAGTGACCATATCGTGTTCTGAACGCTGTCTTCGGTACATCCTCTAGCATTACCTTCAGTTGATGATAACCACTCCTCAAGTCTATCTTGGAAAAGTATTTCGCTCCCTTCAATTGATCAAACAGGTCGTCGATCCTCGGTAATGGATATATATTCTTAATCGTGACTTTATTCAGTTCCCTGTAGTCAATGCAGAGCCGCATTGTTCCGTCTTTCTTTTTCACAAACAACATCGGCGCTCCCTACGGCGATACACTCGGTTGAATGTACTTCTTATCCAGTAATTTTTGTAGTTGTACCATTAATTCTTTCATCTCTACCGGTGCCATTCGGTATGGTGCCTTCGATATTGGAGCAGTTCCTAGCGCCAAATCAATCACGAAATCAATCTCTCTATCTGGCGGAAGTCCTGGCAAATCGTTTGGAAAGACATCGACGAAGTCTCTCACTACCAGTATCTCCTCTACTTTCGAACTCTCTTTACGACTGTCAACTATGTAAACTAAATATCCTACACAACCTTGTCTTAGCAACTTCCTGGTCTGCTTTATCGTCAGACAACTCGCTTGTCTAGGTGACTTGCTACCATAAAACACAACCTTTGACGGAGTCATAAGGTTAATACGCTTCTTTTGGCAATCAATTACAGCCCCGTAATTGAATAACCAGTCCATTCCCAAGATAACGTCAAATTCCCTAAGCCGAATAGGGATAAGATCTACATTCATGATATTACCCTTAATATCCACTCTACAGTTCTTATGTATGTACTTAACAGGAATTATTTCTCTATTCGTAATTTCTATGTTCACGGGGTAATCCAACTCATCCTTAGGCAAATCTAAGTTCTTAGCAAAGTCATCGGATATAAAGGAACAAGTAGCACCCGAATCAAATAATACATAAGCATTAAGTTTATTGATCGGAATGATACCTGACACCACATTACGAGACTGAACTGCATCCTGCACCGTCATGTTGTAAGTTCTGGCGGTCGGTCAGTTAGTTGTGGTTGGTCCTGTGATAGTCAAGGCGCTCCCACTGTTGTTTCCCCGATTTCCTCCTGATCCTGCCCCTCCAGATCCTTTCTTAGGACAGTCTCTTGCCAAATGATCCTTTGAACCACAAGTGAAGCAGGCACCCTTCTTTGGGTTAGGACAGTTAGGTGCTATGTGGCCCTCCTGACCACAATTGTAGCACACCTGCTTTCCCTTCATACAAACCCCCAGATGAGCTTTCCCGCAGGTCGGGCATGCTTCAATCCTCTTCTTTTGACCTCCTTGTTGATTACCCGATGATGATTTGTCATTCCATCTCTTCTTCTAATTAAAATTACCACCTCCTGTGCCACTTCCACTAGCCTTGTTATTTCCTTCACTTTCAGTCTTCTTCTTCTTCTGATCCTGATTGTACTTGGTCACCGCATCGCTTCCACCTTCAGCGAGGATGGCCTTTTCCAGTACTCCAGCAAAAGTGTTTAGCTAAAACATTGATACTTTGCTATATACCCAAGGCTTTAGTCTTTGTTCAAATCTTCTTGCTTTTCTCTCATCCGTGTGTACTTGATACGGGGCAAACCTCGCCAACTCGTTGAATCTAGCCGCATAATCTGGTACGGTCATATTTCCCTGCTTCAATTCCAGAAATTGAACTTCCATTTGGTTCTGCGAGCTGGTCGGGAAATACATCTCGAAAAACATCTCTTTGAATCTTTCCCAAGTAATCACGCCTTCACCTCCTCGGACCTTGTTTGCTTGCCACCAGTAACTGGCTTCAGACTTTAGCATAAACGTTGTGAAAGCAGTCTTCTGGTCTTCTCTAACTCTAGGAACATCGAAAACCTTTTCCATTTTCATAACCCACATTTGAGCCTCAATCGGGTTCGTGGAACCTTTAAACTCTTGCAATCCCACCGCCTAAAAATCCTTAAACGTAGTATTTGGTGGAGCTGTAGGTTGATTATTCATTGCTCCATCTAGTAAGTTAACCAATTACTGAATAGGATTAGCATTGGCGTTATTATTGTTATTTGTAGATCCTTCTTGATCTAGTTGACATTGTTGTCTTCTTCTTGGCGGCATATTTCTGTTAAATATATGCTTATTAAATCTCTATTAAATTCTCTAAATAGTTAAGACTTAACTCAACAATTTAATACAATTAATTAACACATTATCTCAAACAACTTGATATATTTAGTTAAATCAAAAGTTTTAACATCCAACGATAGCATCACTGCTATTTACATCAACTATCCTGAGATAAGAATCCACAGGATTTAAATATTAAAATATTCCTTTGTTCATAACTACATCGGAATTTACATCTAAATACCAAATAAGTTATTTTACATAATTAAACAAATCCTATCATTGCTGGTTAAGGCGCTGAATAGCCTTGTTATGCTCCTCTTCCATGATGCGAGACAACGTTCTACGATCCAACATGTACAACGGTAGCCCTTCGAACTGGATTGGGTACCTCAAAACTTGATCCTGGGCCTCAACCATTGCCTTATTAAGTGTAGAGTACGTCTCCCCAAGCTTAGCCTTCTTTGCACGACCATCCTCTTCCGCAAGATCAACACGACGTGACTCTCTTACCCAACCCTCCTCTGCTATGATCAGCCTTTCCGAGCTTTCCTTCAGTTCCTTCTTCAACTTCTCTATCTCCTCGGTCTTATCCTTGGTTTGACCCTTCTCATGGACAAAATCCCATTCTACATTTCCCAGTCGTGTGTGAAGAGTCTCAATTTCCCTCTCCTTCTGCTCGAGAGTAATCTACTGAATAATCGCTCGCTCAGTCAGATACTGGACATTGTCTCGTAACTCTACGTTACTTTCATATAATGCGTTGTACATCTCAGCATCAATGAAGTGCGGTGGGAACTCCTCTTCTTCCTCTTCATCTTCCTCCTCAGGATCAGTCTCAGGTTCATGCTCCTGACCAACAACGGTGATCAATGGAGATGACTCTCTCTGTACCAACTGCTCCCTAACGACATGAATGTCTCGGGGCTCCTCCTCTGTCGGTACTGTAGGTACTTGGGGTTCCTCCTCCCCAGCTCGACTAGTTCCTCCAACATCAGACATCCTGACAACACAATTTCGAGTTTTAGTTACTAAGTCGTACTAGTGAGCACATAATTTAACACATAAGTACATAAAGTTTTTTTTTTTTTTTTATCTTCAATGAATTAAGAAATTCATTTCTTAGAACTCAATAAGGGTTTTCCATCACTATGTTCTTCCTATAAGGCTATTACCTAAGGTTGTTCCCCCACCTAAGGTTCATAACCTAAAGCTTTGATACCAACCTGTGACACCCTCAAATATGGGTACTTCAATTCCACGGGATTTGGTGTTCATTGAACAAATATTATCTATCTATCTACCCATAATAAATGCAAACCATGCAATGGATAGAAATAAAATCCTCCCCTTATGGGGTACAACATCTGAATAATAAATACAATCCTAGATCAAACTAACCTTAAACATCTGTGCGGAAACATAAACAATTAAGTCTTAAAAAGCATCAAGTCTTTACAATAACATTAAAATTAAATAACAAGTCTTCATCACTTATTAGCTTTGCCCTTGCCTTTACTAGTGGAAGGCTCATTGTACCTTTCGTTCTTAACTTCAATGTTATTATTACGCAAGAGTGAGCATAATTTCCCACAAGTATAAAATGAAATAACAATATATAATAACATGCGAGTGAATCAAAGACTTCTGAAATAAAAGCTCAACTTTTGAATGAAGAATGAATAACAAAAATTCAAAAGAGTTCTAAAGGTCATAAGACCTTGAACTATGTCCTAGGTTATCAAGGGTTATACTTGAAACCTTTAACAGTCATAAGACTATAGACTCTTCTACATGTACTTAGGGGGATCAGCCCTTAGTACCATACTGTGCACAATATCTTAACGCTAATGCATAAGAAATCCCTATACAGGGTTGTTCATCTCAGTTTGATATTAGAGTCCGCACCAAAGGAAGTTTGGTTTGGATAAATCAATAAGGGTTCTGAAATTTAGAACGTTCATCAACTATAGACTAGTCGAATCAAATAGGGGTTCACTAGTCTAACAAGGTTCAATAATAATTGATAATTAGATTGAATAATAATCTCAAAAGGTATACAATAGAACAAATATTGTATAACATAATCATACTTTGAAAAGATAATAAATCTTTAATATAACAATTGAACTTGGTTAATAATAATGAGAATAACTTGAATAATGATAACAAGTAGGGTTAGGAAACTTGCCTCGTGCGTAGATTACACGTTAATTAAACACGTTCCTTGAATTTAATCCTACATATCATTTCCATTCACAACTATAGTTAATTATAATGTAACTAGTCATCATAAGTTCATTCTCTTTGTCTAACTTTGATTATGACCATTCTTAGTCAAATTACTACATTCATAGTCACATAATTTACATCTCATGAACAAGAAGCTAACTATGCATTCAATCATTCAATTTACACATAAATGTGTTGTTGATATGTTAAGAATTTATTTTAACACCTCATTATATGTTTAACCTAATTTTATGTTCATTAGATTAAGTTACTATCACATTGCTAGACTTGAACATTTTAAAAATTCATTTATGGACCATTCATAGAGTAAATTATGGCGCCTTCACTGTTATATAATCTCAAGTAATTTGTGGCTACCTACTATGGTTCGGTCAATGGTATTGTATGACGCGATTCTTGTGCATGTAGCCGGCACATGCAATGTTGGCAAGATTAATAGAGAAATTGCGATTCATGAAAAATCGTGTAACATGCCAATTTCTACCAAATTTTTATTTTCTACATGAATTTAGACATACCCATACACATATAATCACTACTTAACCCTTCTAGCATGATTTTAACATGTTAATACTCATAATTAACAGAATCAACACATTTAATTTCACTGTTCTTGATGTTCTTGAAGGTTTTGAACATAAAGCATAATATTAACACTACAGATTCGTTTTAACACCAAATCCATCCATTCAAGTTTTGTTTCCTTCGTTTTAATATGCATAATTATATACGAGTGTAAATTTTACAAAATAATTTATGTTTGACATATTAAAATCACGTATAAGGTCCATATGGCCATATTTCTATACTCTGTAAATTTTGAGGCCATAACATACATTGTAATTATAATATTATGAAACTTATGATATGGTTTATATAATATATATAATCAAATACGATATGATACATCTTAACACATACACAAACCCATAATCATACTCTATTCCCATTCACAATGTTTTTAACAAAACGTGAAGCCATTTTATGAAAACTTAAACGACGTAATTTAAAATTTGGGAAGGAAGAGATTACCCTTGAATACTCTGCTTAAATTACACAGGGTGATAACAAATTCCCAATTTTCCCACACTTCTTTTCCTTTAATCACACTGATTCTCAAAACTCTCTCTTTGTTTCTACTCTTCCAGACTTAGCCAATAATGAAAAGGAAAGGAAGACGTATAATAATAAAGGTGAACTGACGCATTGTGGAGGTCAGTTAGCCATCATGGGTTAACTGCCCTCAACCTCCACTAATGCCATGTTTGGCTAGCCTTAAAAGGCTTATACTCAATTAATTTAATTAAACTTTTATAATATAGTTTTAAATCATGTCACACCCAATTCAAATATCTTATTTAATTTAATTTAAATAAAATATAATAATTTATCATTAATTCACATAATCAAATAATTAATTTCTTATTTATTAATTATGTCAAATTATTAAATCTCTAATTAATTATTACATTAATTAAAATAACATTATGCTTAATTAAATATTTCATTTAATTCAATAAGCTCACATAAATGCATACTTGAATAATAAATATTCTCTACATTAATTTAATAAATATAACACATATAATTAATTTAATCTACCACAACTTCATCAATTAATTATTTAATCTAATAATTAAATCATCAAAAATATTTATTTATTTCAATAAATATTAAAATTAAATTATAAAAATCTCGTTTGTCACAATTTCAATAGTCAATTTATAATTTAAACAACTAATAAATCCTTAATTTTACTTTAAACTAAGCCATATTCATATATATATATATATATATATATATATATATATATATATATATATATATATATATATATATATATACATATATTCATATGAACTCCTTTGTAATATATTTTCTTTCACAAAATACATACACACATGAATTAGTTTATCTATACTCATATATAACTTATGAAAACAACCTTTTAACAAACAATTATCATATAAAGCTATATACACAAGAAATTCATCTTCTACAAAAACTTTACAGAGAACTTTTGGAGAAGAAGATAACCATAACTTTTAGAAAAATAGGAGCAAGATGATACCTTAATTTAGAAGAAGATGATGACTATTCTCAAGCTTCTTCTCTTTATCAACACCTTCTTTCTCTCAACTTTTCTCTGTATTCTTCTTCTTCTTCTCCTCTTTCTTCTTCTGAGTCTTTCTCCTAACTCTATTCTAATTCATGTACTAACCAAATAGATATAACGTATAATAGTAATAATATAGATATTAAGTATAAGATTTTAACTGACATCAGTTATAAATTATTTGAAAATCAAAAGCCATAAGGCTTGTTTGGCTAGCTAACTAAAAATAACCCATTAACTCTTACACCTTGTTTGGTAAACCTAATTAAAATAAATGGATTAATCCTTATACCTTGTTTGATAAAATACTATTAGATTAAAGACTTAATATGCATTAAGACTTGTTTGGCAAAACCAATTAAACTCCTTTAATTTATTTTAATAACTCCTTTATAGCAAGGTTAATTGTCACACTTCTTATTTAATTAAATTTAAATAATCAATTTAATAAATTCTAATACTAATCTATTAAATTACCTTAACACATAAATCATTACCACATAATTATAATTTCCTTTATAATTATAATTTTATTTAACCAACTAACACCTTATTTTAATTACAAATTCCAATTAAAATATTATAATTAATTTAATCATTATAAGCTCTCTAGCTTAACTATTAAATTAAATTGGTATATAATCTCATAATAATTAATTTTCTTAACTCCTTAATTATTTACTTAATAAATAATTAACTAAACCACATCAACTCAAATTGAACAATTATTTATTCAACAATAAACATATCCATTAAATACTTATATAATTCAATAAATATTTAATACTACAATTTAAAATTTTGGAGTGTTATAACTACAGTCCAATGAGGATTTTCACCACATCATTCGTCACATTACGGTCATGATTATACCGAATAATCTCTGGTCATAATTATATCAAGTCCATCTATGCACGTAAGCCAAAGATGACTTTCATCACAATATAAGCATAAGGATTATGACAATGACATAATAATTGAATAAAACAAGTTTAAGATAAATTTTAAAGATTTATAATTTAATTTATCCAGAAATCAATAACATCCAAATTGTCAACATGATACTGCTTTGTGGAGTAAAATTCAAGAATGCTCAGAAGAAGGTATAACTTTATACCTGAGCACCTATTCTTTCTTGTCAACTATCTGGATAGGAATCTCTTAATAAGACAAGTCTTTATCAAACTGCAACGGTTCGTACTCGATCACGTGTTTGTAATCGGGTTTATATGGTCGTAACACCGAAATGTGAAAAACATTGTGAATGTTTTCCAACTCTGGAGGTAGAGCTACCTCGTAAGCCACTTCTCCCACTTTTCGCAGCACTTCAAAGGGTCCAATAAACCTCGGGCTTAGCTTTCCCTTTTTACCGAAATGAATTTTCCCCTTCCAAGGAGAAACTTTTAGAAATACGAAAGTTCCTACGTCGAATGCACGATCTTATCTGTGTTGATCAACATACTTTTTATGTCTGTCTTGGGCTGCTATCAATCTTGTTCTGATGAGTTTGATAATTTCAGCAGTTTGTTGAACCAGTTCTAGTCCTAACAGCTGGCGTTCACCGACTTCATCCCAACACAGTGGAGTTCTACACTTTCTGCCATATAAAGCCTCGTAAGGTGGCATGCCGATGCTTGCGTGGTAACTGTTGTTGTAGGCGAATTCCACCAATGGTAAATGTTCTTCCCAGTTTCCTTTGAAAACCATGACGTATGCTCTCAGCATATCTTCCAACGTTTGGATTGGTCGTTCATTTTACCCATCGATTTGTGGATGGTATGGTACTCATTCGCAACTATGTTCCCATACATTCTTGTAGTCTCTTCCAGAAGTTTGATGTGAACCTTGGATCTCTATCTGACACAATTAACACTGGAACTCCATGTCTTGACACGATTTCTTTAATGTACAGCTTCGCTAGTTGATTAAGATCAAATCTAATCTTTATTGGCAAAAAGTGTGCAGATTTTGTCAATTTGTCCACTATTACCCATATCGTATCGTATCCTCTTTGAGTAGTTGGAAGACCCACCACAAAATCCATTGTGATGTGTTCCCACTTCCATTCTAGTATTTCCAATGGTTGAAGTAATCCGCTTGGTCTTTGATGTTCAGCCTTGACTCTTTGACATGTCAAGCATTTGGTCACACATTCGGCAACATCTCTTTTCATATTTGGCCACCAAAAATGTCGCCGCAAATCTTGATACATCTTTCTACTTTCTGGATGAATTGAATATCTTGTGTTGTGTGCTTCGATCAAGATTTCGTCTTTAAGCTCTGGCACTGCTAGAACCCAAATTCTTCCCACGAATCGTAGTAATCCTTCGATATCGATCTTGTATTTTACATCACTACTCTCAACCAGATTCTCTTTTATTTTCCCGAACTCTTCATCTTGCAGTTGAGCATTCTTTACTTTGTCCACTAAAGTTGGACTAACTTCTATCTAGAATAGTTGTTCGTCAGATTCTTTTGGAAATTTGATTTCCAACTCCAATTTTTTCATTGCTGAAATGAGCTCCTCTTGAGTTGTTATCAGCATCAACTTTTCCTGACCTTTCATGCTTAAAGCATCTGCAACCACATTCTCTTTGCCCGGATGATAAAAGATCTCACAATCATAATCTTTTATCAATTCCATCCATCTTCTTTGACGCATGTTCAGGTCTTTCTGAGTGAAAATATACTTTAGACTCTTATGATCTGTGTAGATTTTACATTTCTCTCAATAGAGATAGTGTCTCCATATCTTCAGAGCAAATACAACTGTAGCCAATTATAAATCATGAGTCGGATATCCTTTCTCATAATCCTTTAGTTGTCTTGATGCATATGCAATAACTTTGCCGTTCTGCATAAGAACACAACCTAACCCTTTTGTGTGAGGCATCACTATAAACCACAAAGTTTCCTGTATTATCTGGTAATGCCAACACAAGTGCCATACTTAACCTTTTCTTTAAATCTTGAAAACTTTCTTCACACTTTTTCCGTCTGCATAAATTTCTGACCTTCCTTGTCAAATTTGTTAGCAGATGGCTATCTTAGAAAAATCATGAATGAATCTTCTATAATAACCGGTCAGTCCCAAGAAACTCCTCACTTCTGATGGTGTTCTTGGTTGTTCCCAATTGATTACAGCTTCCACTTTTGATGGATCCACTGAAATCCCATCCTTGTCAATCACGTGCCCAAGAAATTGTATACGATCTAGCCAAAATTTGCACTTAGAGAATTTTGCGTACAATTTTTCCTTTCTTAGTGTTTCCAATGTCAAACTAAGTGTTCCACGTGTTCTTCTTGAGTTTTGGAATACACCAGAATGTCATCGATAAATACCACTACAAACTCGTAATGTGCATAATGAGTTCTGAATGCAGCAGGGGCATTGGTTAAACCAAAAGACATCACCAGAAACTCGTAATATCCATACTGAGTTCTGAATGCCATTCTAGGTATATTCTCCTTCCTCACTTTCAATTGGTGATACCCACTTCTAAAATCAAATTTTGAGAAGTATTTAGCACCCTTCAACTGATCAAACAAGTCATCTATTCTTGGCAACGGGTATTTGTTTTTAATAGTGACTTTGTTCAATTCTCTATAATCAATGCAAAGACGCATCGACCCATCCTTCTTTTTCACGAATAATACCGGCGCTCCCCACGGCGATACGCTTGGTTGAATATACTTCTTGTCTAGCAACTCTTGTAACTGTACCATCAGTTCCTTCATTTCTACCAGAGCCATTCTGTTTGAGGCCTTCGATATTAGTGCTGTTACTGGTGCCAAGTCAATCACGAACTCAATTTCTCTGTTAGGCGGAAGTCCTGGCAAATCATCTGGAAACACGTCCTCAAATTCCCGCAATTAAAGCATACTCGTTTCCCCATCAAGCACGCACCTTTGTGAAATTTCCCGCATATCGTACATGCTTCAAACTTTTTGTTTTGCAGGTTACCCTGCTGGTTTCCAGCACCCATATTCCTATTCCACTTCCTCTTTAAGTTGTTGTTGTTGTTTCCGTTTCCACTACTACCATTTCCATTCTTAATTTCCACCTCATTCTTTTTCTTCTTATGTTCCTGATTGAACTTTGTCACTGCCTCGCCTTCACCTTCATCGAGTATTGCTTTCTCCATCACTACTGCGAAAGTCTTTAACTGAAACAGGGAAACCCTACTGTACAACTAGGGCTTCAGTCCCTGTTCAAACCTCTTTTCCTTGTGTTCATCCGTACTGACTTGATATGGCGCAAACCTTGCCAATTCGTTGAATTTAGTGGCATACTCAGGTACAGTCATCGTTCCTTGCTTTAGTTCCAGAGATTGCACTCTCTAGCTGACTCTTCGAACTCTCCGAGAAATAGGTCTCGAAGAATATTTCCTTAAACCTATCCCAGGTCATCACCCTTGGCCCTTCACGAGTTTTATTGGCCTGCCACCAATAACTAGCTTCTGCTTTCAACATGAATGTTGCGAAAGCAGTCTTCTGATCATCCCCTACCCTAGCGACATCGAACACCTTTTCTATTTCCATAATCCAGGTCTGTGCTTCGACTGGATTTATGGACCCACAAAATTTAGGTGGTCCAACCGCCTTGAAATCCTTAAACGTTGTTTCTTGGTTCTGTGGTTGATTCTGCAACGCTCCTGTCAGTACCATCACTAGTTGTTGAACGGGGTTACCATCAACATTGTCGTTATTGGTTCCTTCAGTGGTTCTCTATCGTGGTGGCTGATGTCTGGGAGGCATTTTCTATTAAAATACATTCATTCGATTATTATTCAACTCTTTTAAGTAATTTCTACTTAACTTGCCTCCAAAAAGAAATAACCCCATAATACATAACACTTTGAATAAAGTAACAACTTTTATTTATTCATAACCTTTTTGAAAACATAAAATAATAGCATCACTGCTATTTACATTACTTCCCTGAACTACAAAAGTTTCAGGACAACATCATTGTCATATCCCATAGGTTACATAACACTTGAGATTTATAATTTATTTAACATTTTATTCATCGTACAACAACTACGACGTTCTACTAAGATACTGTTTAGCCTTACTACGTTCTTCCTCCATGACTCGGAACATTGTTCTGCGATCTAATACGTATGATGGCAGCGTCTCGAACTGAATAGGATATCCCATGACCCGATCTTGAGCTCGATTAATCGTGGTGTTAAATACTTTATCCATCTCTTCCATCTTCATCCTCTTTGACTGCGCGTCTCTCACTGCTATTCTGGTTCGTTGAAAAGCTTCCTCGTAGGCACCTTCAGCTCTTTCCCTCTTAGTAGCTTCTTCTCTCAGCTTGTTCTTCAGTTCAGCGACCACTTGGATCAGTTGTTCTTTTTCTCCTTCAGTCTGTACTAGTTTCTCCTCGACATTTGTCAGTCGTTCCTCACGATCCTGGATCTCGCCATCTTTTTGTGTCATTGCGGTCTGTTGTTCAGCTACTACGAGCATGAATGTATCCTGAAGTTCCACGTTACGGTCGTAGACTTCATCGTAAATATGAGCAGCCATCGAGGTTAATGGAGTCTCTTCCTCCTTGTCCTCGTCATCCACATCCTCCTTTGGCAACTCAACGAGATCCTCCTCATCCGTCTCCACGTCGTCTTACTCATCTTCAACTACTATGACCAACGGGGCTGACTCCCGTAGCAGTAATTGTTCCCAAACAACCTGAATGTCGCGAGGCTCCTCCTCTATAGGCATCTGAGGTCCTCCCTCCCTAGCCTGACTGGATTCTCCAACATTAGTCATCCTGACAACAAAATTTTAAGTTTTAATTATTAATCATTAGTACTCGACTCTCATGAGCACATAGATTATAAACACATAAGTATTTTATTACTTTTTTCTTAAAACTCGCAAGAGTTTATCACCGCTATCTTTTCAAAGGTTACTTCTAAGGCTTTTCCCCACCTAAGGTTCATAACCTAAGGCTCTGATACCAACTTGTGACACCCCCAAATCCTGGTACTTCATTTCCTCAAGATTTGGTGTTCACTTAATCAAAACATTCATCACTAACTACCCAATCATAATAAAATTGAATAATAAAAACCTGCCCATACAGGATTATATTTAATAAAAATCTCCCAGGTTATCTAACCTTTAATTACAATCATTCAAATGCGGAATTTAAAATTTATTACATCACATCATTTTTAAAAGTCTATTATCGTAACGATAAAAATAAAATTATAAGTCTTCATCACTTGTACATTTTTCCCTTTCCTTTGCTAGTGGTAGGTTCATTGACTTTCTCAACCTTAGCTGCAATAAGTGTATAAATCTGCAATAAAAATAGAATACTTGCATCCTCATGAACAACTAGATACAAGAACTTTCTCAATAATAAACAATCTAGCTCTACGAAAGTGTAGAGGTAGCAACTTGCGAAATTGTAATTGAATTTAAAAGCAATAATGTACTCAACGAAATTAAACTTGCACAACGAAGTTTTAGGGTTACAGAACTTACCTTGAGCACAAGCTAAACCTTACAACTCGAATCTCAATACCCTATATATACGTCATCATGACATAATTAGTTACCACCAACATTCTATATATATAAACAAGTATATACATCATATAGGTTTGATTTTCAATTCACATAACCGAATTACGTTAATACTAATACTACTTAACCCTTGATAAAATGTTCATTCTTAGTTTAGTATTACTGAAATCATAATTTAACAATCCTATTATTAACACATAACATTTATTTTCAGACTTCGTGTAATTAAATAAAATTGTCAGACCATTTACGCTACTTTCATATACATATACCATAGTTTACATTGTGGGCCGATGTTGCGGTATGAGACTCAGCTATCGATTATTGCTATGACATGATACCGGCGTTAAGGCGTGAGAATAACCTTTGTTGGGTCACTGTCACATCAAGGCATACCGAACTCCGGACTTGACGACCGATATCGGCTAAGAACAACATGAACAAAAGGCCACATTGGCCTACAAGCTCCAATCTAACAAACTAATTAACATGTAATACATACAGAGACTTCATGTAAACATATTGTAAAGACTCTTAACATGATTCTACCCATAAAATAACATAAACATCAAATTTACAACACCCAATTTCACTGTTTTTTGATAAAACTTCTCTTTTTGACATTTTTAATGAAAATCATCACTGTACCTTTGTTTTTCAATCAAAATAGTTAATTCAAAATATCATGTTTATGTTTGTTCACCCTCTTCCTATTTCAATAGTCAATTTATAATTTAAACAACTAATAAATCCTTAATTTTACTTTAAACTAAGCCATATTCATATATATATATATATATATATATATATATATTCATATGAACTCATTGTAATATATTTTCTTTCACAAAATACATACACACATGAATTAGTTTATCTATACTCATATATAACTTATGAAAACAACCTTTTAACAAACAATTATCATATAAAGATATATACACAAGAAATTCATCTTCTACAAAAACTTTACAAAGAACTTTTGGAGAAGAAGATAACCATAACTTTTAGAAATATAGGAGCAAGATGATACCTTAATTTAGAAGAAAATGATGACTATTCTCAAGCTTCTTCTCTTTATCAACACCTTCTTTCTCTTAACGTTTCTCTGTATTCTTCTTCTTCTTCTTCTCCTCTTTCTTCTTCTGAGTCTTTCTCCTAACTCTATTCTAATTCACGTACTAACCAAATAGATATAACGTATAATAGTAATAATATAGATATTAAGTATAAGATTTTAAATGACATCAGTTATAAATTATTTGAAAATCAAAAGCCATAAGGCTTGATTAGCTAGCTAACTAAAAATAACTCATTAACTCTTACACCTTGTTTGGTAAACCTAATTAAAATAAATGGATTAATCCTTATACCTTGTTTGATAAAATACAATTAGATTAAAGACTTAATATGCATTAAGACTTGTTTTGCAAAACCATTTAAACTCCTTTAGTTTATTTTAATAACTCCTTTATGCAAGGTTATTTGTCACACTTCTTATTTAATTAAATTTTAATAATCAATTTAATAAATTCTAATACTAATCTATTAAATTACCTAAACACATAAATCATTACCACATAATTATAATTTCCTTTATAATTATAATTTTATTTATCCAACTAACACCTTATTTTAATTACAAATTTCAATTAAAATATTATAATTAATTTAATCATTATAAGCTCTCTAGCTTAACTATTAAATTAAATTGGTATATAATCTCATAACAATTAATTTTCTTAACTCCTTAATTATTTACTTAACAAATAATTAACTAAACCACATCAACTCAAATTGAACAATTATTTATTCAACAATAAACATATCCATTAAATACTTATATAATTCCATAAATATTTAATACTACAATTTAAAATTCTGGAATATTACAACTACAGTCCAATGAGGACTTTCACCACATCATTCGTCACATTACGGTCATGATTATATCGAATAATCCCTGGTCATAATCATACCAAGTCCATCTATGCACGTAAGCCAAAGTTGACTTTCATCACAATATAAATATAAGGATGATGACAATGACATAATAATTGAATAAAACAAGTTCAAGATAAATTTTAAAGATATATAATTTAATTTATTCAGAAATCAATAACGTCCAAATTGTCAACATGATACTGCTTTGTGGAGTAAAATTCAAGAATGCTCAGAAGAATATTTCCATGAAAAGATACTGGATGAAACGCAAATATCAAGGATATTCTACGAATTTCATGGAGTATAGAAGCCAAAACTTTAACCAACTGAGTATAATAGAATATATGAAAATGTAAATGGATTTTTGCCTGCCATGCGGTAATCCATGTAGACAGATCATTTCAACAATTTAATAAGGAATGAATACGAAGGATCATTCACCATGCATGCGGTAGTCCACATAGACATGTTATTCCAACATAATAATAAAGAATGGAATAACAGAAGAATTAACCATGCATGCGGTAGCCCGCGTAGACAGGTTATTCCAACAGAATAATAAAGAATGGAATAACAAAATAATTCACCAGGCATGCGATAGACCGTACAGACAGGTTATTCCAATAGAATAATAAATAATGGAATAACAAAAGAATTCATCAGCCATGCGATAGACCGCATGATGAGTTATTCCAACAAAACAATAAAGAATGGAATAATGAAGAATTCACCGAGCATGCGATAGGCCAAGACAGCATAAAAGTTATTCCAATGAATAATAAAGAATGGAATAATGAAGAATTCACGGGCATGCGATAGCCGCTTTGGCATCTGAGTTATTCCAATAGAATAATAATGAATGGAATAACAACCCTTACGAGTATTGAAAGAAAATAACTCTCTTCATAAATACGATAGAAATAATACCCCTTACCTTAGAAGAAACTGGATACTGGAATAGTGAGGTAGCAGACTTCTCTTCTTCTTTCTCTCTATAATTGTGAGACTTAGTGAATTGGTGAAAAATGAATGAAGAATGAGCTTCTATTTATAGGAAAATATAGTTTCAATAATTGCACATTTTGGGGCTCAAAAAATTACAGTATAATACCTTCCTCTTTTTCTTCATTTTTAATTTAGTCCTACAAGTATTATCAAACTTGCACCACCTCCCCTAATAGTAAATCATGTGAATCAATAGTAAATCATGTGACTCAATAGTTCTAATAATGTGAAAAAAACAATTACAGTATAGTACCTTCAACTAAACCTCCATTTTTAATTTAGTCATGCAAGTATTATCAATCTTGCACCAACTCCCCTAATAGTAAATCATGTGAGTCAATAGTACACACATGTGAACACATAGTTATAAGCATATGGATTAATAACAATTAATTGCTCATTTATCCAATTAATTACCCGAATGGTCAATATAACCTCCAGATATCAATTATTATCGAAATAAATGTTGATTTTCACTAACACTAATAATTCCAACACAATGGAACTATCAATTTCATCTTTAATCAACACGAACTTATTCATCATTAATATTATAACTCACAATATTTAACAACCAGGTTGTTCCCAGGAAAGATGGGGCTTTCAATAAGGATTTCTCCTATTGCTAATTATGATTAGATTATCTAACCTCTCCTTGATGAACTTCTAGACATTGTCAATATTGCAAATAATAATATGAATAACTTTGTCGTCTCAATTATTGATTTAATAATATAACATATTATCTGTATGATCTTTGTGATAATAATTGAATCAATAATATGAGAGATATGATACTGACAATTCATTGTAGCAATAATTGAGTATAACCGAGTGACTTCTTACATAAGCATCAATAATCAATATCGTGTGCTAGTATGCAACCACGCCAGACATCGTACTTTTACTACCAAGTAGTTCAACGGTTTTAACGGTAACACTTTCTCCATTATTTTTATAAAATGATAATTCTGTCGTTTTCTTACTACGACAATACTTCCGTTATGGGGTCCACCAATGATTGTGTCATCGTACGAATATTCCCTGTTAAAACGAATATTCCCCGACTAATCGAATATTTATAACAACTTGCATACTTTGCAAAATTTTGTAGACACTCGAAATTTTCTGTACTACTGTTACTAACACTGCAGGAGGACAGATTCATCTTTTAAGAGAGAACCCTGAAAGACAATCCAAACCCGTACCGGATACTACCGGAAGTTCAGCATCAAACCTCGGATCGCAGTCTAGGAGTAACTAAATCCAACCTCGGAGAGAACCCCGAGGCCTGCAGATACAATACCGGAACACACACCGGAGAAGACCGATTAATCTTGGACATGACCCCGAGGTATCCAGTCTCAGTCCCAACCATGGGAATAGCCATAAACCTTGGTGATAACCCCAAGGAATGCGGTTTCGGCAATAACCCCAGAAATGCTTGTTTCAAATGCAACCAGCTTCAATCTCGGCGCTCACATCGAGATACACTGCACCAACCCGACAATAACATCGGGAAGACAGACACACCACAAAGATGAGAATGAGGACCTTCAACAATTGCAGCAGTCCAATCTCAACGAAGTATGAGCAACGTCTGCTTTATCAGCCCAATCCGGCGATAACACCTGTGAGGGAAACATCATCATCTCGTCAAACACGATGCCACGTCACGTCTCTACGTAACGATGTCCCACAAGGCTAACCAATCCTGAGTGACTATTGTGCGGGGTAACGTATGGAAGTTGAAGCTTAAAGACCGGAGGGCATCGTCCCATCTTCAATAACTTCGCACAAACTCTAATCCCATGCCATCGTATAACTCTCAACAACGGGGGTCTGAAATAGGTCCTGTATACCTCAAACGGATGCCCAGATTGAACTTCCGAAAGTTCGAGTGGACATTACAGTGCCTGAGTGCATGTACTTCAAGACGACCCGACCAGACAATCCTGGGTTGCCTCTGGTACACCTACGGCTCAGCTGCAGGTACACCTGCGGCTAAAATGCCTATAAATAGAGGACTTGGGGTGCTGATTTTCTAAGAGAAAAAGGCGAGGAAGCCCTACCCAATTTGCTCTGCACTCACCCCATGCAGTGTACTTTCCCATTTTAAACACATGTGAGCTCATATATAGCCCTTTTGTACCTAAAAAAGTCAGTGTTTACCCACTCTAAAGATATAGAAGCCTTCTTTATCAATTAGCTGTAAGCCTTCTCACACACTTTAGAGTCTTTCTCTTCATCTTTGTACACACCCTTCTACACGTTGAGAGTCGTGTTGCTTGCTTTTCCCCAGACTTCGGTCCGTGGTTTCATTTCAGTCTGTATATATATATATATATATATTATATATTTATATATATATTGACTAACATTATCGAGTTATGCCTCGATTGAGCCTAGACTTCGGTCTGGAGCGTTTATTTGCTTTAATATATATATATTTACATTTATATATATTAACTATGTGTCGAACTTTGTTCGATGAGCCTGAACATCGATTGCAATGCGTTTCTTGATTTATTATATATATATATATATATATATATATATATATATATATATATATATATATATATTAAGCGTGTGTCAAACTACATTCGATGAGCCTAGACTTGATGCAGTGCGTTTATTCGCTTTATATATATATATATTTATATTTATATATGAACTGTGGTCGGACTACATTCGATGAGCACTGGATTTTACATCCTAGTGCATTTACTCTCTTTTTATATATATATATATATATATATATATATATGAACGGTGGTCGGACTCTGTTCGATGAGCCTGGATTTTATATCCGGTGTGTTTATTCGCTTATATATATATATATATACTTATATATATGAACTGTGGTCGAACTCTATTCGATGAGCCTGGATTTTACATCCGGTGCGTTTATTGCTTTTATATATATATATATATATATATATATATATATATTGTCCCACCTAGAGTTTACTTTGTGGTGGTTGATCGCTTTTACAGCTTTCTTTATTTTTCGTCCTGCTTGGAGTTTACTTCGTGGCAGTTGACCGTATTTACCGCTTTATTTACATTCTGTCCCGCCTGAAGTTTCCTTCATGGCGGTTGACCGTATTTACAGCTTTATTTATGTTTCGTCCCGCTTGGAGTTTCCTTCGTGGCGGTTGATAGCTTTTAACAACTTTATTTACATTTCTGATCCCCCATGGAGGTGCTTCGTGGTTGGTGATCCTGTTCGTATATATATATTTCTGAAATTTTTTATATATATACACCCTACTACTACTTTCATATAAACTGCAGTATTTTGTGAGCCTAGGAATCATGTGATCACAGATTCATCCCATTGAATCTAGATTCGGTTCCCGTGATGGACATTTTCAGTTGTAAGCACCTTATAAATTATTCTGCGGTGTCTGAATTTCCTCAGATGGTTTCAATACCCACGAGGAAGTCGGCATTATTTTTGTATATTATTTTCGTACAGATGCCTACCATCCGTCAAATAAAATCAATCCAACCGATCACTTAATAAAAATGGGAGATGACCCCGAGGTATCCAGTCTCAGTCCCAACCATGGGAATAGCCACAAACCTTGGTGATAACCCCAAGGAATGCAGTTTCGGCAATAACCCCAGAAATGCTTGTTTCAAATGCAACCAGCTTCAATCTCGGCGCTCGCATCGAGATACACTGCACCAACCCGACAATAACATCGGGAAGACAGGCACACCTCAAAGATGAGATTGAGGACCTTCAACAATTGCAGCAGTCCAATCTCAGCGAAGTCTGAGCAACGTCTGCTTTATCAGCCCAATCCGGCGATAACACCGATGAAGGGCAACATCATCATCTCGTCCAACACGATGCCACATCACATCTCTACGCAACGATATCCCACAAGGCTAACCAATCCCGAGTGACTATTGTGCGGGGTAACAGATGAAAGTTGAAGCTTGAAGACCGGTGGGCATCATCCCATCTTCAATGACTTCGCACAAACTCTAATCCCATGCCATCGTATAACTCTCAACAATGGCGGTCCGAAATAGGTCCTGTATACCTCAAACGGATGCCCGGATTGCACTTCCGAAAGTTCGAGTGGACATTACAGTGCCTGAGTGCATGTACTTCGAGACGACCCGACCAGACAATCCCGGGTTGCCTCTGGTACACCTTCGGCTCAGCCGCAGGTACACTTGTGGCTAAAATACCTATAAATAGAGGGCTTGGGGTGCTGATTTTCTAAGAGAAAAAGGCGAGGAAGCCCTGCCCAATTTGCTCTGCACTCACCCCATGCAGTGTACTTTCCCATTTTAAACACCTGTGAGCTCATATATAGCCCTTTTGTACCTAAAAAAGTCAGTGTTTACTGACTCTAAAGATATAGAAGCCTTCTTTATCAGTCAGCTGTAAGCCTTCTCACACACTTTAGAGTCTTTCTCTTCATCTTTGCACACACCCTTCTACACGTTGAGAGTCGTGTTGCTTGCTTTTCCCAGACTTGATTCAGTGGTTTCATTTCATCACATATATATATATATATATATATATATATATATATATATATATATATATATATATATATATATATATATTTACATATGAAGCTGTGGTGGGACTACATTCGATGAGCCTGGATTTTACATCAGAATGCGTTGCGATTCGATTATATATATATATAAGCGTAGTCGGATATATATATATATATATATATATATATGAATCGTGGTGAACTTCATTCGATGAGCACTGATTTTACATCCAGAATGCGTTTATTGCTTTTTATATATATATATATATATATATATATATATATATATATATATATATATATAAATATTTTATCCCACACAGGAGTTTACTTCGTGGTGGTTGATCGCTTTCTGACTTTCTTTACTATTCGCTTACTTTTGGAGTTTACTTCGTGGCGATTGGCCAAATATTCTGGATTTATTTACATTACTGTCACTTTGGAGTTTCCTTCGTGGCGGTTGGCCATATTCTGACTTTACTTATGTTTCGTCCGCCTGGAGTTTCCTCCGTGGCGGTTGATAGCTTTTAACAGCTTTATTTACATTTCTGATCCCCCCATGGAGGTGGTTCGTGGTTGGTGATCCTGTTTATATATATATATTTAAAGCTTTTATATATATACCTGCTTACTGCTTTCATATAAACTGAAGTATTTTGTGAGCCTAGGAATCATGTGATCATGATTCATCCCATTGAATCTAGATTCGGTTCCGTGATGGACATTTTAAGTCAGAAGCGACTTATAAATTATTATCTTGGTGTCGAATTTCCTCGGATGGTTTCAATACCCACGAGGAAGTCGGCATTATTTTTGTATATTATTTTCGTATGGATGCCCTCGATCCGTCAAATAAAATCAATCCAAATAGATCACTTAATAAAATGGGAGTGTAAAAGGTCTCAATTCCTATTGAGCATCGTGGTTTGAAAAACCTCTTTTATAAAACATCATCGCCATATCTTACTAAAAGCGAATTTTACATAAATTCAAATCCACGTGTATATAGGTTCGAACGAGGCCTCGCATAACTTCCATATAACAACACATTGACACACACACACACACACATTGGATAATAGTTTCTTGAAAAGAGGCGGTCACAAGTAGTAACACGGATGTCTGGGGTGCCTAACATCTTCCCCGCATAACCAAGTCCCCAGACCTAAAGCGAATCTCGGTTTCACCGACCAGTATATCGATGTCACATCATTGGGTCAATGTTCAAACCTTTTCTCGGTTGTGTTGGTACAACCATTTAAAACCAATCATGGCGACTCTTATGCGGTCCATCACAGGCATTATACATGTCGGATCTTTTTCATTTGTTTTTTCAAACAAATCTCACCTAAATTGAGAACATCAAAGAACAAGTAACAGAAAGGGACACTCAAAAATCCCGACGTCGACAGGTGGCGACTCTGCTGGGGACTCCAGTAAGAGGACTTAAGCCGCTATTACAATCTTTTCCAAAACTATTATCTGCTTATGTGTGGATGTTGCATTTACATTTGATGAATGTGTACGAATGCATTTCCTTATTTTCACTTAGTGCTTCGCACCATAACTGCTTGTGATGCTAGTGCTTCGCACCATAACTGCTTGTGATGCCAGTGCTTCGCACCATAACTGCTTGTGATATTAGTGCTTCACACATGTCATCATTTTCTTACGGTGAGACGCGATGTATGTGAATGTATGTTGTGTGGTCCCTCCACCAGGAGGCTATCCCGTCGGTGTTTGATTACTGGACTCGTGAGAAGCCTGATTCTCCGAGGCTCAGGAAAGGCACCACCCAAATTCGCTCCAGTTGAAAGATCGGATTAACTTCTCATCTAGTAGATTGCGATGATTTGGGAACCTTCATGCCAAAAAGGCGCGAGAGTAACCTAAGATAGGTCAGCCTCTAATAAACCCAAAACGGAGGAAAGTCTCTTCATGCTCTCATTTCAATTACTTGTAATTTCATTCCATATCTATCTCCATGTAATGAGAAATATGAAGAAATGTGTATACATACATGCTACAAACAACTGACATCCGTTGTGCAGGATAAAAATCCTAAAATGGACACATCACATAGCATGTTATTATATACATTCCCTAAAGACTAAACTATGCCAGTCTTTCGCAGGGAATCAATCGGACCTACTACCCGTTCAAAGTCCAAAAAGGCAACAAGCCTACAATTAATCATGTCGTCGTCCGACCAGACTGAACTTAATCCAGTTTCTCGCAAAGAATTCGACGGATTAAGCAAACAAATTATAGATTTGGTTGTTCTACTCAAATAATTACACCAGTCTACACAGGGTCAGAAAATACCCGTAGTGTTGAATCCTCCGCACAAGGGGGAATCCCGGTTATTACCATACCTGAACCACAGTTGGATACAACCAACAAAGCTCATGATGCTGCCCATCCCACTGGAGATCCAGACACTGGTGACATCAAAAAAAAAGTCCTCCAAATGGAAGAGACCCTTCGCGCTATCAAAGGAATTGGAACACACGGAAGTGTTTCAAATGCTGATCTATGTATTTTCACTGGTGTTCATTATCCAGAAAAATTTAAAACTCCTGACTTTGAAAAATATGACGGGTTAGGAGATCCTTATACAGATCTAAAAGTGTTTATTGGAGAACTGGGATCTTATGCAGAGGACAAAACGCTCAGAATGCAATTATTCCAAAAGAGTCTAACTGGAAAAGCCAGTTCGTGGTACATAAGATTAGACAACTCCAAAATCCATAGCTGGGAAGAGCTAGCACATGCTTTCCTCACTCAATACAGCTTTCAAACTCAGATGGCTCTTGATCGATATCAAATTACCAAGATCAAGAAATAGCCTAACAAATCTTTCAGAGAGCATGCTCAGTGGTGGAGACGCCTGGCTGCCCAAGTTAGTCCTTCCATGACAGAATCAGAAATGGTCATGACTTTCATAGACATACAAGAAGCTCCCTTCTATGAGAGAGTTTTAGCCGGCATCGGCAAACCATTTTCTGAAATGGTCAAACATGGGGAGATGGCTGAGATGGGATTGAAGTCCAGAAAGATTCAAGACCTAGCTGCACTCAAAGTTGTTGCTGATCACATCCAATCTAGAAATTATGGGAACAACCCCCGAAGGGTCCATAAAAAGAAAGAATAAGATGTTTCCTTGATACTACAGGGGAAAAAAGGCAATCAAAACATGCCTATTCAAAGGAGAAACTACACTCCATTTCCAGCACAGTCTACAAACCCTCCAATACCAAAAGGTGGAGAAGTCAAACGCCCTCGAGTGTTTACACCCTTAGGGGATACCCTCGAGAACATTCTTAATCTTCTGACAACACAGAAGAAAATTACGCATCTTCTTCCACTTCCACCAAATTTCTAATGGACGGGGTTTCAATGTCGCTAGGAAATGTGCTTATCATGTCGGGGCACCTGGACATGATACTCAGGATTGTTGGGCCTTGAAACACAAGATCTAGGATCTAATAGACAACGGGGAGATCGTAGTCACCAAACCCGATCAGCCTCATGTTCAAGATAACCCTCTTCCTCAACACAAAGAAGAAGAGGTCAACATGATTAATTGGAGCAGTGGACAAAGTTCCAACTTCAGCTGTGATTCTTCCCAGACCATCAAAGACGGTGATGACAGATGGGATTATGCTAAGTTCCAGTTCACAATGGAATGAAAGATGAAAGCTCTCTGCAAATAAATTGAACAATTGGCAGAACTGGTGACTTATCAGCATCAAGTGACTCGTCAGTTAATCAGCCAGGAGCATGCCAGTCTCCTACCTCTTGTCATGAATATTCCCTCGTCACTTTTAGAAAATGAAATGCTGGATGACAAAGTGACGAAGAGTGCAAATGCCAAAGCCCGTCGGGATTTCGCCAACAAAAGGGAATTCACCTATCTAGGCCAACCTATGGAAGAAATCCTTCATATGTTAATCAATGAAGGAAGGATCAGTTCCCTTCTACCCCCAATCAACCCCCGTTCGGGATGGTATAACTCTGATGGAGTATGTCAATATCACTCCCAATCTCATGGTCACAGCACAGAAGAATGCTGGGCACTCCACCACCTTATTCAAAATCTAATCGACAGTGGTGTCCTGCGCCTAGCAGACGACGATACTGTGTTACGTGCAAGTGAGGATGCAGGCCCTACCAAGTGGAAAAGTGTGGTAGCAGTCATATCCACTGAAACTGATGGGATTAATACCTTACTCACAATGCCAACAATTCAACTCAAGGGAGGAAATAATCCTTTGAGAGTAGCCGCTCCCGAGCCAATTAATTTGCCATGCAAAGCACAATATCCTATTGTTAGCTTGCGCAAGGTTCCGTGGAATTATAGAGAAGGTGAAGGATCCACCTCACATACAACTGCTGCAGTGTTGAAGGAAAATCCACTGTATCTCCCCCATCGGGTGATGAAGTCTACCACCAAATCAAAGGGGAAAATACCCATGGAGAAGATTGAAAAATCCTCCGCGCTGTGGGTCATAATGAAGCTACGGTGGTTTTAATCTTGAAAGAAGCTCCACAACAAATATCAATTTTGGACTTGGTCCTAACTTTCGAAAATCACCGGAAGGTCTTGTTAAAGGTTTTGGAAGAAGCCTATCTCCCGACATCAGTGGATACGGAAAAGTTTCAACATCTGGTTGATCATATTTTCAACAACAATGTGATATCCTTCACTGATGATGACATACCGCCCGAAGGGAACGGTCATTGCAAACCATTGCACATTGCGGTCTTGTCCTCCAGATATATGGTAGCTGGAGTCTTAATAGATGGAGGTTCCTCTCTGAATATCTGCCCATATGCTACCTTGGTGAAGATGAATATCAATCTCAATAGAATTCGAAGTAGCCATACTATCATCAAAGCTTTTGATGGAGTTCGCCGTTACTCGGTCGGAGTAATTGAGCTGCCAATCGAAATTGGTCCTCACACATTCTGTGTATCTTTCCATGTGCTCAAGATAGATTCGGGATACAACCTGCTATTGGGACGACCATGGATTCACATGGCAGAGGCAGTCCCCTCCACTCTTCATCAATAGTTGAAATACATCATCAACAATAGCCTGGTCACAGTCAACGCTGAACCGGAGTTTCCTCAGCACGGGGACATGCCGTTCATCAATGCCAATGAGGATGTTGAGCCAATTAGTTTTCATACTTTGGAAATAAGCAATATCCAATACCATGCTATTGGAACGCCACTGCCTGAACCCAAGATTTCTGCCGAGGTGATGTCAGCCACTCAAGAAATGATGTCGTTAGGTCATAAGTCGGGACAAGGGTTGGGTAAAGATTGCCAGGGTATCAAGTACCCCATTCAATTAACTAAGCAAACTGGAATAGATGGGCTAGGCTATTCTGCCAGTTCTAGTCACATGAATCCTCATAAACATCAGCAGATTCCTTCAGCTTCAACCATTTGGCGTTTATCTTCACCTTCAAGCTCCGAGTTCGCACAACCTCCAGTAAAGGTGCCAGCCAATGTCATGGCTATGTTATGTCCCAAGACGGTACCTGTGAAGGTGAAAGAGGTCTTTGTTCCAAATCCTGCAGTGGAAGAAGAGGAACGAAGAATCAAACAAGACGTCATACGGATGATGTCCGGTATACACATCATCGTTCATGATGAACATACCAACAGATACACCCCAGACGATGATTGCCCAAATGTAATGGCCATCATTCGGGATAGGGAGGATGATGACAATCCCTCCATCACTGCGGTCCTCCCGGACTTTACCCTTGCCAATTGGAACAACATTCTTTGCTTTGGTCGACGAGGGTAAAACGGGCAGAACTCTTTCTGCCCTGTAGATATAATAACTACTTACATTTTTGTACAGTATTAGCAGTTTATTTTGCCAGTATATGCTAACACTGTGTATGATCAATGCATTTCATATATACTAAGTGAAAGCATATTTTGTTTCAGGACTCTAAACTTAGATGTGCCTGTACTTGCGGATACGACGCCTCTCCTACACAGGGATTGTACCTTTGATGTAGAGATGAATTCAGCCTTGATGGATATACAGGATGACATTGAGGTGCCTCCAGAAATTCAAGAATGGGTCAAAGACAAACCCAAACCCAACCTTGATCAAACCACTTCTTTCAATCTCGGAACCTTAGAAAGCCCTAAGTTAATCCAGATTGGTTCAGACCTTACCCCAAACCAACGGAATGACATGGTTACACTATTAACCCAATTCCAGGATGTGTTTGCATGGTCTCATGAAGACATGGTGGGTTTATCCACTGACATTGGCCTTCATCGCCTTCCCATTAAAGAGGGATTTAAGGCAGTCAAGTAGAAACTCAGGCGACTGAAACCTGAGTGGAGTTTAAAGGTGAAAGAAGAAATTGTGAAACAATTTCAAGCTGGCATCATAATGGTGTCTACATATCCTGAGTAGATATCCAACATTGTACCCGTGCCTAAACCTGGAGGGAAGGTGCGAGTTTGCGTGTATTACCTGGACTTGAACAAAGCTTGCTTAAAAGATAGCTTTCCCGTGCCATTTATCCACATTCTCATTGATAATACTGCGCAATAACATGTACTCCTTTGCTGATTGCTTTGCGTGGTACCATCAGATCATGGTTGCTGAGGAAGATCGTGAGAAGACTGTTTTCATCACTCCTTGGGGAACTTTTTGCTATAGACGGTTGTCATTCGGCCTCATCAATGCCGGAGCTACCTATCAACGAGCTATGATGGGTCTTTTCAACTACTTAATGCATAAAAAGATTGAGATCTACGTGGATGACATCATTGTCAAGTCCCGGAAGGAGGATGACCATATTGACCATCTCAAAAAGTTGTTCAACAGGTTGCGTAAGTACAACTTGAAGTTGAATCCAGCTAAATGCGCCTTTGGCGTTAAACCAGGTAAGTTGCTAGGATTTCTAGTCAGCCACAAAGGAAATGCCCATTCCTCAGACAGAGAAGGAAATACGGGGATTTTTGGGAAGAATCAACTTCATCAGTAAGTTTATCTCCCAACTCACAGCAACCTGTGAGCCAATCTTCAAGCTATTAAGGAAGAACTCCTCCATGAAATGGAATGATGAGTGTCAAAAGGCCTTCCTTACAATCAAGAAACAGCTAGTCAAAGCTCCCATTTTGGTACCACCTAGGGATGATGTTCCCCTGTTTATGTACCTGTCCATAAGTGACAATGCCATGGGCTGCATGCTGGGACAGAAGGACGATAGAGGCCAAAAACGAGCTATATATTACCTCAGCAAAAGGTTCAGCAGCAGTGGACACAAGTACACTTTGATCGAAAAGATGTGTTGTGATTTAGCATGGGCTTCCATGAGGTTACAGCATTACATCCATGGTCACACAACCCACCTCATATCCCGCGTGGATCCTCTCAAGTACGTGTTCAACAAACCTATGTTAAATTATCGGCTGTCCAGATGGCAGTTGATCCTACAACAATTTGACATCGTATATGTGACTCAAAAGTCCATCAAAGGTCAAGGAATCGTGGATCAACTAGCCGCGTCATCTTCAGGGGATTTTAAACCCTTGGAAACATATTTCCCGGATGAAGGAGTAATGACAGTACAACAACACCATCAGTACGATACGCGCCAATCATGGAAGATATATTTTGATGGAGCTGTTAATATGGAAGGTTCTGGAGCTGGAGCAGTTCTAGTATCTGATACGGGGGAGCAGTATCCCGTTGCCATCAAATTACAGTTTGTCAGTACCAATAATATGGCTGACTATGAAGGCTATCTCATGGGGCTAAAACTTGCCCGTTCAATGGCCATCAGGTGGTTAACTGTCTTTGGAGATTCAGAGTTGGTAATCAAACAATCCACCAGAATCTATCAAACCAAGGAACTACATTTGCTGCCTTACCATCGGCAGGTTTTGAAGATGGCTTTGGAGTTCGAAGAAATCTCCTTTCTACACATTCTTTGTAATAGGAATGACTTCGCGGATGCATTAGCAACTTTAGCCTCCTTGATTCGTATATCAGACAAGGAACACTTGCCGAGCGTCGCGATCTCCCTGCACAAGGCCCCAGCCTATGGGAATTACGTTGGAGAAGTATTGGATGAGCTACCTCCCATACAACATCCTTGGTATCAGCATATCAAGGAATATCTACGAGATGGATCTACACCCGCTGAGGCGAGCCCGATTGAGAAAAGGCGGATCCATCGACTTGCTATGAAGTTCTACCTGAGTGGAGATGCTCTCTACAAAAGAGATGCAGGACTAGGTCTCCTCAGATGTCTAGACAAAGATCAAGCCCAAAGGCTTATGGATGAAATCCATGGCGGAGTCTATGGCCCCCACCTGAGTGGCCCCCACCTGAGTGGCCCCCTCCTTGTCAAGAAAGTCCTCAGGACAGGACATTATTGGCTATCTCTCAAAGGTGACTGCAATGACCACGTCCAAAGATGCTATCAGTGCCAGATTCACGGGAATGCTATACACGCCCCTCCATGGGAACTCCATAATATGAGTTCACCTTGGCCCTTCTCAATGTGGGGAATGGACGTTATTGGGCCGATCGAGCCTAAAGCCAGTAATGGTCATCGATTTATCTTCACCATGATCGACTACTTTACCAAGTGGGTAGAAGTAGCCTCCTTCCCCAGGGTTACTAAAGAAGTAATCGTTGCTTTCATCAGAAACAATGTCGTTTGTCGATATGGACAACCAGAGGTGATTGTGTCAGACAATGCCAAGAACCTTAACAACAAAATGATGGAGGAATTATGCAGTAAATTCCACATCAAGCATCTCATCTTTGTCATCTATCGTCCGAAGATGAACGGTGCTGTTGAAGCGGCTAACAAAAACATCAAGAAGATTATGCAAAAAATGTCTGCCAACCACAAAGATTGGCCTGACCTATTGCCTCTAACTCTGTTAGCCTACAAAACCTCGATGTGTACTTCCACTGGGGCAACCCCCTACGCTTTAACCTATGGGATGGAAGCAGTGCTCCCCATAGAAATTGAAATGGAATCCCTCAGAGTGTTGATCGACGCTCAGCTGGATGAAGACCAATGGGTACAAGACAGGTATCACCAATTGTCTCTAATAGACGAAAGGCGAACCGCGGCTATCTTCCATGGTTAGTTATATCAGCAAAGGATAGCCAGATCCTACAACAAAAAAGTCCGGCTACGGCAGTTTAAACAACATGACTTGATTTTGAAGAAGATTTTTGACAACCAAGATCAGGCTAAAGGAAAATTCGCTCCTAACTGGGAAGGCCCATTTATTATCAAGGAAGTATTGACAGGAGGCGCTCTCAGATTGCAAGAAATGGACGGCGATGAATTTCCCCAACTCATCAACTCAGACACCATGAAACGGTATTATGTCTGAAGTAACCAGCAAACACCCTGGTGCATAATCATCAGGTCATCAGTTATTCCGGTTCTTTAACCCTTTACCACATACAACTCTTCTACACTTTGCCCTTCAGGGAAACATACTTTTTCAAAGCCAGCAGCCTGGCTTTCTCATTTGCGTTCCTACAACTTAGGTCATCCCACCGCGGATTGAACCTCTTGCGTTTGCAGTTTGGCTACCCATACCTGGGATCAAACTTCTCATACCTCTGATTTATCCTCAACCTAGGATTAAACTTTCTCCTCCCCGACTCGACCGCACATGGGATTACGCTTTTCTTCTCGCCACGAGGCGAAACTCGTCGACTCGATCTCTCTTCAATAGGAGTACGTAGGCAACCATTTCATATGGCCCGGTCGTAATAAAACAAAAACAAAACATCTCTACCCTCTTCTCCTCACAAAAATAACAAAAACATTCCCACACCATGTCAGCCATATACAACGTTGAACCTCCTACACCAGGTTTGAACTACGCAGACCTGATCTCCTCTTCAATAGGAGTACGTAGGCAGCCATTCATGGTGCGGTCTCACCCCCTACCAAAACACAAACCCTTGTCAATTGGTACTGGGATCAAACTTCAATCTACTACATTTCATTTGGCTTCAGACCAAAGGGATGGAATTACCAGAACTCCTCCCAAATAGGAGATTCGACGACCATCTAAGCTGTGGTCATACCTTGAAGAGCAACACCAATCAATAAGAGGTGGAATTAACTAGACTTCTCCTAAATAGAAGTACCGGCGACCATCTGTGGTGCGGTCAATCTCAGAGAGGAAAGCCACACTCCTCTCCACATTTCCATCCAGAAACCATTCCCAAGACACCAAAGATGGTAGGGATACACAGAGATCGATGATCTATTCTGAATTATCCAGAGACAACTCAATGTCCATCCACCCAGGAGGGATTCAGAATACATCAAGACCACAAGCCTTGAAGCAGCAGGCAAAATATCAAGCAAATAGTAAGGCATATCTAAAAGGGAAGTGATCTAAAAATATATTTCCCAGTCATATATAATGTTGTTTGATATATATACAATGTAAACTGTACATGACAAAATAGCTAAGCTAGTCTGTGCAGGTAAATACAAGCTCATCTACAAGTCAGGGTATATGCGAGCTAACAAGCCCAATATGGCGTCCCTCTCAGAAGATGGAGGTGAAGCTGTGGTCTCCTGTATGAGAATATCCACACGTCTCAAAAGATCTGTAGCCATCTGCATGGTGACCATATAATCATCAATATATGCGCTCATATCTACAATCATGCCAGTGGTAAGGGACCTCACTGCAGTGCTATCAGTGACGGCTACATCCCGGGCAGATATATCACTATCCCGATCAACTATCACTGCATCTCTGGCTGATATAGCCTCATCCCACTCAACAACAACGGCATCTCTGCGATCTAGTGCCTCGTCTCTCTCCAATAGAGCGACGTCCCTCACATCAAGAGAAGTCGACATCATAGATCGAATCTGGTCTCTCTCAAAGGTCATCAGATGAAGACTCGCTCTAAATCATTGTGCCGAAGTCTTTGAATCAAAAAAATCTTGGTACTAGGAGAATCCGGAAGAAATGCTGGCAACCCAAAGAATGGGCTCCTCCTCGATGTAGGTATCAATGTCCTCCATGGGCTTTGCATCGTCAGATCGCTACCCCAGATCTTTGCAGAGATCATCGCCGCAATAGATAAAATCTCTGTATCCATCCATGCGGAATACTCTGCAGAACAACCGGGATGACTGATAGAAAAAGTAGCTATCTCACGCTGATCCCAACAAGCATACACACGGGATCGGTCCTCTGCTGAGAGATATCGAGAAGCTGAAAGCTGACCTATCGCCCCCTCGAATGGATAAAAATCCTGGAACTGGTCGAACTGTGACATCACGGCCAATGGGTGATAAGTAGTCACGCCCCTCAAGCCATCCAGAGTGAGGAAATCCATGTCCGGAGCGTGAGTAATGAAGCTGTATGGTGAGCAAAGCCCGAAAACACGACAATATGCTAAATGGATCTCGATATCCGCCAAAATGCGGACGGAGACGAGAGCATATATACACTCCGATGGGTGAAAGGGGTATGACATAGCCACATCATGGGAGAAGCAATACCCATGCCGTCTAAGGGTACCAACCGATGTAAGTGTGACATAAACCACACATCAAAGATGACCGAACTCCACGTGAACACTCCCGACGGGTAAGTACAACGATGGGATCTTGATCAGCAGAGTCTCTGCTACAATTATAGGCACAATGGTACGACCCTCCCTAAGAGCTCTCACGGCCATGATAACGCCTATATCTATATCATCCATATACCGCGGCATATACACGTATGACAGTACACATAGCAACAATACATCAACTCTGGCCAAACGCCAATGGTCCTCCAGTGTGGTGAAATCCCCAGAATATCGTGAATAGCTATCCTCTAAGCCAAATTTGTCGTACAGAAAACGCTGGGAGATCACATGGCTAGATGTCAGCTCGTCCTGCACTACTCTGCGCTGCAATCCCGTGAGAGTCATGAACCGTCTATTCGTGTCTCCCAAAGCTAGATGCACGCAAGGTCTGTCTAAAGGCAGCATCGTCAAACGTGCATACTCCTCCAGAGTAGGAGTCAACTTATGGCTGCCAAATCAGAATACCTGCCTATTTGGTAGCCAATGCTCTAGCATCCCGTCTATAAACCCTACGGGAACCTGAAACATCAATAGGGTCATGGTATGCTGCAACAACTGATCTACGGTCAACCTATCTGGGGGTGACATGCTATCGTACCATGATCGCATACCTAATGCCACCACTGACGGTGGGGTATGATCTATACGGCTAACTGTCGAAGAAGACATCTGTGCGGGCCATGTCATAAGACCATTCAGGGGTCAATGCCAAATATCTCTAGACATACATACATATGCATAACATGATACATGCATAACAGATAATGGATGGTAATATGATGTAGGGAATGAAAAACGGTGCATATATTCCTAAATATATCATCATCTAATACATCAGCTCTGTACAGCTACAAATATAGGGAAATGGGGCACAATCGCCCTATTACTAACAGAAACCTATCAAAAGATATAGCGAGAATGGGGAACAGCCACCCAATATCTAATAGAGGCCTATCAAAAGAAATAACGAGAATATACATCAGAAGAAGACCAGGGTCTCGATGTCTACGTCATCGATCCCGTCCACCTGATGTAACTCCTCCTGAGTCACTGGATCTCTATCAACAGGGATGTCAGGCCTATAAAGAGGAGGATCTGCGCCGACAAAACCAAATGGGTTGTCTCGAGGGGCCGCCACCGAATGGAAGGAACAAATGACTGACTTCCTCTTTGGATCTCTGCCCAAATGCCGAATAAATACATGTGCCTGGTCTAACTGCTGGGTCAAACTATCAATCTGGGTCATATGAGTCAGAGCTCGGACACAAGTTACCCAATCCATCATCATCAAAGATCCTGGAACCATATCCCCCATAAACTGTGTGGCGCGGGACTGGGCTTCAATAGTGCGAGGGAACCACCAACGCTGGAATGTCTCCTGAGTACATGGGCCCTCTGATAATGCAAAACTGTCAACCCCCAACAATGGGATATCAGTGACGGGTGACTGTGATACGGGCCAATGACGTCTGGCAGGAGGTAAAATCGGTGTACGGATCTCCCCTGTGATACTCGACTCTAGTCGGATGTCCATCCTCAAAGCCGATGGTCAAATGTTCCCCTGAATAGGGAATCCATATAATGGTACCCGCCGTCAGCAACTCCAGCTGCATACGGCAGTGAGTGAATCCCTCAGATACATGGACCTCCAGCAAGATAGAATGGTGCCATCGTCGTCCTTGTGGATAGGTATCTAAACCTAACACACTCACAGGATGCAAACATGGGAGCCTCTCATAGGCCCAAAACTGCCAACACAATGGCAAAACATCTGCTATCAGTAAACACTCTTAACCTATGAATGGGAAAAGATAAAAGAAATACTCACCAGCAGAAATGGGTAAAATCCTAGCCAAGCCTTGGTCAAACCCTGTGAGCGCATGCGCATGCCCCAGAGGAAATAGGTAAAGGTATAAGAGCCCTAATCGTACTCTCCAATATGGTCCACATCGCGTGTGGCGCTGACCAGAGCAAAAGATACCGTGGAAGAATTGTCTGCTATGAAGAAGCCTCGAATGATCATCAGGAACAATCGCCACAGAACGTGATCCCTGATCCTAACATCATCAGGCATGGGCTCACTCAATAGCCCGCTCATAGCATCTACGCTCAAAGGACCTAAATGGACAGTCCTGCCTTTGAGCACCGCCGCCAGAACTCCTAGTAAGGATCGGACGGTAGTAGGGGTGATATTCGCCATGCAAGGCACTGGCTCCCCTCCAAACTCAATACTTGTGATAAATCGCCAATCCATAGGCGTCATCATCACCTTACAATCCAGCAGGTGGACTGACTGAGTCTGATAAAACCATCGCTCAGACAATGCCCTGAGGTAACCCCAGGGACAACGACGGGGAAGGATGGAGAAGAACGCCCCAAATCCCCACTCATGCACCACCGCCTATAGTCAGGATGAAGCGCCTGGTACATGGAGTGAATGCTAAACCAGTTCCCTCGAGGCTGTGTAAATCCTGGAACCTGCATGAAATGCAGATCAACATCAGAACCCTTTAATCCTCATCAATAGGAAAGAAGGAAGATCAAAGTCTAATGCCATACCTCGTTAGCATGCAAATACATCGATAGATGTTCCGCCCAAATCACCCAAAGAACTCCGGGTTCACCACCGAATGCTCGGAAGCTCCTCCTGAGAGGGCGTGTGCAACAGGAGCGGGATCCTCAATCAGAATATCCGCCTCCTCGTCCTCAACGTCTGGAACATCTACCTGTAATGGACGTATCACGGCCTCCACCAACCCGACGAGGTACATTTGTCGATGTAGCGAGGACGAAGCACTTCGAAGCCCTCCGTCAGACGCCGTAAGCGATCTGTAAGAGAACGCTTTCGGTGATCCGGATCCATAATATCTAGACAACAAGTCTCCAAATCACCTCAGAAAGGGTGTGGTATTTCCTTACCTGGAGCTTTTTAAATGCATTTATGACTATATGCATGCATGCATTTACTTTAACATATAATAGAGTTAAAATGCATGACTACCCAATGCCTACATTTGGAAATTTTTTTGCCGTAGTCCCCTTTGAAAATAGGACTATCCACATGCACATAGGCATGTCTAGGTGTCCATTCAGTATCACACCTACCCCAAAGTCATATACATAATATATACATAAAAATATCAAAATCATCATGCATAAGGCCAACCTCAATGCTAGGAGTACTTTGCCTTTCTACCTTTAGCTCATTGGACCTCAAATAGGACAAAAAATAGCAGAAAAAGGTGCCAATTTGACTATCTCAAAAGTTAAATTTTTTCACAACATTATGTTCAGCATGGTTTAATTCTAAAATTTACTATGTTGAATATTTTTTATCAAGTCATTTGTGCATACATAATCACTACTATGTTTTTAGATGCATTTCATGCGATAACTCACAATCCAAATGATAGAAACTGGAAAAAATACATGCATACGTTACCAGGATAGTGTAGAACACTTGTGCGGTGATAGAATTTGCAGAAAGCAGCCCGAACTCAGCAGATCTGAAGATGGCTCGCGGTTATTTCTAAGCAAAGCAAGTTGAAAGTGACTTGTGAAGTCCAGCCTGCAGGATTTATGATCGCGCTGGCCACATGAGCCCACCTACGGCCTGAGAGGTGCACACCCGGCTCCCCTATGGGGGGTCCCCTCGGCTTCCGGTCCGATTCGAGTTGAAATGAAATTTTACGGACTAAAAAAGTCAAATCGGGAATAAAAACGCTACGCGATTGAGCAAAATAGCATACAATCCTGGTCTTCTCAGAGGAAACTTTTAGTCTGTACATCACTCATTGGTAGTCACCTGAACACGAGGTATACCCTGCCAATGATCCCATTTGTCACAAATCATATCCGGCAATACCTTATACAGGTCCGATGCCGCCGACTCAGGGTCGTTACCCTACGTATGTCCCCGACGGGGGTTACAACGTGAATCCCCAGTGGGGGTTACAACACGTTCATCCGTTGAAATTTCTATCAATGAAGGTCAAGCAGCCTTGACGTTATTTCAAGCCGATGGCAAGTAAACCCATTGAAGCATTGAGGACTATTCGATATTTACGTACGTATTCATGAGTCCCTAGTAGGTCCCCGACGGGGGTTACAATGTGAAGCCCCGACAGGGGATTACAACGTACATTCAAGCCGTTGACACACATATCAACGAAGGTCAAGCAACCTTGGTGTTATTTCGGCTGATAGCGATTAAACCTATCACGGATATAGAGCTATTCGAGGATTTCATGCTCGATTGCTCATATTCCCCAGCCTATCCCCGGCGGGGGTCACAACGCAATGCTCCATTGATCTACACGATAGCGAAGGTCAATCAACCTTGATAATCTACTCACAGAGCCTCAGCCACTGATTCACACATCAGCGAAGGTCAAGCAACCTCGACAGTATATCCCACAGGATGTTTCAGCTGCTGATTCACATGTCGATGAAGCACACATCTACGAAGGTCAGGCATCTCTGACAGTATTTGCTGTTGGAAGTACATCCAACAGAATCGTGACATATTCTGGCGATACTAACCAGGAAAGGTCCATGTTATCAAAGAGGATAGATGATGGAATATGTTATACACATCCTCAAACGGATCAAGCTTTATCCCCACAGATCTCTTGCACATAAGAGATACCTCTTCATGATCAAATCATTAGCAAAGACACAGGAATTTGGTGATAATTCCAACAGATTTGGATTACACACCAGATCCGGTCATCATTGCCCATCCCCAGTTGAAGTAACAGGGATCCCGTAATCATCCCCAGCATGTTGGGCTACAACCCCGTACACATGCATCATATATTTGCATCATTTTGCTACCCATAGTACCACATTCATCTTGTTGCATTTCAAGTGTCTAGGGATTCTTTATCCTACCCATGCATCGCCATGCATGAGTATGATAAAGAGGAGAAACTGTAGACACTCAAAATTTTCTGTACTCATCAGTATTAACACCGCAGGAGGATGATTCATCTTTAAGAGAGAACCCGAAAGACAATCCAAACCGTGCATCGGATACTACTAGGAAGTTCAAAGATCAAACCCCGGATCGCAATCAGGAGTAACCAAATCAACCTTAGAGATAACCCAGGCCCTGCAGATACAATATTGGACACACACAGGAGAAGACCGATTAATCTGGAGATGACCACGAGGTATCGATCTAAGTCCCAACCATGGAATAGCCACCAACCTTGGTGATAACCCCAAGGAATGCGGCTTTGGCGATAACCCCGAAATGCTTGTTTCAAATGTGACCGACTTCAATCTCGGACTCACATCGAGATACACCGCACCAACCCTAAGAATAACATCGGAAGACAGCACACCTCAAAGATGACAATGAGGACCTTCAACAATTGCAAGCGATCCAATCTCAAATAAGTCTCGAGCAACGTCGCTTTATCATTTAATCCGTGATAACAGATGATGAGGGCAACATCGTCATCTCGCCCAACACAATGCCACATCACGCCTCTACGCATAACGATGTCCCACAAGGCTAACCAATCTCGAGTGACTATTATCATGCGGGTAACGGATGAAAGTTGAAGCTTGAAGACCGAGGGCATCGTCCCATCTTCAATGACTTCGCACAAACTCTAATCTCATGCCATTGTACAACTCTCAACAACGGCGGTCCAAAATAGATCCTGTATACCTCAAACGGATGCCCGGATTGCCCTTCCGAAAGTTCGAGTGGAAATTACAGTGCCTGAGTGCACGTATTTCGAGACAACCTGACCCGACAAACCCGGGCCAACCCGGGTTGCCTCTGGTACACCTGCGGCTAAAATACCTATAAATAGAGGGCTTGGGGTGCTGATTTTCTAAGAGAAAAAGGCGAGGAAGCCCTGCCAAATTTGATCTGCACTCATCCCATGCAATGTATTTTCCCCTTTTAAACACCTGTGAGCTCATATATAGCCCTTTTGTACCTACAAAAGTCCGTGTTTACCCACTCTAAAGATATAGAAGCCTTCTTTATCAATCAGCTGTAAGCCTTCTCACACACTTTAGAGTCTTTCTCTTCATCTTTGCACACACCCTTCTACACGTTGAGAGTCGTGTTGCTTGTTTTTTCCCGGACTTGATTAGTGGTTTCATTCGATCAGATATATATATATATATTATATATATTTACATATATATTGACTAACATTATCTATTTATGCCTCGATTGAGCCTAGACTTGATTAGGAGCTTTTATTTGCTTTAATATATATATATATATATATATATATATATATATATGAAATGTAATTGGGACTGCTCAATGAGCTTGGATTTTACTTCCTATATGTTTACTTTGTTTATATATATATATATATATATATATATATATATGAACCGTGGTGGGACTGACTGCTCGATGAGCCTGATTTTATATCCTAGTATGCGTTTATTCGCTTATATATATATATATATATATATATATATATATATGAAGCGTGGTCGAACTACATTCGATGAGCACGGATTTTACATCCTATATGCGTTTATTGCTTTTTTATATATATATATATATATATATATATATATATATATATATATATATATATATATATATATATATATATTGTCCCACCTAGAGTTTACTTTTTGTGGTGGTTGATCGCTTACTGACTTTCTTTACTTTTATCCCCGCCTGGAGTTTACTTCGTGGCAAATTGACCGTATTTACCGATTTATTTACATTCATCCCTTTGGAGTTTCCTTCGTGGCGGTTGGATTTATTCTGACTTTTACTTATGTTTCATTCCGCTCGAGTTTCTCGTGGCGGTTGATAACTTTTTGACTTTATTTACATTTCGATCCCCCATGGAGGTGGTTCGTGGTTGGTGATCTCATTATATATATATATATATATATATATATATATATATATTTAAAGCTTTTATATATATACCTGCTTACTGCTTTCATATAAACTGAAGTATTTTGTGAGCCTAAGAATCATGTGATCACAGATTCATCCCATTGAATCTAGATTCGGTTCCCGTGATGGACATTTTAAGCTGTAAGCAGCTTATAAATTATTATGCGGTGTCTGAATTTCCTCAGATGGTTTCAATACCCACGAGGAAGTCGGCATTATTTTTGTATATTATTTTCGTATGGATGCCTCGCATCCGTCAAATAAAATCAATCCAGCCGATCACTTAATTAAAATGGGAGTGTAAAAGGTCTTAATTCCTATTGAGCATCAGGGTTTGAAAAATCTCTTTTATAAAACATCACTGCCATATCTTGCTAAAAACTGAATTTTATATAAATTCAAACCCTATGTATATAGGTTCGAACGAGGCCTCGCACAACTTCCATATAACAGCACATTGACCCACACACACACACACATTCATATAATAGTTTCTTGAAAAGAGGCGGTCACCGTGGTAACACGGATGTCGGGGGGTGCCTAACACCTTCCCCCCTCATAACCAAGTCCCCGGACCCTAAACGAATCTCGGTTTCACTGACCCGTATATCAGTGTCACATCACTGGGTCAATGTGAAAACCTTTTCTCGGTTGTGTTGGTACAACCATTTAAAAAACCAACTGGTGACTCTTAACAGTCCCATCGTCGACATTATACATGTCGGACCTTTTTCACTTATTTTTTCAAACAAATCTCACCTAAAATGAGAACACCAAATAACAAGTAACGGAAAGGGACACCCAAAAATCCCGACGTCGACAATTTTCACATATCACCCTTAATTTAACCTTTTATCAATTTAACCATTTACGAAATAAAATAATAATTATAAGAAAAATTAATACTTTCATTTCATAAAATTCGGGGTCTTACAATTAGTAAGTGATGAACGTGGTACATTAGCACTTATTGAGTATGATGAATAGTAAACATGTGTTGTGAATGTTAACACTTGTAATTTCTGATATTTGCATGGTATCTTAAGACTTGTGCTAAAATTGCAAGTTTAGCTAGTAATGCGGGTTATATTGAAAAGTGAATATTAGAATGTCTTATAGATGTTGTGGTTTTAATACTGTGTATAGGTGAACGTGAGTTTTAATATTTTAGCTTACACTCGAGGTAAGTTTTCTAACTCTACACTTTCTTTGAGTTAGTTCTATTATTACATTGTGTAACTTCATTATTTTGATTGAGCAAGTTTCTTGTATCTAGTTATTTATGATGATGCAAGTTCCAAAAATCTCATCTATTACATTGAGCATGTTTTAATTCTAAATTATTAGAATTCTAATCATTGTTGACTTAATCTAACATGTTTATAGTTAAACAAGTTTCTTTAGTTTATTCTTTTATAATAAATGTTTCTTGAACTTTAATTCCTTGTATTGAATGGTTCAACCACTTTGTATATTTTATTACCATGTGGAGTAAGCATTGTTTCCAGCATGCTATCAACTAATGCATGTTCGGTGTGACACCCCCAAATCTGGGTACTTAAATTTCCACATGATTTGGTGTTCACTATACCAACATCATATGTCTATCTACCCATAATAAATGAAAGAATTAATAGATAGAAATAAATCCTATCCTTAAGGAGTTACATTGTAAAAAAATACATAAATCCCAGGTCATACTAACCTTAAATCTTAACTGCAGAAACATAAATAATTTATAGTCTTACACAACATCAATATAAGTCTAAAACATAAATTCAATATCACATAAAACAACAAGTCTTCATCACTTGTTAATCTTGCCCTTGCCTTTGCTAGTAGAAGGCTCGTCGGACCTTTCGTTCTTAACTAGAGTGTTATTATTACGCAAGAGTGAGCATGATTGCCCACAAATATAATAATGAAATAACAATATAATAATATGCGAGTGAATCAAAGACTTCTGGAATAAAAAGCTCAACTTTTGAATCAAGAATAAATAATGAGAATCAAAAGATTTCTGAGGGTCATAAGACCTTGAACTATGTCCTAGGTTATCAAGGGTTATACTTGAAACCTTTAATGATAAATATAAGATTATGGACTCTTCTACTGCATTTTGGGGATCATCCCTTAGTACCATCATCATGCACAATATCTTAACGCTAACGCATAAGAAATCCCTATACAGGGTTGTTCATCTCAGTTTAACATTAAAGTCCTCACCAAAGGAAATTTGGTTTCGATAAATCAATAAGGGTTATGAAATTTAGAACGTTCATCAACTATGGACTAGTCGAATCAATAAGGGTTCACTAGTCTAACAAGGTTCAACAATAAATGATATTTAAATTGAATAACAATCTCAAGAGGTATACAAAAGAACAAATATTGTATAACAGAATCATACTTTGAAAAGATAAATAATCTTTAATATAACAATTTGAACTTGATTTAATACTAACGAGAATTTGCTAGAGGTAATTTATAAACATGAATAATGATAACAAGTAGGGTTAGAAAACTTGCCTCGTGCGTAGATTACACACTAATTATACACGTTCTTCGATTTAATCCTACATATCATTTCCATTCACACAGTTAACTATGCGTTTAATAATTCAATTCACATGTAAATGCGTTATTAACATGTTAAGAATCTATTTTAACATCTCATTATACTTCCAACATATTTTTATGTTCATTAGATTAGGTTACTATCACATTCATGGGCTTGAACACTTTAAAATTTTCATTTCTGGACATTCTGGAGAGTGGCGTCATTGTGCCCATGTTATGTTTATTATTCAGATCATGATCTTGGTACACAGGACTTAAGGCGTGGAAATCAAGGCGCGCCAAGTGCGGTGAAGATTAGTTACGCAATTGAAAAATTGCAGAACATGGCCAAAACCTCTAATTAAAATATTTTTACATGAATTTAGACATACCAGTCATTGTAATACACATATAACCACTACTTAACCATTCTAGCATGATTTTAACATGTTAAAACACTTAATTTGCTGAATTAACATGTAAGACCCCAACTTTTATAAATAAAGATGAATTTTCTATAAATATCATTTTTGAATATTATGGAGTAAATTTGATATAATGTTATAGTTGTGGGTAATATTTATAAATTTTGCAAAGTACGCAAGTTGTTATATAATATTCGATTGGTCTGGGAATATTCGTTTTAACAGGGAATATTCGTATAACCAAGACAATCATTGGTGGACCACATAATGTAATTATTGTCGGATTGAGAAAACGACAAAAATACTTTATGAAAATAATCTACGAAAGTTTTACCGAATTAACTCTTGAAACATCCGATTGTTAAAAGTACAAATGAATACGCGTGAGTTGCACAAAGAGTAACGCGATATTGATTATTGATGCTTACGTGAGAAGTCACTCGCTTTGTTCAATTATTGTTACAAAGAATTGCCGATAGTATCTCACGTTATTTGATTCAATTATTGTCAATATTTTATATATTATTAAATCAATAATCGAGACAACAAAGTTATTAATATTATTATTTGCAATATTAACGATGTCTAGAAGTTCTGTCAAGGAGAGGTTTGGTCACCTAATTGCGCACCAATAGGGAGAAATCCTTATTGGAAAGCCCCCTCTTTCTTGGGAACGACCTGGTCGATTAATATTGTGAATTATAATAAAGGTGATAATGTTGAAATTAATAAGGTGATTTTTATGAAGTTTTATTTATTTTATGGATTCCCATTTACCCATTTTTCAAAATAGTAGGTAGAAAATTATTTTATATAATAAAAGATGGGGGCCCACTATGGGGCCCACGTTTGAAATTAAAGCAGGAAGTTGGCTGATGTTGTCACAGGTGTTGTTTTATGGTGGGTATTGTAATAATTATATATATATATATATATATATATATATATATATATATATATATATATATAATATATTATATTTTATTTAAAAGATTTTATTTTATTAGAATATTTTATTAAATCAATCTGGACCGTTCATGAATTAGTTACTATGAAATTCATTCTTCTATAAATATAAGCTCATTCCTTCATAATTTCTTACGAATTCACTGAAACTCTAGAGAGAGAAATTATAGAGAAACTATAGAAACGTATTCTGCTACTTCCCTACTCTTATATTCAGTTTCTTTTACGGTAAGGGTTATTATTTCTTTTGTATTCATGAAGAGAACTTCTGTTATTCTATTCTTTATTATTCTGCTGGAATAACCAGTATACGCGGACTACCCTATACTTGGTGACATTCTTCTATTATTCCATCTTTATTATTATTCTGTTGGAATATCCATGTCATATGCTTTTCTTACCGGACTGGTTAAAATCTTTATTATTATTCTGTTGGAATATCCTGTCTATGCGTTTTACGCCGGACCTGGTTCCTTCTTTATTATTATTCTGTTGGAATATCTCATCATGCGTTTTTACGTGGGACTGGTTCCGCTCGTGTATTATTACATTGGAACATCCCGCCGGTGCAATTTACTTTGACCGGTTCCGTTATTTATTATTCTGTTGAATAACTGTCGGCATCTTGAAGTAACGCATGCATGGTGATTTCTTTATTATTCCATTCGTTATTATATTCAGGTTGGTTAAAGTTTTGACTTCTATACTCCATGAAATTAGTGGAATATCCTTGATATTTGCGCTTCATCTAGTATCTTTTCATGGAAATATTCTTCTGAGCATTCTTGAATTTTACTCTACAAAGCAGTATCGTGTTGACAATTTGGACGTTATTGGTTCATGGATAAATTAATTCTTGAACTTGTTTTATTAAATTCTTATATCATTGTCATCATCCTCATGTTTATATTATGTTGAAAGTCATCTGTGACCCATAGTGCATAGATGGACTTGGTATGATTATAACCAGGGATTATTCGGTGTAATCATGACCGTAATGTTACAAATGATGTGGAAAAAGTCCTCATTGGCCCGTAGTGCATTGATGGATAGTTGTTGGCATGATCATGACCATTAATGAATACACAAATATTCTTGGCCCGTAGTGCATGGATAATTGTGGTCGTGATACTAAAGAATATCATTGGTCAGAAGTAGGGGGGGTGATTCGATGATGTGGATTATTTATTGTCGAGTCCCAAATGATAAAAGTGATGAAAACCTTTTAAATCATAAAAGATAGTAGATTTTATTCTCTACTTGACTCTTTTAATGGATTGCTTGTTCCGCCGCAGTTAAACTTGATGTTGTTATATTTTATCAGTTTAACACTTGTTGAAGGCTAACGATAATTTATTCGCATTACCTTAGTCATAATATTTCTTCTTTGGGCTAGTTGAGCTCACCCTTTCTTTCGCCTGCTCTTCTGTGAAATGAGAGAACATAGCGAGGGACTAGTCGGGAGCGGAGTGACGGTCCGGAAGGATAGCATTAGTAGTCCTCACTATTACGTGAAATAGTGTGTTAATAATTGTAATGAGGACTCCTTTTAAGTTTGTATTCACTAGTAGACAATAATTGTATTCAAACTCATAGTTATGTTTTGTCATATTATACACGACAGTTGTATTAGTAAATTGTATTTGAATTCTGTACAATGTATCTGGCGACCCAAGATGGGTGATGTATACCTAATTTTGGGGGCGTCACATAACACATGTAATTTACTGTTCTTGATGTTTTTGAAAGTTTTGAATACAAAACATGAAAATTAACACTACGGGTTCGTTATAACACCGAATCCGTTCATTTAAAGTTTGGTCTCTTTGTTTTAATATACATAATCCTTTACAAGCATAAATTTATGATATAACATATGATTGACGTATCAAATTTGGTACGTAAGGCCATATGGCCATCTTTTCATACTCTGTAATTTTGAATAAACAATCTATTATGTATATTTTTATGAAACTAATGTTAAAGGAATTACCCAGAGTATAAAGTGTAGATTAGAAGAGATGATCCTTGATGATCCTTTCTCAGTTACTTGATCAATCACACACTCACAAATTCTCTCAAAATTATCAATTTCTCTCTGAATAGTTTGTCAGACTTAGAAAAATGAAAGAATAAGAAGACGTATTAATTTTATAAAAGAAACTGAGCGCATGCTGGTGGTCAGTTAACCTATCATGGGTTAACTGCTATTAACTTCCCTTAGGGCCTCGTTTGGCTGGTAATAATAGACTCCAAAACCCTTTAATGTAATGATTCTCTTATACTATAGTTTAAGTCATGTCACACCCAATTAAAAAATAAATCAAATGTGATGCCCCCAAAATAGGTATACATCACCCATTTCGAGTCGCCAGATACAAGGTACTGAATACAAAAACAACTAATTATACAATAGTCGTGTAAAATATGACAAAACATAGGCTGTGAGTTTTAATACAAATATTGTTATCTAGATAATATCCATACTCAACGGAGTCCTCATTACATTTATTATCACACTATTTCATAGAATAGTGAGGACTAGTAATGCAACCATTTGGACCTTCAATCCATTCCCTAACTAGTCCCATCTATATTCTCATTTCCTGAAGAGAACAGTGAAAGAAAGAGTGAGCTCAACTAGCCCAGTAAGAAATATTATGACTAAGATAATGCAGAATAAATTATCCTTAACCTTCAACAGTATAACAACTGATAGAATATAATAGACAACCATTTTTAGATCAAAAACTGCAGCGGAATAAGAAATCCATTAGAAGAGTCATGTAAAGTATAAAATCTACTATCTTCTATGATTTAAAAAGTTTTCATCAACTTTATCGCTGAGACTCTGCTTAATAAATAAAAATCGAATCATCCCTGCACTATGGCCAAGGATATTCATGTAATCATCAATGGTCACGACTATACCGAATAATCCCTGGTCATAATCATACCAACAACTGTCCATCAATGCACTACAGACCACTGAGGACTTTTACCACATCATTCGTCACATTACGGTCATGATTATACCGCATAATCCCTGGTCATAATCATACAAAGATGACTTTCATTACAATATAAGCATGAGGATGATGACAATGACATAATAATTCAATAAAACAAGTTCAAGAATAAATTTTTATAGATTAATAAGTTAATTTATCCTGAACTCAATAACGTCCAAATTGTCAACATGATACTGCTTTGTGGAGTAAAATTCAAGAATGCTCAGAAGAATATTTCCATAAAAAGATACTGGATGAAGCGCAAATATCCAGGATATTCTACTAATTTCATGGAGTATAGAAGCCAAAACTTTAACCAACTGAGTATAATAGAATATATGAAACTGCAAATGGATTTTAACTCGTCATGCGGTAATCCACGTATACAGATCATTTCCATAATTTAATAAAGAATGAATACAAAGGATCATTCACCATGCATGTGGTAATCCACATAGACGGGTTATTCCAATAGAATAATAAAGAATGGAATAACAGAAGAATTCACCATGCGTGCGATGCGATAGATCTGTAGATGCATAAAAGTTATTCCCAATGTAATAATAAATAATGGAACCAGTCCCAGATAAACGCACCGATAGGATATTATTCGACAGAATAATAAATAATGGAACCAGGTCATGCATAATCCGCACAGACAGGATATTCCAACAGAATAATAAAGAATGGAATAACAACAGAATTCATCAGGCATGCGATAGACCGCATAGACAGGTTATTCAAACAGAATAATAAAGAATGGAATAACAACATAATTCACCAGGCGTGTGTAATCCGTACAAACATGTTATTCCAATAGAATAATAAAGAATGGAATAACAATAGAATTCACCAGGCATGCGATAGACCGCACAGACAGGTTATTCTAACAGAATAATAAAGAATGGAAGAACATAAGAATTTCACCATGTATGCGGTACTTCGCATAAACAGGTTATTCCAACATAATAATAAAGAATGGAATAACATAAGCTCTCTTCATGAATACGAAAGAAATAATACCCCTTACGAGTATTGAAAGAAAAATAGTTCTCTTCATGAATATGAAAGAATAATACTCCTTACGAGTACAAAAAATAATATCCCTTGCCTTAGAAGAAACTGGATATTGGAGTAGTGAAGTAGCAGAAAATGTTTCTTCTTTCTCTCTATAGTTTCTCTCTTTACAGTTTTAGTGAATTCGTAAGAAATAATGAAGGAATGAACTTCTATTTATAGGAGAATGGACTGAATAGTAACTAATTCATGAATGGTCCAGATTGATTTACTTTTAAATGGACGGTACATATTGATTTACTATTAAAACTTAAAGCAACGTTCCATACTGATTTACTATTAAAACTTTAAACCAACAATCCATATTAATTTACTATTATAACTTTCCACCAGCGGTCCATATTGATTTACTATTATATCTTCAACCAACGATCCATATTGATTTACTATTATAACTTCAACCAACGGTCTGAAAAATTATCACATCTCCTCATGGAATAATATTGTACCCAAAAATGATTTGGACCGAAAAGAAATATATTTTTCGGGTGAATAGTATCCCGTGAATAGTACTTTGGGAATAGTACCCCGTGAATAGTACCCCGACACGAAAAGTGTCTCAAATACCCGAGTGAATAATACTAGAGTGAATAGTAATCGGGTGAATAGTAACCCGTGAATAGTACTCTGACACAAAAAGTGTCCCAAATACCCGAGTGAACAATATAACCTCCAGACATCAATTATTATCGAAATAAATATCGATTTTTAATAACACTAATAATCCCAACACAATGGAACTATCAATTTCATCTTTAATCAACACGAACTTATTCATCATTAATATTATAACTCATAATATTTAACAACCAGGTCTTTCCCAGGAAAGAGGGGCTTTCGATAAGGATTTTTCCTTATCATGCCGCAATTAGGTGACCAAACCTCTCCTTGATAGAACTTCTAGACATTGTCAATATTGTAAATAATAATATGAATAACTTTGTCATCTCAATTATTGATTTAATAATATAACATATTATATAGATGATACTGTGACAATAATTGAATCAATAATATGAGAGATATGATGCAACAACCATCGTAGCGTAAATAAGTATAACCGAGTGAATTCTTACGTAAAGCATCAATAATCAATACCGTGTGCTACTATGCAACCACGCCAGACATCGTACTTTTACTACCGAGTAGTTCAACAGTTTTAACGATAACACGTTCGCCGTTATTTTTATCAAAATATTTTTGTCATTTTTTCAATCCGACAATAATTCCGTTGTGGGGTCCACCAATGATTGTACCCTCGTTCGGATATTCCCCGACAAAAAGAATATTCCCCGACCAATAGAATATTATACAACAACTTGCATACTTTAAAAAATTTATAAATATTACCCACAACTATAACATTATATCAAATCCACACCATAATATTAAAAAAAATATTTCGGGAAATTTAAATCTTTATTCATAAAATTTGGGGTCTCACAATCTCTCCTCCTTATGAAATTTTGCCCTCGAAATTTACGTACGTACTTGGTATGCCGAAGAGATGAGGATACCTTGACTTCATTTTAGATTCTAACTCTTGAGGTATAACCTTTGAGTGTTGAATACGATCCTTCTTATCCAAGATTTTAACACGTATATCTTCATACGTTAAATCTTCTGCTATCTCGTCTAGTTTTAATTCAATAATGTGGTTCGGGTCGTCCACATATTTATGTAACATCGATACGTGACAAACTTTATGAACACGCGACATACTTGGCGGTAAAACGAGTCTATAGGCCACAGTTTCTACTCGATCAAGGATTTTAAATGGGCCAATAAAATCGAGGGTTGAGATTTCCTCTCTTCATCGATTCTTGCTTCTAGAATAACGCCCTGTTGAACCTTCTTCTTCACATTCATTTCTCCGAGTATGTAGCTTGAGAAAAACTTTAACTTTATCGATTAAAGTCTATTCTAATCGATATTCGTTATCTTCACATAGGTCCCTAGAGTCTTTAACTCTATCTCCATCATTTGTAAGTTATACTGAAATGGGTCTTTGTGTTAACAACACCACACTCAGAACGCACGATGATCTCTACTCAACGTGCCAGCTACCACGTTCATTTTTCCCACGATGATATTGAATGGTTCGATCGTAATCTTCAACAGCTCAAGCCAACGTCTTTGGCAAATTACACGTTCGTTTTGGGTGAAGAAAATATTTGAGGGTTTTAGAAATGGGTTTTTTACTGGGGTCAATACAAAATTTGATTTCACGCTCTAGGGTAGGCTAAGAAGTCTTTAAGAATACGTCCAGAAATTTATTAACAATAGAAATATCATTCAAAACTGTGACTCTCATCCAAGACTTGGATAGCACGTCACATTGATACCTATCAACTTGCCACCGTTATTCACAACGTCCCCTACAGAAAGTTCAGCTTCAGTGCATTCCATACAAGGAAGTCACCAACGAAAGGCTCATTGCTCTTTACTTTTGACTTGATATGACAATGATTGACTTTAGTGGTTTGGTTGCTTGAATTCGCATAACAGGTTGGTTAGGAATATGAAAGGTAACAACCTTACGAAAAGCATGATGAGTAGTTAACCAATCGATTTCTAAAATCACATCAAAGGCAAGTATTTTCAAATAGATAAGATCGACAGGTAACGTGAAAGTGTCGATTTGAATCAACAAGATCTATAAACTGTGGAGGTAACGAAGGTTTCTACTATCGAAGTTTCAACCAATAAGTCAAAGTCTAATTTCTCCGAAGTCAAATTTAAATGTTGAGCACAAGCAGGAAAGATAAAAGAATGGGTTGAACCGGTATCTTATAAGGTATAGACTTCACAAGAATTTATAATTAACTAACCCGTGCTAACTTCATTCGGGTCACTCGCTTTTTGAGAAGTCACGAAAAACGCTCTTCCTGAAACCATCGACTTTGTTTTATCCGTATCCGCCTTTGGTGCCATCGTCCCAACTAGACTTGACTTCACTACACGACAAAATCGAACTAGGTGACCTTCTTTTCCACAACTAAAACATACCTTGCTTTCTTTTTGGATTGTACCTTCCCGGTTATTTCCTTTCTATCATGATTTTCCAATTTCTCATCTCCTGTATTTCAGATATCATTCTAGAATATAGTTTCAAAATAAGGGTTAATTGACATATCACATATTATCCCTATACTCTGACCGACCAATTAAATACCAAATAAACTTAGGTAGGTCATACTAGCGAAGGAATTTCCGCTCTCCTCCTAGTTCTTTTCTCACATCTCACCAGGATCATATCCCTAAGCTTTGATACCAACTGTGACGCCCCCAAAATAGGTATACATCACCCATTCTGAGTCGCCAGATACAAGGTACCGAATACAAATACAACTAATTATACAACAGTCGTGTAAAATACGACAAAACATTGGCTGTGAGTTTTAATACAAATATTGTCATCTAGACAATATCCACACTCAAAGGAGTCCTCATTACATTTATTATCACACTATTTCACAGAATATTGAGGACTACTAATGCAATAATCTGGACCGTCAATCCATTCCCTGACTAGTCCCAGCTATATTCTCATTTCCTGAAGAGAACAGTGAAAGAAAGGGTTAGCTCAACTAGCCCAGTAAGAAATATTATGACTAAGATAATGTAGAATAAATTATCCTTAGCCTTCAACAGTATAACAACTGATAGAATATAATAGACAACCAGTTTTAGATCAAAAACTGCAGCGGAATAAGCAATCCATTAGAAGAGTCAAGTAAAGTATAAATCTACTTTCTTCTATGATTTAAAAAGTTTTTCATCAACTTTATCACTGAGACTCAACTTAATAAATAAAATCGAATCATCCCTGCACTACGGCCAAGGATATTCATGTAATCATCAATGGTCACGACTATACCGAATAATCATTGGTCATAATCATACCAACAACTGTCCATCAATGCACTACAGGCCACTGAGGACTTTTACCACATCATTCGTAACATTACGGTCATGATTATACCGCATAATCCCTGGTCATAATCACATTAAGTCCATCTATGCACGTAAGCCAAAGATAACTTTCATTACAATATAAACATGAGGATGATGACAATGACATAATAATTCAATAAAACAAATTCAAGAATAAATTTTAAAGATTAATAAATTAATTTATCTTGAACTCAATAACGTCCAAATTGTCAACATGATACTGCTTTGTGGAGTAAAATTCAAGAATGCTCGTAAGAATATTTCCATGAAAAGATATTGGATGAAGGTTTAAATATCCGTGATATTCTACTAATTTCATGGAGTATAAAAGCCAAAACTTTAACCAACTAAGTATAATAGAATATATGAAAGCGCAAAATGGATTTTCACCCGCCATGCGGTAATCCATGTATACAGATCATTTCCACAATTTAATAAGGAATAAATTCAAAGGATCATTCACCATGCATGTGGTAATCCACATAGATAGGTTATTCCAACAGAATAATAAAGAATGGAATAATAGAAGGATTCACAATACGTATGCGATAGATCGCATGCATGTGTTATTCCCAACGAATAATAAATAATGGAACCAGTCCCATAAAAACACACGCATGTGATATTCTAACAGAATAATAAATAATGGAACTAGGTCATTCGTAATCTGCACAGACAGGATATTCCAATAGAATAAAAAAGAATGGAATAACAACATAATTCACCAGGCATGCGATAGATCAGATGCATGTATATATTATTCCAATGTAATAATAAAGAATGGAATAACAACAGAATTCACCAGACGTGCGTAATCCGCACAGACAAGTTATTCCAACAGAATAATAAAGAATGGAATAACAACAGAATTCACCAGGCATGCGATAGATCACACAGACAGGTTATTCCAACAGAATAATAAAGAATTGAAGAACATAAGAATTTCACCATGTATGTGGTACTTCGCATAAACAGGTTATTCCAACATAATAATAAAGAATGGAATAACAGAAGTTGTCTTCATGAATACTAAAGAAATAATACCCCTTACGAGTATTGAAAGAAAAATAGTTCTATTCATGAATATGAAAGAATAATACTCCTTACGAGTACAACAAATAATATCCTTTACCTTAGAACAAACTGGATATTGGAGTAGTGAAGTAGCAGAATACTATTCTTCTTTCTCTTTATAGTTTCTCTCTCTAGAGTTCAGTGAATTCGTAAGAAATAATGAAGGAATGAGCTTCTATTTATAGGAGAATGGACTGAATAGTAACTAATTCATGAACGGTCCAGATTGATTTACTTTTAAACGGACGATCCATATTGATTTACTATAAAAACTTAAAACAACGGTCCATACTGATTTACTATTAAAACTTTAAACTAGCGATCCATATTAATTTACTATTATAACTTTCCACCAGCGGTCCATATTGATTTACTATTATATCTTCAACCAACAATCCATATTGATTTACTATTATAACTTCAACCAACGGTCTGAAAAATTATCAAATCTCCTCATGGTATAATATTGTACCCAAAAATGATTTAGACCGAAAAGAAATATATTTTTCGAGTGAATAGTACTTCGAGAATAGTACCCCAACACAAAAAGTGTTTGAAATACCCGAGTGAACAATACTAGAGTGAATAGTAACCGGGTGAATAGTAACTGGGTGAATAATAACCGAGTGAATAGTAACCCGTGAATAGTACTCCGACACGAAAAGTGTCCCAAATACCCGAGTGAACAATATAATCTCCAGATATCAATTATTATCGAAATAAATGTTGATTTCTACTAACATTAATAATCCCAACATAATGGAACTATCAATTTCATCTTTAATCAACATGAACTTATTCATCATTAATATTATAACTCATAATATTTAACAACTAGATCGTTTCCAGGAAAGAGGGGGCTTTCCGATAAGGATTTTTCCTTATTGGCGCGCAATTGGGTGACCAAACCTCTCTCTGATAGAACTTCTAGACATTGTCAATATTGCAAATAATAATATGAATACCTTTGCCGTCTCAATTATTGATTTAATAATATAACATATTATACAAATGATACTGTGACAATAATTGAATCAATAATATGAGAGATATGATGCAGCAATTATTGTAGCAGTAGTTGAGTATAACTAAGTGACTTCTTCACGTAAGCATCAATAATCAATACCGTGGTGCTACTATGCAACTACGCCAGACATCGTATTCTTTACTACTCTTGAGTAGTTCAACAGCTTTAATTCAGAACACTTTCGCCGTTATTTTTATAAAAATATTTTTGTCATTTTCTCAATCCGACAATAATTCCATTGTGTGGTCCACCAATGATTGTACCGTCGTACTTATATTCCCCGATAAAAAGAATATTCCCCGACTAATTGAATATTATACAACAACTTGCATACTTTGCAAAATTTATAAATATTACCCACAACTATAACATTATATCAAATCCACACCATAATATTAAAAAAATATTTCAAGAAGTTTAAATATTTATTCATAAAATTTGGGGTCTCACATCAAATATCTTATTTAATTTAATTTAAATAAAATATGATAATTTATAATTAATTCACATAGTCACATAATTAGTTTCTTATTTATTAATTATGTCAAATTGTTAAATCTCTAATTAATTATTAAATTAATTAAAATAACATTATGCTTATTAAATATTTCATTTAATTCAATAAGCTCACATAAATACATAATATGAGTAATAAAAATTTCTACATTAATTTAATAAAAATAACAACTATAATTAAATTAATCTACCACAATTTTATCAATTAATTATTTAATCCAATAATTAAATCATTGAAAAATATTTATTTAATCCAATAAATATTAAAATTAAATTACAAAATCTCGTTTGTCACATTTCCCCCCTTAAAAGGATTCTGTCCCCAGAATCACGACTCAATAAATTCGTCTTGTTACATTCTCTCCCCTTACAAAGATTCTGTCCGCAGAATCGCTTACACATAAATTAAGTAAAAAAATGAGGGTAATTCTTCATCATATTCTCTTCGAGTTCCCACGTAGCTTCTTCAGCGTTGTGGTTCCTCCAAATTACCTTAACAGAAGGTATTACTTTATTTCTAAGAACTTGTTCTTTTCTGTCGACAATTTGAATAGGAGTTTCTTCGTAAGATAAGTCTTTTTCAAAATATAGGGGTTCGTATTCAATTACATGCTTGTAATCGGGTTTGTAGGGTCGTAATACAGAAACATGGAAGACGTTGTGGACATTCTCGAGTGACGGAGGTAAGGCTACCTCATACACAACTTCTCTGATTCTTCGCAGTACTTCGAAGGGTCCAATGAATCTTGGGCTTAATTTTCCTTTCTTTCTGAACCTGATCTTTCCTTTCCAGGGAGAGACCTTCAAGAACACATAACTACCCGATTCAAACCCAACATTTTTATGGTGTGGATCGGCGTATTTCTTCTGCCTATCTTGAGCTGCTACCAGCCTTGTTCGTATCACTTTAACTATCTCTGTTGTTTGTTGTACCAATTCTAGGCCTAGTAATTGTCTCTCGCCAACTTCATCCCAGTATAGTGGAGTTCTGCACTTTCTGCCGTATAACACTTCATAAGGCGGCATGCTAATACTATCGTGGTAACTGTTGTTGTAGCCGAACTCTACGAGCGGTAGGTGATCATCCCAATTTCCTTTAAAGTCCATTACACAAGCTCTTAACATATCTTCCAATGTCTGAATCGTTCTTTCACTCTGTCCATTTGTCTAAGGGTGATATGCCGTACTCATTCGCAATTATGTTCCCATGCATTCCTGTAGACGTTTCCAGAAGTTCGATGTAAAGCGCGGATCCCTATCGGAAACAATTAACACTGGAACTCCGTTCCTCGAAACAATCTCTTTCACATATAACCTTGGCAACTGATCTAAGTTGAATCTGATTTTGATCGGAAGGAAGTGTACGGATTTTGTCAGTCGGTCAACGATAACCCATACTGCATCATAGCCTTTCTGAGTTATTGAAAGGCCAACCACGAAGTCCATCGTAATATGTTCCCATTTCCATTCTAGAATCTCTAACGGTTGTAGCAACCCACTCGGCCTCTGATGTTCTGCTTTCACTTTCTGACAGGTTAGACATTTGGCATCACACTTTGCGACATCTCATTTCAGATTTGGCCACCAGAAATGTTGTCGAAGAACTTGGTACATCTTGGTACTACCAGGGTGAATCGAATATCGTGAACTATGAGCCTCGCTCAAAATTTCTTCCTTAATCTATGGTATTTGTGGTACCCAAATTCTAATTTCAAATCTCAGTATTCCTTCCTTATCCATCTTAAATCTTGGTTCGGTTCCTTTGGATATCTTCTTTTTCACCTTTTTACATTCTTCATCCTGAAGTTGAGCCTCCTTAACTTTATCTAGTAAGGTTGTACCAGATTGCATCTGAAATAGTTTCTCATCAATTTCCATAGGATACTTTACTTCCAACTCCAGTTTCTCCATTTCTAAAATTAGCTCCTCCTGAGCGGTCAACATCATTAATTTCTCCCGACCCTTTCTACTTAAGGCATCGGCAACCACATTTGCCTTACCCGAATGGTATAAAATTTCACAATCATAGTCTTTAATTAACTCCAACCACCTTCTTTAGCGCATATTCAAGTCCTTCTGTGTAAAAATATATTTCAGACTCTTATGGTCTTTATATATTTCACACTTCTCCCCATAGAGATAGTGGCTCCAGATTTTTAAAGCAAAAACCACTGCAGCTAACTCAAAGTCGTGGGTCGGATATCCCTTCTCGTAATCCTTCAATTGTCGTGATGCATACGCAATGACTCTACCATTTTGCATAAGCACACAGCCAAGTCCTTTATGCGACGCATCACTAAAAATAACAAAAATTCATGTATCGTCCGGAAGAGACAACACAGGTGTTGTACTCAACCTCTTCTTCAATTCTTGAAAGCTTTCTTCACACTTCTTCGTCTAAACAAATTTCATAGCTTTTCTAGTCAAATTCGTTAACGGAGTTGTGATCTTAGAAAAGTATTGAATGAATCTTCTGTAATATCCTGCTAATCTAAGAAAACATCACACTGTCGACGGCGACCTCGGCTGATCCCAGTTAACCATGGCTTCGACTTTGGATGGATCTATCGAAATTCCATTTTTATCGATCACGTGCCCAAGAAATTGTACCCACTCGATCCAAAATTCGCATTTCAAAAACTTGGCATACAACTTCTCCCTTCTCAACACCTCCAACGTTAATTTTAAATGCTCTTCATGTTCTTCCTTAGTTTTCGAATATACCAAAATGTCATCTATAAATACCACTATGAACTTGTCCAAAAATGGCTTGAACACACCATTCATTAGTCTCATAAATGATGCAGGAGCATTCATTAGACCAAACGACATTACCAAGAATTTGTAGTGACCATATCGTGTTCTGAACGTTGTCTTTGGTACATCCTCTGGCCTCACCTTCAGTTGATGATAACCACTCCTCAAGTCTATCTTGGAAAAGTATCTCGCTCCCTTCAATTGATCAAACAGGTCGTCGATCCTCGGTAATGGATATCTATTCTTAATCATGACCTTATTCAGTTCTTTGTAATCAATGCAAAGTCGCATTGTTCCGTCCTTCTTTTTCATAAACAACATTGGCGCTCCCCACGGCGATACGCTCGGTTCAATGTACTTCTTGTCCAGTAATTCTTGTAGTTGTACCATCAATTCTTTCATTTTTACTGGTTCCATTCGGTATGGTGCCTTCGATATTGGAGCAGTTCTTAGCGCCAAATCGATCATGAAATCAACCTCTCTGTCTGGCGGAAGTCCTGGCAAATCGTCTGGGAATACATCTACGAAGTCTTTCATAACCGGTATCTCCTCTACTTTTGGATTCTCTTTACGACTGTCGACTATGTAAGCTAGATATCCTACACAGCCTTGTCTTAACAACTTCCTGGCCTGCATCATCATCAGACAACTCGCTTGTCTAGGTGACTTGATACCATAAAACACAAACTTTGACGGAGTCATAAGGTTAATACGCTTCTTTTGGCAATCAATTACAGCCCCATAATTGAATAACCAGTCCATTCCCAAGATAACGTCAAATTCCCCAAGTCGAATAGGGATAAGATCTACGTTCATGATATTACCCTTAATATCCACTCTACAGTTCTTATGTACGTACTTAACAGGGATTATTTCTCTATTCGCAATTTCTATATTCATGGGGTATTCTAACTCATCCTTAGGCAATTATAAGTTCTTAGCAAAGTCATCGGATATAAATGAACAAGTAGCACCCGAATCAAATAATACATAAGCATTTACTTTATTGATCGGAATGATACCTGACACCACATCACGAGACTGAACTGCATCCTACACCGTCATGTTGAATGTCCTAGAGGTCGGTCGGTTGGTTGCGGTTGGTCCTATGATAGTCAGAGCGCTTCCACCGCTGAGCCCTCTATTTCCTCCTGATCCTCCAGATCCCTTCTTAGGACAGTCTCTTGCCAGATGATCCTTTGAGCCACAAGTGAAGCAGGCACCCTTCTTTGGGTTAAGACAGTTAGGTGTTATGTGGCCTTCCTGACCAATATTGTAGCACACTCATTTTCCCTTCACGGAAACTCCCAAGTGAGCTTTTTCGCAGGTTGAGCATGCTTCCATTCTCTTTTTCAAACCTCCTTGCTGCTTTCCAGTTGACGAATTGTCAGACCACCTTTTCTTCTGATTATTATTACCTCCCGTGTTACTCCCACTAGCCTTGTTCATTCCCTCACTTTCACTCTTCTTCTTCTTCTGATCCTGATTATACTTGGTCACCATATTGCTCCCACCTTAAGAAAGGATGGCCTTTTCCAGTACTCCAGCAAAAGTGTTTAGCTAAAACATTGATACTTTGCTATATACCCAGGGTTTTAGTCCTTGTTCGAATCTTCTTGCTTTTCTCTCATCCGTGTGTACTTGATTTGGGGCGAACCTAGCCAACTCATTGAATTTTTTGCATAATAACTGAATACGGACATATTTCCTGTTCAACTCGTAAAGCGGACCTCCATTTGGTTCTGCGAGCTGGTCGGGAAATACATCTCGAAAAACATCTCTTTGAACCTCTCCCAGGTAATCAGACCTTCTCCTCCACGGACCTTGTTCGCTTGCCACCAATAACTGGCTTCGGATTTCAGCATGAACGTTGCAAAAGCAGTTTTCTTATCCTCTCTGACTCTCGCAACATCAAAAACCTTTTCCATTTCCATAACCCACGTTTGAGCCTCGATCGGGTTCATGGAGCCTTTAAACTCTGGCGGTCCCACCGCCTTGAAATCTTTGAACGTTGTATTCGGTGGAGCTTGAGGTTGATTATTCATCGCTCTAGCTAGTAAGTTCACTAATTGTTGAACAGGGTTAGCATTGACATTATTGTTGTTATTCGTTGACTCTTCCTGGGCTGGTTGACGGTTTTGTCTTCTTCTTGGCGGTATTTTTTTGTTAAAATATATGGTTATTAGATCTTTATTTATCTCTATAAATAGTTAAGGCATTACTCAACAATTTAACATAATCACTTAACACATTATCTCAAACAACTTGATATATTTATTCAAATCAAAAGTTTTAACATCAAACGATAGCATCACTGCTATTTACATCAACTATCCCGAGATAAAGAATCCACATGATTTAAAACATTAAATATTCCTTTGTTCATAACCACATCGGAATTTACATCTAAATACTAGATAAGTTTTTCACATAATTAAACAAATCCTATCCTTTCATGTTAAGGTCTTGAAACGACCTTACTACGTTCCTCTTCCATGATGCGAGACATCGTCCTGCGATCCAGCATGTACGATGGTAGTCCTTCGAACTGGATTGGGTATCTCAAAACTCGATCTTGAGCCTCAACCATTGTATTTTGGAGTGTAGAGTATGTCTCCCCAAGCTTAGCCTTCTTCGCACGACAATCCTCTTCTGCAAGATCAGCATGGCGTGATTCTCTTACCCATCCCTCCTCTGCTATGATCAGCCTTTCTGAGCTTTCTTTCAGTTCCTTCTTCAACTTCTCTATCTCTTCGGACTTCTCCTCAGTCTGACCCTTCTCGTGAACCAAATCTCACTCCACGTTTCCTAGACGTGTGTGAAGAGTCACAGACCTCCTCTCCTTACGCTTTCGATGGTAATCTGCTTTGAATAATATTTCGCTTCGATCGAGATCTTGGACAGTGTCACGTAACTCTACGTTACGGTCATATAACTCGTCGTACATCTCAGCATCAATGGAGTTCGGTGGGAACTCCTCTTCTTCCTCTTCCTCTTCCTCTTCAGGATCCTCCTCTGGATCAGTCTTAGGCTCATGCTCCTGACCAACAATAGTGATCAATGGAGATTGCTCCCTCGGTAACAACTGCTCCCTGACAACATGAATGTCTCGGGGCTCCTCCTTAGTAGGTACTCGGGGTTCCTCCTCCCCTGCTCGACTAGTTCCTCTAACATCTGACATCTTGACAACACAATTTCAAGTTTTAGTTACTAAGTCGTACTAGTGAGCACATAATTTAGCACATAAACACATAAAGTCTTTTATTATCTTTAATGAATTAAGAAATTCATTTCTTAGAACTCGATAAGAGTTTTCCATCACTATGTTCTTCCTATAAGGCTACCACCTAAGGTTGTTCCCCCACCTAAGGTTCATAACCTATAGCTTTGATACCAACCTGTGACACCCCCCAAATCTGGGTACTTAAATTTCCACCTGATTTGGTGTTCACTATACCAACATCATATGTCTATCTACCCATAATAAATAAAAGCATTAATAGATAGAAATAAATCCTCTCTTTGAGTTACATTGTAAAAAAATACATAAATCCCAGGTCATACTAACCTTAAATCTTAACTGCGGAAACATAAACAATTTATAGTCTTACACAACATCAATATAAGTCTAAAACATAAATTCAATATCACATAAAATAACAAGTCTTCATCACTTGTTAATCTTGCCCTTGCCTTTGCTAGTAGAAGGCTCGTCGGACCTTTCGTTCTTAACTGCAGTGTTATTATTAGGCAAGAGTGAACATGATTGCCCACAAATATAACAATGAAATTACAATATAATAACATGCGAGTGAATCAAAGACTTCTGGAATAAAAAGCTCAACTTTTGAATCAAGAATAAATAACGAGAATCAAAAGATTTCTGAGGGTCATAAGACCTTGAACTATGCCCTGGTTATCAAGGGTTACACTTGAAACCTTTAATAATCATAAGACTATGGACTCTTCTACTGCGTGCTTAGGGGATCACTTAGTACCATCATTACATGCACAATATCTTAATGCTAACGCATAAGAAATCCCTATACAGGGTTGTTCATCTCAGTTTGACATTAGAGTCTGCACCAAAGGAAGTTTGGTTTGGATAAATCAATAAGGGTTCTGAAATTTAGAACGTCCATCAACTATGGACTAGTCGAATCAATAAGGGTTCACTAGTCTAACAAGGTTCAACAATAAATGATATTTAAATTGAATAACAATCTCAAGAGATATACAATAGAAAAAATATTGTATAACAGAATCATACTTTGAAAAGATAAATAATCTTTAATATAAAAATTTGAACTTGATTTAATACTAACGAGAATTTGCTCGAGGTAATTTATAAACATGAATAATGATAACAAGTAGGGTTAGAAAACTTGCCTCGTGCGTAGATTACACGCTAATTATACACATTCTTCGATTTAATCCTACATATCATTTCCATTCACACTCCAGTTAATTATAATGTAACTAGTCATCATAAGTTCATTCTTTTGTCTAAACTTTGGTTATGACTATACTTAATCAAATTACCACACTTATTAACACATAACATACACTTCACGAACAATAAGTTAACTATGCCTTTAATAATTCAATTAACATGTAAATGCGTTATTAACATGTTAAGAATCTATTTTAACACCTTATTATACTTCCAACATATTTTTATGTTCATTAGATTAGGTTACTATCACATTCATGGGCTTGAACACTTTAAAATTTTCGTTTCTGGACATTCTGGAGAGTAGTTTGCATGACGCCCACTATTATGCTTATTATCATGGCTTGGGTTAGGGTTTTTGCTTAACACTGGGACTTAAGCGTGGGCCAGCATGACAATGATGGTGAACGATACCGATTCTCGCAATTCGAAAAATTGCAGAACATGGCCAAAACCTCTAATTAAATTAATTCTACACGAATTTAGACATACCCAGTCATTTTAATACACATATAACCACTACTTAACCCTTCTAGCATGATTTTAACATGTTAAAACACATAATTTGCAGAATTAACACATGTAATTTACTGTTCTTGATGTTTTTGAAAGTTTTGAATACAAAACATGAAAATCAACACTACGGGTTCGTTATAACACCGAATCCGTTCATTTGAAGTTTGGTCTCTTTGTTTTAATATACATAATCCTTTCCAAGCATAAATTTATGATATAACATATGATTGACGTATCAAATTTGGTACGTAAGGCCATATGGCCATCTTTTCATACTCTGTAATTTTGAATAAACAATCTATTATGTATATTTTTATGAAACTAATGTTATGGTTCATACGACATAGTAAAAACATACTATGTTAACATATTACCATATACACATATAAATTTATAATACAACTTATGATTATCGTGTTAAATTTTGTATGTAAGGCCATATGACCATATTTTCATACTCTGTAATTTAGAAACAATCTATGACATATATTTTTATGAAACTGATGATATGGAAATATACGATATATAGTAAAACATGTTATACTTAACATTATAACACAAAATCTTTACTCCTTTTCCAATTACAGGGATTTACAGAACTTGAAAGCCAATTTCTTGTAAAACTTAAACAACATAAATAAAATTGGTTTAAAGGAATTACCCAGAGTATAAAGTGTAGATTAGAAGAGATGATCCTTGATTATCCTTTCTCAGTTACTTGATTAATCACACATTCACAAATTCTCTCAAAATTATCAATTTCTCTCTGAATAGTTTGTCAGACTTAGAAAAATGAAAGAATAAGAAGACGTATTAATTTTATAAAAGAAACTGAGTGCAGAGTGGTGGTCAATTAACCCATCATGGGTTAACTGCTACTAACTTCCCTTAGGGCCTCGTTTGGTTGGCAATAATAGACTCCAAAACTCTTTAATTTAATGATTCTCTTATACTATAGTTTAAATCATGTCACACCCAATTACACAATAAATCAAATATCTTATTTAATTTAAATAAAATAAAATATGATAGTTTATCATTAATTCACATAGTCACATAATTAATTTCTTATTTATTAATTATGTCAAATTGTTAAATCTCTAATTAATTATTAAATTAATTAAAATAACATTATGCTTATTAAATATTTCATTTAATTCAATAAGCTCACATAAATACATAATCTAAGTAATAAAAATTCTCTACATTAATTTAATAAATATAACACCTATAATAAAATTAATCTACCATAATTTTATCAATTAATTATTTAATCCAATAATTAAATCATTGAACAATATTTATTTAATCCAATAAATATTAAAATTAATTTACAAAATCTCGTTTGTCACATTCGGTAACTAAAATTCTAATTTGACAAGATTATAGACCTAGTTTATTATTGTTCAAGCCAAGTTTTACCATTTCTTTACTTTGATCAATACTTATGCTCTCAAGTTATTTCAAGCATGAGTCTAGAATATAGTCAGTTCACCGATGATTCTCAAATGTTCTAAGTTATGTTGTTATTAAACAACTATTGTGTTATCAAGCATTGTTGATTCAACTAGTTCCCTAGTTGATGATCGTTAAACTTCAAATTACCCTTGAAATCTTATCCAAACCAAACTTTCTTTGGTGCGGACTTGTACTCTAAATACTGAGATGAACAACCCTATTTTTAGGGGTTTACGCTTTGCGTTGAAATGTTTGTGCACAATACATTGTACGAAGGATTGATCCCCCTAAGTACATGGAGTCCTTATAGTCATATGACTGTTAAAGTTAAAGTTAAAAGATTACTTAAAACTGTGGACATGGTTCATGGTCATTAGACCCTCAGTAGTATATTTTAGAATGTTAATAGAACATATCATTCAGTTCTATTAAGCCTCTTATTTGGCAAATGTTGTAATGTTAATAGAGCATATCATTCAGTTCTATTGAGCCTATTATTTGGCAAATGTTGTAAAGTTATTTATTCTTATTTCAAGTGAGCTTTGTTTGCTCACTCTGGCATATTTATACACTTATTGCAGCTATGATTGAGAAGGTAAATGAACCTACAACTAGCAAAGGAAAGAGAAAAATGTACAAGTGATGAAGACTTGTTATTTTATTTTATCGTTATGATGATAGACGTTTAATAATGATGTGATGTAATAATTTAATTTTCGTATTTGAATGATTGTAATTAAAGGTTAGATAACCTGGGAGATAATTTTATTAACGTAATCCTGTATGGGCAGGTTTTATTATTCAATTATATTATGATTGGGTAGTTAGATATGAATGTTTTGATTAAGTGAACACCAAATCTTGTGGAAATGAAGTACATAGATTTGGGGGTGCCACAAATTTGGCATTGATAGCACCTCTTGACGTGATCATTACAGTCAGCTTTGAGGGTAAGCCAATAATGTCATGTCCTGAGGATCTTCTTAACAAGTAGGGGGCCGCTCATGTGTGGCCCACATACTCTACCATGGACCTCATTCATGAGCCTCTGAGCTTGGTCCTAGTCCAGACATTTGAGGAGACCTAGTCATGCATCTCTTTTGTAGAGTGCATCTCCGCTCAGGTAGAATTTCATAGCAAGTCAATGGATCGGCCTTTTCTCAGTCGGGCTCGCCTCAGCGGGTGTAGATCCATCTCGTAGGTACTCCTTGATATGTTGATACCAAGGGTGTATGATGGGAGGTAGCTCATCCGATACTTCTCTAACATATTTCCCATAGCCTGGTGCCTTGTGCAAGGAAAATGTGACGTTTGGCATGTGTTCCTTGTCCGACATGTGAATCAAGGAGGCCAAAGTTGCTAACGCGTCTGCAAAGTCATTCCTATTATGAGGAATGTATAGAAAGGAGATTTCTTCAAACTCCAAAGCCATATTAAAACTTGCTGATGGTAAGGCAGCAAATGTAGCTCTTTGGTTTGATAGATTCCCGTGGATTGTCTGATTAATAACTCCGAATCCCCAAAGACGATTAACTTGCTTTGATGCCCGTTGAGCAGGAAAGTTTTAGCCGCATGAGACGACCATACTTGCCATTTGTGTTGTTGGTGCCGATAAAGCGCAATTTTTATTTGGCTGACGGATATCTTGTTCCCTCATCTGGGATACGGAGGCGCTCTAGCTCTAGAACCTTCCATATTAACAGCTCCATCGAAATACATTTTCCATGTATGGCATGTATCGTATGAATGTTGTTGTTGAACTGTCATTACCCCTTCATCTGGGAAGTAGGTTTCCAAGGGTTTGAAGTCCCCTGAAGGTGTGGCGGCCAATTGATACATAATTCCTTGACCATTAATGGACTTTTGCGTCACGTAGACGATATCAAATTGATGTAGGATCAAATGCCATCTGGACAGCTGGCAATTTAACATGGGTTTATTGAACACATTTTTGAGAGGATTCACGCGGGATATGAGATGGGTTGTGTGACCATGAAGGTAATGTTGTAACCTCATGGAAGCCCATGCTAAAGCACAATAAGTCTTCTCAATCAGAGTGTACTTGTGTTCACTGCTGCTGAATCTTTTGCTGAGGTGATAGATAGCTCGTTCTTGGCATCTATCATCTTTCTGTCCTATCATACAGCCCATGGCATTGTCACTTATGGACAGGTACATGAACAGAGGAACATCATCCTTGGGTGGTTCCAAAATAGGAGCTCTGACTAACTGCTCTTTGATTGTGAGGAAGGCCTTCTCGCACTTGTCGTTCCATTTCATGGAGGAGTTCTTCCTTAACAACTTGAAGATAGGCTCACAGGTTGCTGTGAGTTGAGAAATAAACTTGCTAATGAAGTTGATTCTTCCCAAAAATTCTCGTATTTTCTTCTTTTTCTGAGGAATGGGCATTTCTGTGATGGCTTAGATTTTAGTGGGATCCAGCTCAATCCCTTTGTGACTGACTAAAAATCCTAGCAACTTGCCTGATTTAATTCCCACTACAAGAAATTTGATTCTCTCTCATACTCAGCCCTAAATCTCTCGTACCCAGCCCCTAAATCTCCCGTACTCATCCCCTAAATCTCTCATACCCATCCCTAAATCGTAATTGGACATTAGCGATACATCTCTGCCGCGTGGCTCCACAATGCGACATAACCGAAGCCGCAGCCCTAGAATCCGCCGCAGCCGGCGTCGATCGACTGACTTAGAGAATTCAGACGATAGCGAATATGAAAGAAAACGGGAGAGCAAGAAGAAGAAAAAGATTACTGAAGATGATATTACTGAGTATTTGGCCAAAAAGGCCCAGAAAAAGGTTGTTATTCAAACGAACTTTTTTATTTTCATTTTTACTTTTTGTATTGTTTAATGTTAATGATACTGTGATGTTGTTTCATGATTTAGGCGTTGAAAGTAGCGAAGAAACTCAAGTCACAAACGGTTTCTGGATATGCAAATGACTCAAATCCGTTCGGTGATTCAAATCTTAATGAAACGTAAGTCAATTTTCGTTGGTTATAAGTTTTGATTTTTAATTTTGGCCCAATTGTCTTTACGATTTAAGGGAGATGAATATATGTACTCTAAACGATAAATTATGGGAATGGTTGTCTACCATGTCCACTATTGCATTTTGGAAATTTGATGCACTCATTAGTGCGAGATTGAGTTCAGATGAATATATATATATAATAATTTTATTTATTGCTTAATAACGTAGTGGAAGGTGCTGAATGAATTAAAACCCCAAAACTTAGTGAATACCAGGAACTGAACTCCAGATTGTATTGTTGTCACTATAACTCTTTTCATATTTTTATTTTTAAAGTTAGGTTTATAATTTTCTGGTTAATAATTTCAAAGTTCCTGGCTTTTATAATGTTAATGGTGTGCTTTATTTTATGGGTTTGATGTGAGCTATTGTGTTTTCTTTTCAGCCTCAGATATAATTAATAAACTCTTTATTATTTTTGTATACATGACTTTGCAAAATCAGTAATATTAGCTAAAATATGAAAGAATGAAAGGAAGACTTCTTAGTGCTATAGTCAATAACTTTGTTTCATTAATACAAAATTTGATATTTGATCTGCAGAATTATTTGGCGAAAGAAGATTGAGCGGGATGTTACTCAAGGTGTGCCACTTGAAATGTTTTCAGTAAAAGAAGAGAAGAGGAGGCAGAGAGAAAGAATGGTATGTAGCTGCAGGATCAATTTGTTGTCTGCGTTATTATTTTCTGCTACTCTTATATTACAATTTTGAATATCAATATAACATCTAGCAAGTTGCTACTTGCTTATTGTTTGAAACTAATTTTTTATACTTCTTGTTTATTGTTTTATTTTCTGCCACTCTTATATTATACTTCTTCTTGTTCATCTTTGGATCTGGGCTGCTTTTATGGTGGAGGCGAAGGCATAACCAGCAGACATTTTTTGATGTTAAAGGTTTGTTGAATTTGATGATGTTTGACTGGTTAAATGTATATTCCGCAACTAATTACTCTATTTGTGTCTGTCTTTGAATCTCAGATCGGCATCATGAGGAAGTTTCCCTTGGCAATTTAAAGAGGTTTCCCTTTTTGAATTAATGTCAGTTATATATATATATATTCGTTTCTCTATTGAGTTGTTTATTTGATATGGATTTCCTTTAGTTTAACTTCTGATTTTTGTACGTGTGTATGTTTGATGTTCAACTCTGTTTTTATTAATTTCCAATATTCACAGCATTTGTAATTTTTGGGTGTCCTGGTATTGTTTGACTGCAACATACTCTCACATTATAAAGGGTGAAACTATGATATTTCTCCTTTCAATATTAATGGCACGTAACTAAATCAGATTTAGGTATTTGATCATTATGTTTATCCGCTTGGTTGAATATTCAGGTCAATTTGGTGATGAGAGGTTTATTTATGGTTGACGTATAAAGGATATAGCATTATTATACTATAAGACCTATTAGTTTGTGGTTATGGTAAATTGTGCATGATGATTCAGGAATTCATTAATTTACTATAAGTCCTGTTAATTTGTCGTTATGGTAAATTGCTCATAATGATGCAGGAATTCATTAACTTCACTCTTCATTACATTGCTGACTTGGATATCCCGATAAAACGATTAGCAAATCAATCTTGAATAGGATTTTCCATTTGTTATATGCCTCTGTGTTTTCCTAGATAAAAGATTTTTGATATGCTTCTTAATCCCTTCTTTTTTAATTAAGGGAACTTTTAAACTGTTTCGAAGCGGAATGATCAATGTATCACCTATTGGGCAAAACTGCAGTCAGGAAGAACGAGATGAATTCAAAAAGTATGACAAGGTATAGAAGCTTTGGCCCATTTTGGCCACAGTATCATATTCAAATTTTATATATGTAGCATGGTTGTGTGTGTGGCTAATATTCATCACTGAATAGACAAAGTAATCTAACTACTTTGACGTGAGTAGTTGTTATCCTTTTGATGTTCTGGTTATTCTTTAAATACGAAATTGTAGACAAGTGAAGGGAATTGCACATAAAAAAAATTCTGAAAATTTTTGTGTCAGGTGTTCCCTCAAGGGTGGGTCAAGACTTATTGCTTGAGATATCTTGATGAGTTTTCTGAAATCCACTTTTTTGGAGACAAGACTTATAAAGTGACCTCCTATTTTCACTATCTACTGTTGTCTTATAACTTCTATCCATTGATTTATCCTTGTGTATCTAGACATATTTTGATGCTTTAATCATTACCCATCTCCTCCCTCCCTCCCTACCTCTCTCTCTTATTTTCTCATTACATTATCTTATTTCTCCCAGTCAAGCTCCTACAATAAGGTACAATCACTCCTTGTATCATGATATTGTGGATTTTCTTTTATTTTTTATTTTTACTCTTTTTTCCCCATGATTATTATTGTTTATGGTGTTAATTGTTGCTTAATAAGAAATGGGTATTCTGGGATTTGAACTTCTTTCGGTGGTAGATGGTCTGAGATTTTGAGCAGGTTGAGAATTTTGTTAGTAATGATCAAATTTGTTTGAACCCACTTTGTTAATTTATGTTAAAACAAAGGGGTTTATCTATTTTTTTTATTCAAAATCTCATAAATGTTAGTTAATTGCATTTCTGGGTTATTTATTTCTACTAAATTAGATTCTCCCCTGTATGAATTTATCAAAAAATGTTGAGTGCTACCATTTTTTATGGTGACTTTTACTTGACATCCGTTTTACTTTTACTTGACATATTTTGGTTAAAGCTGTCAAAGTTGCAGGTGAAAATTAGAGGAAAGCTGATGAATTAGCAGTGAAAGAGTGGGAGCACACACTTTTGCAGAACACTATGGGAATAGAGCTGAACGAGTTGAATAAACGTTTAGAGCAGAAAGAAATTTCAGCTATGGGCTGTGTTTTAAGTTTATTTCTTTTGTAGGTTTATTTTTATGTTGGCTCACGGGAAAATAGATACTAGTATTGTAATGTTGGGTGGTTGGTAGTTCTTTTGTAATGCAAATTTTTATGTTATTTTTAATGTTGGGTGGTTGGTTGGCTCACGGGAAAATAGATACTAGTATTCTTTTGTAATGCAAATTTTTATGTTATTTTTAGTCACTGTAATGTTGGGTGGTTGGTAGTTCATTCAATTATTATGTTGTAATGTGAATGATTTTAAATGATGTATATACTATTTTTTATATTTTATTTTATATTATTTTTTGTGTTTGTTGAATAAATTTGCATTATTAATTAATTTTTTTAAATATAAAAAGGCTATAGCGACGGTCATTGACTGTAGCTATAGTGTTCTATAAAGCACAAGCCTAAAGCGACGGTCGCTGAGCGTCGCTATAGACATCTATACACGATTTTGCCATGACCTATAGCTAGGGTCGGTGACCGTTGCTATAGGCCAAAAGACCGTTGATATAGGCTTTACCGACGGGTTCTATGGCGACGGTCAGCGACCGTCGCTAAAACTTTTAGCGACGGTCTTTTGACCTATAGCGACCGTCGCTATAGGCTGATTTTCTAGTAGTGGCCACAGGTGCACTTGGTTGGATTCAACTTCAAGTTGTACTTACGCAACCTGTTGAATAGCTTTATGAGATGGTCTAAGTGGTCTTCTTCCATTCGAAACTTGACAATGATGTCATCCACGTAGATCTCTATCTCCTTGTGTATTAAGTCGTGGAAAAGAGGCATCATAGCTCGTTGATAGGTGGCTCCGGAATTGATGAGGCCGAATGACAACCGTCTATAGCAAAAGGTTCCCCAAGGTGTGATGAAAGTAGTTTTCTCATGATCTTCCTTAGTAACCATAATCTGGTGGTATCATGCGAAGTAATCCGCAAAGAAGTACATGTCGTATTGAGCAATATTATCAATAAGAATGTGGATAAATGGCACGAAAAAACTATTTTTAAGGCAAGCTTTGTTCAGATCCTGGTAATCCACGCAAACTCGCACCTTTCCTCCAGGCTTAGGCACGGGAACTATGTTGGATATCCATTCAGGATTTGTGGACACCATGATAATAATAGCTTAAAATTATTTCACAATTTCTTCTTTCAACTTTAAACTCTACTCAGGTTTCAATCGCCTGAGCTTCTGCTTGACTGGCTTGAATCCCTCTTTAATGGGAAGGCGATGAAGAACAATGTCAGTGGACAAACCCACCATGTCTTCGTGAGACCATGCAAACACATCCTGGAATTGGGTTAGTAGCGTAACCATGTCATTCCTTTGGTTTGGGGTAAGGTCTAAACCAATTTGGATTAACTTAGGGCTTTCTAAGGTTCTGAGATTGAAGGACGTGGTTTGATCAAGGTTGGGTTTAGGTTTATCTTCAACCCATTTTTTAATCTCCGGAGGCACCTCAATGTCCTTGTGTATTTCCATCAAAGCTGAATCCAACTTTACATCAAAGTTACAATTCTTGTGGAGAAGAGGCATATTATCAGCAAGTACAGACATATTTAAATTCAGAGTCTTGAAACAAAATATGCTTTCACTTAGTATATATGAACTGGTTTAATCATACAAAGTGTTAGCATGTACTGATAAAACAACTGCTATTACTGTACAAAAAAGTAGGCAGTTATGATATCTACAGGGCAGAAAGATTTCCTGCCCGTTTTACCTTCGTCGACCAATGCAATGAGTGTTGCTCCAATTGTTGAGGGCAAAGTCCTAGTGGACTGCAGTCATGGAGGGGTTGTCATCCTCCTCCTTCTCCCGAATGATAACCATTACGTCTGGGCAATCATCGTCTGGGGTGTATCTGTTTGTATGCTCATCATGGACAATGATGCGTATGCCTGACATCATTTTGATGATGTCTTACTTAATTCTTCGTTCCTCTTCTTCCACTCTAGGATCTGGAACAAAGACTTCTTTCTCCTTTACTGGTATCGGCTTGGGAGAAAACATAGCCATTACGCTGGTTGGAACCTTTACCGGAGGTTGTGTGGACTCAGGATTTGTAGATGGAGACAATTGTCGTGTAACTAAAGCTGGAGGAATCTGGTGATGCTTATGTGGATTCATGTGACTAGAACTAGCAGAATAGCCCAGTCCAGCTGTTTTAGTTTGACTGATCACTGAAATTGGGTGCTTAATATCCTGATAACTTTTACCCAGCCCTTGTCCCGGCTGATGACCCAAAGATATCATTTCTTGAGTAGCCGACATTACTTTGGCAGAAATCTTGGGAGTGAGAGGCGGCGCCCCAATAAGGTGGTAGTGAGTGTTGCTCACCTCCAGGGCATGAAAACTGACCGGCTCAACTTCTGAATTGAAACTGATGAGGGGTATGTCACTTTGTTTAGGACATTCCAGTTCAGCATTAATCGTAACTAGGCTGTCATTAATGATATATTTCAATTGCTGATGAAGAGTGGAGGGGACGACCCCAGTCATATGAATCCACGGTCTTCCCAATAGCAGGTTGTATTCTGAATCTATTTTGAGCACGTGAAAAGATATACAGAATGTATGGGGACCAATCTCGATTGGTAGCTCAATCTCTCTAACTGAATTTTGAGGGGATCCGTTGAAAGCTTTAATAATCGTAAGGCTACTTCGAATGCGTTTGAGATTGACTTTCATCTTCAGTAAAGTAGCATAAGGACATATATTCAGAGATGAACCTCCATCTATCAAAACTCCAACTAGCATGTATTCGGAGGACAGAATCGCAATGTGCTACGGCTTGCAATGATCGGTCCCTTCGGGCGATATGTCATCATCAGTGAAAGATATCACATTGTTGTTAAAAATGTGATCAACCAAATGTTGAAAATTTTCAATATCCATTGATGTCGGCAAGTAGGCTTCTTCCAAAACTTTCAATAAGATCTTCATATGATCCTCAGAAGTTAAAACCAAGTTCAGTATTGAAATTTGATGTGGAGCTTCTCTTAAGCTTAAAACCACCTTAGCTTCATTATGACCCATAGTACGGATGGATTTTTCAATCTTCTCTATGGGTATTTTCCCCTTTGATTTGATGGTAGACTTCATCACCCGTTGGGGAAGATACAGTGGATTTTCCTTCGACACTGCAACAGTTGTATGAGAGGTGGATCCTTCAACTTCTCCATAATTCCATGGGACTTTTTGTAAGCTGATAACAGGATATTGTGGTCTGAATGGCAAGTCGATAGGCTCTGGAGCAGCCACTTTCAAAGGATTGTCAACTCCTTTGAGTTGAATTGCTTGTATTATGAAAGGTTTGATAGTCCCATCAGCTTCAGCGAATATAAATTCTACCAATTCCTTCCATTTAGTAGGACAAGTATTCTCACTCTCAAATAGCACAGTATCGTCGTCTGCTAGTTGTAGGACACCGCTGTCAATTAGATTTTGAATGAGGTGGCGGAGAGCCCATCATTCTTCCGTGCTGTGACCGCGAGAATGGGAGTGATATTGACATACTCCATCAGAATTAAACCGTCTTGAACGGGGATTAATTTGAGGTAGAAGGGAAGTGATCCTTCTTTCATTGATCAGCATCTGAAGTATCTCCTCCATAGGTTAGCCTAGGTATGTAAATTCCCTTCTATTGACAAAATCCCGATGGGCTTTGGCACTTGCTCTCTTCGTCACTTTGTCTTCTAGTGTTTCTTTCTCTGAAGGTGATGAGGGAGTATTCACCACAAAAGGGAGCAGACTAGCATGCTCATGGCTGACTAATTGACGTGTGACTTGATGCTGATAGGTCACCAGTTCTGCCAATTACTCAATCTGTTTACACAGAGATTTTATCTTTCGTTCCATTGCGAACTGGAATTTTGCATAATCCCATTTGTCAACACCGTCTTTGATGGTCTGGGATGATTCGCAATTAAAATTTGAACTATGTACACTGCTCCAATTAATCATGTTGATCTCTTCCTCTTTGTGTTGAGGAAGAGGGTTGTCTTGTACGAGGTTTCTCTGGTTTGGTGACCACGATCTCACCATTGTCTATTAAACATTGGATCTTGTGTTTTAAGGCCCAAAAATCTTGAGTATCATGTCCACGTGCCCCGGCATGATAAGCACATTTCTGAGCAGCATTGAAACCCCTCCCATTAGGGTTGTCTGGTGGAAGAAGATGCGTGATTTTCTTCTGAGTCATCAGAAGAGTGAGAATGTTCTCGAGTGAGTCCCCTAAGGGTGTGAACACTCAAGGGCGTTTAACTTCTCCACCTCTTGGCAATGGAGGGTTTGAAGACTATGCTTGAAAGGGATTGTAATTTCTCCTCTGGATAGGCATGTTTTGATTGCCTTTTTGACCTTGTAGTATCAAGGAAACATCCTCCTCTTTCTTTTTATGGACCCTCCGGGGGTTGTTTTCATAATTTAAAGACTGGATGTGCTCAACAACAGCTTTAAGGGCAGCTAGGTCTTGAATCTTTCCTAACTTCAATCTCATCTCAGCCATCTCCCCATGTTTAATGATTTTAGAAAATGGTTTACCAATGCCAGCTAAGACTCTTTCATAGAAAGGAGCTTCTTGTATGTCTATGAAGGTCATGACCATTTCTGATTCCGTCATGGAAGGAATAACTTGAGCAGCAAGGCGCATCCACCTTTGAGCATACTCTCTGAAAGACTCATTGGACTTTTTCTTGACCTTGGTAATCTGTAAATGCACGGTCCAGAGCCATCCGAGGCTGGAAGTCGATTGAGTGTGAAGGTGTGAGCTAGCTCCTCCCAACTATGGATCTTTGAATTATCTAATCTTGTATACCACGAACGGGCTTCTCCAGTCAGACTCTTCTAAAATAGCTTCATCCTAAGCTTCTCGTCCTCTGCATAAGATCCAAGTTCTCCAATGAACACCTTCAAATGTGTGTAAAGATCTCCTAACCCATCATATTTTTCGAAGTCGGGAGTTTTAAACTTCTCTGGATAATGAACACTAGGAAATATACAAAGGTCAGCATATGAGACACTCCCGTGTGCTCCAATTCCTTTGATAGCATGAAGGGCTTCTTCCATTTGAAGGACTTTCTTTCTGATGTCACCGGTGTCTGGATCTCCTTTGAGATGGGTGGTATCATGAATTTCATTCGTATCTAACTGAAGTTCAGGTACTGTAATGGTTTTATCAGGACCTTGGTTTCCTCCTTGTGTAGAGGATTCAGCATGTACGGGTATCCTCGTACCCTGAGTAGACTGGTGTAATTCTTTAAGCAGAACAACAAAATCTGTGATTTGTTTACTTAATCCGTCAAATTCTTTACGAGAAATTGGATTAAGGTCAGTCTGGTCTGATGATGACATAATTGACTGTAGGCTCGTGGCCTTTTTGGATTTTAATCGGGTAATAAGTCTGATTGCTTCCCTGCAAAAGACTTGCGTAGTTTAGTCTTTAGGGAATATGTAAATGTTTACATGCTATGTGATGTATTCGTTCTAGGAATATTATCATGCAAGGCGAATGTTAGTTGTTTGTAATACAGGATAACATGTTAATTTGAATATGTATGTACACATGTTTCTTCATATTTCTCATTACATGGAGATGAATATGGAATGAAATTACAAGTAATTGGTTTTACGAGTAATTTGAAAATGAGAAAGCATGAAGAGACTTTCCTTCGCATTTAGTTTATCTGAAGTTGACCTATCTTAGGTTACTCTAGCGGCTTTTTGGCATGAAGGTTCCCAAATCATCGTATTTTACTCGACGGGAAGTTAATCCGATCTTTCAACTAGAGAGAATTTGGGTGGTGCCTTTCCTGAGCCTCGTTGGAATTAGTCTTCCTACGAGTTCAGTAATCAAACACCGACAAGATAGCCCCCTAATGGAGGAACCACACAACATACATTCACATACAATGTGTCTTACCATTTATGAAAATGATGACATGTGCGAAGCACTAATATCACAAGCAGATATAGTGTAAAGCATTAAACGCAGAAAAATATATGCATTCGTACACATTCATCATAAATGTAAATGCAACATTCACACACAAGCATATAACAGTTTTGAAAAGATTGTAATAGCGGCTTAAGCCCTCTTACTAGAATCCCCAGTAGAGTCACCACCTGTCGACGTCGGGATTTTTATTTGTCCCTTTTCGTTACTTGTTCTTTGGTGTTCTCATGTTAGGTGAGATTTGTTTGAAAAAACAAGTGAAAAAGGTCCGACATGTATCATGTCGACGATGGATTGTTAAGAGTCACCAGTTGGTTTTTTTATATGGTTGTAGCAACACAACCGAGAAAAGGTTTGCACATTAACCCAGTGATATGACACTGCTAAATGGGTCAGTGAAACAGAGATTCATTAGGGTCCGGGGACTTGATTATGCGGATGGAAGGTGTTAGGCACCCCCCGACATCCGTGTTACCACGATGACCGCCACTTTCCAAGAAACCATTATATGAATGTATGTGTGTTTGTGTGGGTCAATGTGCTGTTATTTGGAAGTAGTGCGAGGCTTCATTCGCACCTATATACACAGGGTTTGAATTTCTGTAAAAATTCAATTTTAAGCAAGATATGGCAGTGATGTTTTATAAAAAAGGTTTTTTCAAACCCTTGTGCTCAATAGTAATTGAGACCTTTTACACTCCCATTTTTATCAAGTGTTCGGCTTGATTGTTTTTAATTTTAGAGATGCGAAGAATCTTCGAGAAAATAATGTACAAAATAATGTCGAACTCCTCGTGGGTATGAAACTCATCTGAGGAAATCAAAACACCATGAATAAATTTATAAGCTGCTTATAGCTGAAAATGTCCATCACAGGAACCGAATCTAGATCCATTAGACTGAATCTGTGATCACATGATTCCTAGGCACACATGATGCCTTTGCCCCTCACCAAGGTTATCTCCGGTTTGGGTTGATAAAGCAGACGTTGCTCAGGGTTATCTCTGAGATTGGACTGCTGCAAGTGTTGAAGGTCCTCAATGTCATCTCTGAGGTGTGCATGTCTTCCTGGTGTTATCTCTAGGTCTTGTAGTGAGTGCCTCGGTGTGAGTGTCGAGGTTGAAGATGATTGCATGCATTTAAAACAAGCATTTCCGGGGTTATCTCCGGAATTGCATTCCTTGGGGTTATCTCCAAGGTAGGTAACTGCTACTCCCAGTGTTGGGACTGAAACTTAATATCTCGGGGTTATCTCCGAGATGAATCGTCCTTCTCCGGTGGAATTTCAAGTATTGAAACTACATGCCTCAGGGTTATTTCTGAGGTTGGAACTGATACTCCTGGTGTGTGTTCCGGGGTTGAGACTGAACTTTCGGTAGTATCCGGACGGGATATGAGTTGTCTTCCAGGGTTATCTCTGAAAGACGAATCTGCCCTCCTACAATGTCAGTGACAGGTGTGCAAAAAATTTCGAGGGTCTACATTCCATATATGAAACTTTGATTCTTAAAACATAAACCCATCAAAGAGAGACAAATCAAGCATTAAATTTTCAAATTGAAAATAAAGGGGTATGAGGGCAAACTGTAGGTTTGGAAAAATCACAATTGGGCATGAAGCCTAAAGCAAAGATGGGATTGAACACACAGAAGAGAAAAAAAAGAAAAAAAAAATATTTTTTCAAAAATTAATTATAGTTTCTTCTCTCTTCTTCCTATTCACTTCACTTTCTTTTTCTTTCATACAGTTCAATTAAAAACCCAAAATTATATCTCTGGAATCCTGCATCATTGACAACTAAAAATGGAGAAAAAAATGAGGAACCCAACACCAATTCTAGATCTGCAACGTTGGGGACTCCTTCGCTCTCTCATATATTCTTTAATCTTAGTCCAAAATCCTTAAAATTAACCAATCCATTTCCCCTAAATTGATTAGAATTCGATATGTGGATTTTAATGGGTGGAAGAATTCGATGTGTTTGCTTCCATGCATGAAAATCTCCTCTGATTACAAATTTAGAAAAAGCAGTGACCCATCTGTTCGAAGTTTGGTTTTTCTCATTAAATTCTCCAAATTTTGAAACATTCAATAGGGGAGAGAGATTTCATACATATGGAATTCAAAGGGTCGTCTGATCTTTAATCTTCGCCTCTGATTATTTTCTTTGATTTGTGTCCCCGATATTTGGACTTTTTTCCAAGTTTGATTTTTTGATGATTTGGGTTTGTTCTATTTTTTATTTTGTTTTAATGGTAAAGGGGTTTATACATTGATTAATTTTGTTTTAATGGTAAAATACAGTGAAATACGTTCTAAATTATAAAATATAGTGAAATACATTTCTTTCCGGTGACACGTCAGCACTCCGACCTTTTTTTTGCCCGGAAATGGATTTAGGGTCACTTTTGCTTTAAGTGTACTTGGAGGATGTTGTTATAAATTTTTTTAAATTAGGGTCACTTGTGTAAAAGGGGTGATATTTCGAGAGACATAAGTGTATTTAACTCTTTATTAAAGAAAATTTTATCATCTCATCATATTATTAATTATTATTACATAAATTTTATATATTTTTTGGTGAAAACATTAAATTTATACTCATAGCAAAGCTGGTTAACTCACATGTCATTTGATACACTATATATAAACCTACAAAAAAGAAACAATCAAATAATGCACCTTTAGAAGATGAGCCACACCATCAGGGTGATTTCCATTCCTTTTCCTTAATATTTTTTTAAAAGAGCAATGACCAAGTCCACTTTCTTTCTTATTTTGGATAATAGTAAGCTTAAGATATGAAAAAATGGGTTCACCTATATTGGACTCATAATCAATTAATTCCAAACCTCATAACACATATTAAAAATAAGTTATACAGTTTTAGTTCTTAATAGAACCATAACCATGTTTTATAACCCATAACTAAACTAAATCCATTTTTTTCAAGTCTAGTTGTTGTATGTCAACAAGATATAATTATTTTCAGCTTCTCTGCATTGAGCTTTACTAGTTATATGTTTTATTACTCTTTGATCATTGCATATTATTTGAGCCTTGAATTTTGATATATTTATTGCTTTAATCATAGTTTATATTGTTGCCATCACTTAAAATGGTAAAATCAATTGATAGACTACGGGGTTAGTTTATGTTTCTAATCTAATTTGGATTAGGGATTTTTACAAACAAGTTTAAGGAATCATAAATGCATAAGGGCGCATAGGTGCACGGAGAATAAAGGTACTCTGGTAGTATAAGTATTAAAAGATTTTGTAAATTTATCTTGTAAAAGGGTTCAATTGTAAATCAAGTTAATTAATAAAAGATTCTCCAATACTAGTTGGTGTTGGCCACTAGAATAGAGGTTAGGGGTCGAACCACGTAAAAAAATTTGTTTGTTCGTTGATTGCTTGATTCTCTTTAGTTTTCTATTACATATCTCAAGTTAAATCGTTAAGCATTTTTTTTAATACTTTGACACATCTATATCATCATAAAATTATCCATTTCAACTCTAATTTTTATTTGACACAATTTATTTATTTTACAAAACTACATCATTAGATAATTTTTTGCCATTAATGATAAATATATAATCGAGTAAGTTGAATTGATGTACAAGAAGTTTTTAATAGAATGCTTAAATTAAAATTTTGATATTGTTTGTTCCCACTCTTATTCAACTCCCTTCTAAGTGTGCCTATTTGAATTACAGTCATCATCAAATAGGGGGAGATTGTTAGTATCTGCATTTATGTGCACTCTTATTTAATTTGATAATAACTTAAAAGTTAATGTATATTTGTATCAACAAGTAGATTTTGTAAAGTCCTTAAGAGATTCAATGTAAAAGGATTTAGTTAGGGATCAAAATTGTTGGGTTGATCCAAATCGCAGAGTATAACAATGTAATCCATGTAATAGTTCAGTTGTACAAAGGCATACTGAAATTTCGTTGAGTAGAAGACAAACACACTCTAAGATTGCAAAGTAAACAAAAATGACTCAGAGATCGTAAAGTGATGTCCCATATCATAGAGCTAGAATCACAGAGAAATTACAATCGTAAAGCAAAAGTAGTGAGTAAATTCACTCTACTATCTAAGGATCAACTCTACCATTGAAGGAGCCAAAATCGTAGAATGCAGATCTCTAACATAAGAGTGGTAGGTCTATGACAAGGGTCATAAACCTTAAACCCACACTCCTCAAGATTGATCTTCATGTGTGCTAGCGATAAGGACAAGACAACAAAAACTTTATCAAACAACTATTTGATCAAGGACAAAGGACACATGTTTGTTACTACACTAGAAAATGACTTGAGGTGGTCCAAGCAGACAACATTTCAAAGTCAAATAATTAAATTTTGACAAGTGTCTTAGGCAAATTGGAGCAACGGTAACAATCCAACAGGTAAATCCCAAAGAGACTCTATACAAGGTTGCTGCCTCAAACATTAAAGCCAACAATCAATCAAACTCTAAAATTCAAGTGCTTAAAAGACTCCACTATATGATTAAGAAAATCTATCTACTACGAAGTCAATTGAAGGAGAGCATAAAGAAACTTAACAGTGACTCAAACAACATTTCTTTCTTAGTGATTTACAGATCTTAGTGATCTATTGTAACCAAGTCTTAATGAATCAGAAGTTGTATTGGTTCTTAGTGAACCTATGTTTTTGTAACCTTTATCTTTATTGGATCATCCGTACTCTCGGAGTAAAGAAACGAATAAGAGACTTTGTGCTTTGAACCTCTTAAAAACCTATATGTTATTTACTTTCTGCACTGTACATTTCGATCACTCTACGTTTTTCGTTGTGACTAGTTTATGTAGTTTCACATTAATTTTAGAACTGTGATTTTCACTTATTCTTTGAAGGCTTTTTCAAACACATATTCCATTGTACGTAACTTAACTAATAAACATATTTAATTACTTGATAATCATTATTTAATTTTTTTTAAAGAATCTATTCAACACTTTTCTAAATTCTTTTTAGTGCTTTTGACAATAACATGTATAAGTGTCAAATTAAATGCTAATTAAACATGTGAGGAACACAACTAAGTAATTTTAGACCAAGACTGCAAAATCTTAATAGTGTAAGTGTCATGTCGATGTTGGGATTTTTATTTGTCCCTTTTCATTACTTGTTCTTTGGTGTTCTCGTGTTAGGTGAGATTTGTTTGAAAAAATAAGTGAAAAAGGTCCGACATGTATCATGTCGACGATGGACTGTTAAGAGTCGATAGTTGGTTTTTTATATGGTTGTACCAACACAACCGAGAAAAGGTTTGCACATTGACCTAGTGATGTGACACTACTAAACGGGTCGGTGAAACCAAGATGCATTAGGGTCCGGGGACTTGATTATGCGGAGGGAAGGTGTTAGGCACCCCCCGACATCCGTGTTACCACGGTGACCGCCACTTTTCAAGAAACTATTATATGAATGCGTGTGTGTGTGGGTCAATGTGCTATTATTTGGAAGTAGTGTGAGGCCTCGTTCGCACCTATATACACATGGTTTGAATTTGTGTAAAAATTCAGTTTTAAACAAGATATGGCAGTGATGTTTTATAAAAGAGATTTTTCAAACCCTTGTGCTCAATAGTAATTGAGACCTTTTACACTCCCATTTTTTATTAAGTTTTCGGCTTGATTGTTTTTAATTTTTGAGATTCGAAGCATCTTCGATAAAATAATGTACATAATTGTGCCGAACTCCTCATGGGTATGAAAACCATCTGAGGAAATCCAAACACCGTGAATAAATTTATAAGTTGCTTACAGCTAGAAATATCCATCATGGGAACTGAATCTAGATTCAGTAAATTGAATCTGTGATCACATGATTCCTAGCCTCACATGATGTCGCAATTGATAATAAAACAGTAATCAGGTATATATATAAAAGTTGTAAATATATATACATATATATATATATATATATATATATATATAAATATACAGACATGTTCAGCCACCACGAAGCACCTCCGTGGGGGATCAGAAATGTAAATAAAGCTGTAAAAGCAATCAACCGCCACTAAGTAAACTTCAGGCGGGACGAAAGGTAAAGAAAGCTGTAAAGACGATCAATCGCCACGAAGTGAACTCCAGGTGGGATTAAATGTATATATATATATATATATAAGCGGTAAACGCACCGGATATAAAATCTAGGCTCATCGAACAAAGTCCGACACACGGTTGATGTATATATATATATATATATATATATATATATATATATATATATATATATATATATATATATTAAAAGCGAGAACGCTCTAGGATATAAAATCAAGCTCATCGAGCAGCGAGTTCGACACACGATTATATATATATAAGTATATATATATACGAAAACAAATATATATATATATATATATATATATATAAAAACAAATATATATATATATATATATATATAAACTGAAATGAAACCTGTGACACCCCCAAATCTAGGTACTTCGATTCCACTGGATTTGGTGTTCATTTGTATAAATATCATCTATCTATCTACCCATAATAAATGCAAAGCATACAATAGATAGAAATAAAGTCTTCCCTTTAAAGGGTTACAACATCCGAATCATAAACATAATCCTGAGTTAAACTAACCTTAAACATCCTGTGCGGAATCATAAACAAATAAGTCTTAACAACATCATTAAATCAAGTCTTAAACAAAATACATCATCATATAAACAACTAGTCTTCATCATTTGCTAACTTTTCCTTGCCTTTACTAGTGGAAGGTTCATCGGTTCTTTTCGTTCTTTAGCTCGCAATGTTATTAATAAGCAAGATTGAGCACTATTGCTTACAAGTATAACAATGAAATAATAGTATAATAACATGCGAGTGAATCAAAGACATCTGAATAAAAGCTCAACTTTTGAATCAAGAATGAATAACAAAAATCAAAAGAATTCTGAGGGTCATAAGACCTTGAACTATGTCCTAGGTTGTCAAGGGTTATACTTGAAACCTTTAACAGTCATAAGATTATGGACCTTTCTACTCGTACTTAGGGGGATCAACCCTTAGTACCATATTGTGCACAATATCTTAACGCTAACGCATAAGTAAATCCCTTTGTAGGGTTATTCATCTCAGTTTGACATTCGAGTCCGCACCAAAGGAAGTTTGGTTTGGATATTCAATAAGGGTTCTGAAATTTAGAACGTTCATCAACTAAGGACTAGTTGAATCAATAAAGTTCACTAGTCTAATAAGGTTCAACAATAATGATATTCAATTTGAATAATAATCTCAAGAAGTATACAATAGGACAATTATTGTATAACTGAATCATGCTTTGAAAAGATAATCAATCTTTAATATAACATTTGAACTTGAATAATAGTAATGATAATTTACTCGAGGTAAATAATAAACTTGCATAATAATGACAAGTAAGGTTAGGAAACTTGCCTCGTGCGTAGATTACACTTTAACTAATCACGTTCTTTGAATTTAATCCTACATACCATTCACATTCACAATACCAGTTAATTATAACTTAACTAATCATCAAAACTCATTCACTTTGTCTACTTTGATTATTAACTATACTTAGTTAATTTACCACTTTGTCACATAATTTATACTTCATGAATAACAAGCTAATTATGTATTCAATAATTTAATCCACATGCAATTATGTTATTTACATGTTAAACATCTATTTTACATCTCATTAAACTTCTAACATGTTTGCATGTTCATTACATTAAGTTAACAATACATTGCTAGACTTAACACTTTAAAAATTACATTTCTGGACCATTCTGCGAGTGGTATTTGCATCATCATGTTTATACTAGGTCTTGGTCTTTTATTTGGACACTGCTATTTGCAGTATTGTTGACTTAAGCGTTGATTTGTGCTAGCGGTCATCGCGAACTTAAATTGTTACGTAATTCGCAAAAATTGCAGAACACAACCAAAAAAATTCCAATTAAATTATCACTACACGAATTTAATCATACCCACATGTTAGAATTAGTATATAATCATTACCCAACATTTATAAAGTGATTTTAACCCATTAAAACACATAATCACAGAGTTTAAGCATGCAATTTCACTGACTTTGATGTTCTTGAAGGTTTTGAAAATAAAATATGAAAATTATCACTACGGATTCGTTATAACACCGAATTCATTTATTTAAACTTTGGTCTCTTCGTATCAACATGTATAACAACATAAGAGTATAAAATTTAGGGATAATATACGATCAACGCATTAAATACCACGTATAAGGTCATATGGCCAAAACCCAAACTCTGTAATTTTGTAGCAATCATATACTACGTATTTTCATGAAACTGATGACATGGTTTACATAATATATATAATTAAATACGATTTGATACATATTAATACATACATAACCCATAAACATTACTCCTTTTTCGATTCTGAGAGGCTTTACAAAAGGTTTGAAAGCCATATATATAAAACTTAAACAACGTGATATTTAGAATTTGGGAAGAGGAGATTACCCTGTAGAGTATAAATTAGAAGATGATCAATGATGATCCTTTCACAAGTATTTGATTGATTACACACTCACAATCTTTTCTCAATCTCAAATTTTTCTCTGTGAACTCTAGATTATGCTCTGCTTGTTTTCTAGACTTAGGAATAATAAGAAATAAAAGATGACGTCGTATTCAAATGAACTGACGCGTTGAGGTCAGTTACCTATCATGGTTAACTGCTCTCAACTCCCTCTAAGGCCATGTTTGGCTAGTAAGAGTGGATTACAAAATTATTTAATTTAATAAAGCTTTATCACATAGTTTAATAAATGTCACACTCCTTTATAAAATAAATCAATATCTTATTTAATTTACTTTAAATAAAATCTAATAATTTCTCATAAATTCACATAGTCATATATTTAATTTTCTCATTAATAAATAATGTCAAATTATTAACTCTCTAATTAATAATTAAATTAATTAAATAACAATGCTTAATTAAATATTTCATTAAATTTAATAAGCTCACATAATTACATATTTGAATAATAATTATTCTCTACATTAATTTAATAAATCTAACACATATAATTAAATTAATCTACCATAATTGCATCAATTAATTATTAAATCTAATAATTAAATCATCGAAAAATATTTATTTAATTCAATAAATATTAAAATTAATTTACAAAAATCTAGTTCATCACATCTTTCCCCTTAAAAGGATTCTATCCCCAAAATCACGACTCAATAAATTCTACGTTACATTCTCCCCCCTTACAAAGATTACTCCCCCCCGTAATCGCTACACATAATTAAGTAAATAAATGAGGGTAATTCTTCATCATATTCTCTCTTGAGTTCCCACATGACTTCTTCGTTGTGGTTCCTCCAAATTACCTTAATGAAGGTATAACTTTATTTCGAGAACTTGTTCTTTTGATTCGACAATTTGAGCGGAGATTTCTTCGTAAGATAAGTCTTTCTCAAAATGCAGGGGTTCGTATTCAATTACATGCTTGTAATCGGCTTTGTAGGGTCGTAACATAGAAACATGGAAGACGTTGTGGACATTCTCGAGTGCTGGAGGTAAGGCTACCTCGTACGCAACTTCTCCAATTCTTCTCAGTACTTCAAATAGTCTAATGAATCTTGGGCTCAATTTACCTTTCTTTCTGAACATGATCTTTCCCTTCCAGGGAGAGACCTTCAAGAAAACATAACTACCTGATTCAAACTCGATATTTTTACGATGTGGATCAGCATATTTCTTCTATCGATCTTGAGCCGCTACCAGTCGTGCTCGGATCACTTTGACTATTTCTGCTGTATCAATTCTGGCCCTAGCAATTGTCTCTCACCAACTTCATCCCAGTAAAGCGGAGTTATGCACTCTTTGCCATATAACGCTTCGTAAGGCGGCATACCAATACTAGCATGGTAACTGTTGTTGTAGCCGAACTCTACTAACGGTAGGTGATCATCCCAATTTCCTTTAAAGTCCATCACACAGGCTCTTAGCATATCTTCTAATGTTTGAATTGTTCTCTCTCGCTCTTGCCTGATTCATTTGAGGGTGGTAAGTCGTACTCATTCGTAATTGCGCACCCATGCATTCCTGTAGACGTTTCCAGAAGTTCGATGTAAAACGCAGATCTCTATCAGAAACAATTGACATCGGCACTTCGTGTCTTGAAATAATTTCTTTTACATATTGCCTTGCCAACTGATCCAAGTTGAATTTGATTTTGATGGGAAGGAAGTGTGCAGATTTCGTCAGTCGGTCAACTATAACCCATACTGCGTCGTAGCCTTTTTGAGTCGTCAGAAGGCCAACCATGAAGTCCATTGTAATATATTCCCATTTCCATTCTGGGATCTCTAATGGTTGTAGCAATCCACTCGGTCTTTGATGTTCTGCCTTCACTTTGTGACAGGTTAGGCACTTGGAAACACATTCTGCAACATCACATTTTAAATTTGGCCACCAGAAATGTTGTCGAAGATCTTGATACATCTTGGTACTACCAGGGTGAATCGAATATCGTGAACTATGAGCCTCTCTCAAAATATCTTCCTTAATCTCTCAGATTGGCGGTACCCAAATTCTACTCAAAAATCAAATTATTCCTTCCTTATCCATCTTAAATCTCGGTGCCTGTTCCTTGAGATATCTTCTTTGTCACCTTTTACATTCTTAGATCACAAGTCGAGCCTCCTTAACTTTATCCAAGAGGGTTTTACCAGATTGGATCCGAAATAACTTCTCATCAATTTCCATAGGATACTTCACCTCTAACTCCGGTTTCTCCATTTACGAAATTAGCTCCTCTGAGCGATTAACATCATCAATTTCTCACGACCTTTCTACTTAAGGCGCGCCTAAGAACCACATTTGCTTTTCTTGGATGGTATAAAATTTCACAGTCGTTGTAATAACCTGAGATTTCCTATATATAAAATAAATAAGAAATTTTGCGTATAAATTTTTTTAATTTATTTAATAGCGAGAATAAGTGTCTAGTAATGTGAGCGATAGATCTGAATATATTTATTACTTAAAAAATTAGAAATAATTTTGGAATAATTAATTACTACAAATTATATTTTTACGGTAATTAATTTACGTAGCGTAAATGTTTTTATTAATTATTTTCCATGATAACATGATTGGAAATAATATATGAAGTGATAATTAGAATTTATATAATATATATTTTATTATATGAATTGTTAGAATATTTAAATCAAGTATTTTAACTTGATATGCGAAAGAGAAGTCGATATGAGATCCAAACCACGAATTGGGATTGTGATCAAGAGATGAGAATAATAATATTATATTATTGTTATAATGATTTTACAGTACAATAATTATGTAATGTGTATGTGCGGAAAGATAATATTGAGCAATGACGGTCAATTAGGTCATAGCATATTACCGTCGTTGTGAAACCCTAATTATTAAACTCGAGTTATGAGAAATGGTGAGTAGCATTAATGTATATGAAGTTTCTTTGTGTATATGAAATTACCGTGTATATACGAATGCCGGTAATTAGAAGAAAACCCTAATTACTATTTTTACTGGCGATAATTAGGACAAACCCTAATTATTATAACCTTAATTCGGTTGAAGTTAGAGATCGTAATGACCGTGTTAGAACATACACGAGATAATTAGAGAACCTAATGGTCAATTAGAAACCCTAATTGATGTCGTTAAGAAACCCTAATTATAGAACCCTAATTTTTCTATAGAAAACCCTAATTTAAATTACCGGGTTTAATTACGATGTTATTGTATAAATATTTTAATTTACCAAAGGATAGAAATTAATTGGTAAATGGTAAGAATTATAATCTAATGGTTAAATATTACATTTAATTGCTATGTACAAAAATGCCCATGAAATTATATGCGAAATTACCAAATTACCCTTTTTGGTTTATTAGTGTATTATTAGTTACATTGTTGATGGAATCTTGCCAAAAATCATGGCCAACATCCCCACCCTACCAATTGAGCATCCAATACTCAATTATGCTCACTCAATCAACCAATCTAGAATCCAATGTATCTATATAATTTTTATATAAATTAAAGAGAGAGAAAATGCATTTTAGTGCATTATTTGTGCATTATTGAGCTACCAATCCCTAAAAATCAGGCCAACCACTCCATAATTATCATGTGAGCTCAATTATACCAACCATATAAGCATCCAAGGCAATCTAAGGGTCTATATATAGAGATTGAAGGAGAAATAATGAAAACACACTCTAATATTTTCTAAACTCTCTAGCTACACTCTCTCAACCTCTAGCCAACGAATTTTCCTTGCCCATAAGCTCCTAATCAAAGCCCAGCCACCACAAACAACAAATCAGAAGCATCAAAGGATCAAAATCAAGAAATCAAAGCTAGAAAAGGTTAAAATCCTAAATTCTAGAAATCCTTCGATTCGATGTTAATTGGTGCAATTGATTGTTTAAAGTTGTGTAATAGGGAGTCTATTAATGTTATGGGTTGTTAAATTCAGGACCCATAACATCAAAGTGCTCAAAATCAAAGTTTTTCCAACTTTTGTAAAATCGAATTCTGTTATTTTTGGGCAAATGTCAAGCCTTATATCTCTGTAGTTATTTACTGTTTTTGGTGTTTGTAAGATGTTATGTGTAGCTTGGTATGAGGTATTTAAGATTCAAAAAGAATCAAGGCCATATCTATTATAGATCACAAGTTATAATCAGTCAAACAGGGTTGATTAAAAGCGCAAAACCAATGAATCCGAGAAATTTCTTGAGTGGTGTCGGTAGTGGTCACTTTGACCGATAATTTCTAGTTCGATCTGATGTTATTATGATGATTTTAAGGTTTTTAGTTGTAGTCCTACATGTTTTCTACACACTAGAAGTGATAGAGCACAAAAATGTTACACGATCACCAAGTTATAGAGGTCCAAAGTAGGCACCTCGAAAGGTTTTTTCGTGAAGAAACGACTTTTGGCGACTACTTTGAGGTTCGTTTTCTCAAAGATCTGATGTTTTTTAGAGGTTATGTTTGTTGGATCTTGTGTTCTTGTATTTCCTCTACAAGACCCAATTTATATATTGTCCAAATTCGTTAAGATGAGAGAGTTATTCACGGTCAAAGTATTTCACCTCGGTTACGCCTTATGAAGATCAGGTAGGCTCAAGAACACCTATAATGACAGTTACTGTCACTATAGGGGCCTTAGCTTGACGAGTTTTAATTATTTTAATTTACGATTTTTAGGAAATTAATTTAAAAATTAGAAAAATTAGTTTTTAATTATTAAAAATACCAAATAAATTATGAAAAATTATTTTAAAGTCCGAAAAATAGTTTTTAATTATTTTGAGTATATTTCATAAATATTTAATATTTTTGAAATATAAAAGGTATTTATTTATTTAATTATAATATTAAATAAATGATTTAAAAATAGTTTTAATTCATGAAAAATCATGAAAAATTATTTTATGGTATAAGAAAATATTTTGAGTTATTTTCCATGACTTTTAATATTTTGTGATGAATTTCATTAATTAATTATATATTAATGATATTAAAGTTATTTAATGATTATATTAAATAATTTAGTTTAAAAATGATTTTAATATTATAAAAATCATTTTAAATGAAATTAAGGTATTTAAAAATATTTTAAGTTATAAAATATAACTTTTAATATTTAAAGGATAATTTCATTAATAATTTAATATTAATGATATTTAGTTTATTTAATAATAATTATTAAATAAATAGTTTAAAAATGGTTTTATTTATTTAAAAATCATTTAAAGAGGATATTAAGGATTTAAAAATATTTTAAGTTATAATTAATGACTTTTAATATTTGGATGAATAGTACATTAATATTTATATATTAATGGTGATTATTAAAAATGATTTTAATTGTTTTAAAAATCATTTAAGGGTAATATAAATGTTTTAAAAATAGTTTGAGTTATTATAAATAACTTTTTATTTTGGCAATGGTTTCATTAATAGTTTAATATAAATTAATTATTAATGATAATGGAATTATTTAATGTTTAAGTCATTTAATTATGATTAGATGTTTGAAAGTTATAAATTTTAGCCAAACTAGTCGACTAGAGAATAGGTTATGAAGTCCAGGATTTGATGAAGAGCACCCATAGTAATGTTATATCACTATAAGCCCTTGAGTATGATGATTTGATTTATTTTAAAATTTTCAATTTTGGAAAATTGAAAATGATTAAAAGTAAAATGTCCGATATTCTGAGATGTTGAGGTATAGAATAAGAGTCTTAGACTCGGTATTTAATTCGATAAAGTCGTCGATGCACGTAAACAAATGTCGGAATTCTATAATAGAAAGAAAAGGCTCTTTGTAAGAACATGGATGAGATATTTGAAAAATGTATAAAAATATTTCAAGTGTAGAATATGAACTAAAAGTATGATCACTGCGATTATGTGATGGCGTGATTAGACTATGTCTTGTTGTAATAGAGCGATTACTATGTGTGTTATGATATATTGTTCTAATCGAGCGAATGATGCGATTCTTGATAGGTTGTGATAAAGAGATAAAACCTAAGTTGAGATTTGTAATCAACCAAATCAGTGCAATATCTTACCTTTGCATTTCCTTTATGCAATGGACATGAGTAAGAAGTTTCGAATTATTCTATTCTGTCATGCAGATTTTATGCGCTTTGATTATCAACATGTTAGCTCGGATATATATTACGTTAAGTTGATTTCTAAATGGTTATACAAGTGTCCCCACTTGGATAATCATAGCATTTATTCACATGTTGATATACCTTTGTCAATTACCCGTATACATATATGTTGAATTACATATTATTGTTGAGCAAGATTAAAACCTTGGGTTTGGAACCAGGCATGTATGAACATCCCGATAATGGGAAAATTTTTATGCGCTTCGACGGACAAAGTGTGAGCGTTGAATTTCGTTCAAGTTATGTAGCATTGATCAATCTACGAAGGTACAACGAGGTGATCACCCTCCGTGCCGTAAGTTATAGCGGTTTTGCGGATGAATTTCGCTAAACCTTTCGAAAATGAAAAAACCATGTTCATAGTATGTTTCTTAAACCCTATTCATGGGTGGAGCCTAATTTCAAGAAATTGAAAGAGAGTTGTTATGTGAATCTTTTATCAAGATGATTACTTCACAACTTTTGATTAGATTGTAGAAGTGTTATGTAAAGAGAATACTTATATTCTTTCGACTTATATATATAATTGTTATTACTTCTTTGGGCACTCAAATGCTCATCCTTGCTTAAATTAAATGTTTTCGATTCGTGACGATCGACACGAAGGCTCGAGCACCACGAACAAGGAAAAGAAAAGCTATTCGAATGAGATTTAGTATGAGTTAATGGTTATAGTTAGTAAGACAATGGAATCTATTGTCGATATTGTAAGGAATGTATTTGAAGGTCACGTGCACAGGGAAGTAAACTTTGATGTATGTAAATTAAGTTCGAATGTATTATTATTTAGTATTATTCAGGTTTAAAGAAATGGTATCGTGGAGAAGCAGAGTTCGGGTTTCAAGTACCGGATTTGGGGTCGCCATGAGGTTGGTATCAAAGTCATGAGGTTATAAACATTAGGAATCTGAAACCTAGGTTATAACCTTAGTAGAATGGAGAAACGAAAGTTAAGATAGATATTGATGAAACCAAGAGGCGAAGTACTACGGTGAAGAATTATAGGATATGTTAGATAGATGATGAGTCGAGAAGATTCATTAAGTGGTACTAAATAAAATATTCCTTCATTTTATCGATGAACATATTTTATTTCGGTACTAATGTTGTCTCGTTTATTGTGGTCATAGGATGGATGACGAAAGTCAAGATAGTAATTTCTTGAAGAGAGGGCGATGGACTCTAGCGAGGAGTACACAGACGGTGAGATGATTAGAGATTTGATAGTTAGGAGCCACGACTTAAAGGTTAGAGCTGAGCAAGTGGAGGCACAAAATCCTACTCTCCAGATTTCGGAACAGCAGTACAAGGACGCTGTTCACCGAACACAGATAGAATTAGCCGAGTTACGAGGGAGGTTGGAGTAGAGAGAGATACAGATAGGACAATTGAAGGTTGAGATAGAAGCCAAAGACACCGGGATATATACCTTGGGCGGGGCTTTAGACATCGCCTTTATGTGATTCGATCTGAGTGGATGGATTGGCGCCTTTCGGCCGAGAGAAAGATAGGCGTTGATGTGTTTATAGAGATGGATTGAATAAATTCATCATCAAACAAAATAAGAGACAACGATATAAAAATCTTGATTCTTTGTGTATATATACTATATGCTAATCGGGGTAACTTATGTATGTAGATGTAAAGTGGAAAAGATATGTGGAATAAGAAGGATCGGATCCATACCCCAGAGCTAATATCGAGGCCAACAATTTGAAATAGAAGCTTACTAAGAACCCAAATCGGACGAGGTGGCTATAGTGGAAAACGTAGTATCAGATCCAGAAATGGTGGATTTGACAGATAGTGATTCAGACACTAAAGTTGAAGCTGCTCAAGCATCAGCAGAGGTGCAGGATCTGGAGAACAAGGTTTCTTCACTAGAAAGGTTGTGGGAGATAGAAAAGTTGCTTAATATTCAACTGCGAAAAGCATTAAAAGAAACAATGGAAGAACAGGATAAGTTTAAGATCCAAATTGATCAGATGGGAGCCTCAAGCAACACATCGTGTGCAGCTCCGAGAGGTAAGGGAAAAAGAAAGATAGAAGATCCTGACTTAGGAAAACCTGTTAAGAAGAAAGAGAAGAAGAAGATATGTTATATTTGCGGCTGTGAGGGACATACCTCTCCTCGTTGCCCCAACTATAAGAAAGGTGGATGTTTTAATTATGGAATGGAAGGACATCGAGCGAATGAATGTTCGAGAAAAAAAAAAGGCTTGGTAGATAAGTAGTATGGGTTATGTGTGATAAGTAATGAACTATATTTCAACCTTTGTGTTGATCAAGTTTATAAATCCCGACCTTTGAGTCACAAAGGGATAGCTGATGTTTAAAGCAATATGTGCTATGATATGATAAGTGCTATGAATATGAGTCTATGTTGGATTAATGAAGTAAGTTGGTATAAAGATAGCAGATATTTATCTAAATATTGGTTAATATAGTAAACCAAGTTTCAAAATCTAATATTTTGGAATACATGATTATTTGAGTAGAAAATTTTGTGTTATATGTCGAACGTATACAATGAGGCTTAGAATATAAGGAAATGAAGAATAGTTTATGATTATGCCAGAGATGAAAACAAAAACCGGTAGTGGAAGATCAACCCGGATAATCGAAGCAATGAACGCCAAAGACTTTAAGGCAATCTTATTGCTAGGGTATAGAGGATTAAGTGACTCGATGAAGCGTTTATGATAGTTAGGATAACGGAAAGGAAAAAGATAACTTTTATCACTTATACGATAAAAGGGAAATGAGATAAAGAGAAAGTTTGTGGGCGGAAGAGACATATCTCTTCCAATTGTCCCAATTCGAGAATGTATAGCGAATGTTTTATTTGTGAATCAATGGAGTATAAGGTGAAAGATTATTCAAGAAGGAGAAGTGAGATAAGGAATGCGAATGCGAGAAATGACAATAAGATATAAGCGACAACGAAAACAATTTCAACAAACAACCCAATCATGCGAGGTCTACAACAACATGACGGTCCCAGGATACGGTGGCAATTTGGAAAAAGAACTCCAGTGCTATTTGAATAACTTATGTGTCTTATATGATTTTCTGTATATATACATATAGTAGATTACTTTATTAAAGAAATTTTGAGGAAGAAATTTGAGTTCTTTTAGAAATCAAATTTACATTTATCGAATAAACAAGCGTTGAAGAAGAATATTTAAAGATCGATTCGATCAAGTATTAATCGAGGTCTATGTGCAAGGATTATATCGTTATGTACTCTTACGTGTATGAGTTTTAAAGCGGTGATTAGGGGCGGAATCCTTATAAAGGATGGTGAATGTAATAACCCGAGATTTCTATATATAAAATAAATAAGAAATTTTGCGTATAAATTTTTTTTTTTATTTATTTAATAGCGAGAATAAGTGTCTAGTAATGTGAAGCGATAGAATCTGAATATATTTATTACTTAAAAAATTAGAAATAATTTTGGAATAATTAATTACTACAAATTATATTTTTATGGTAATTAATTTACGTAGCGAAATGTTTTTATTAATTATTTTCCATGATAACATGATTGGAAATAATATATGAAGTGATAATTAGAATTTATATAATATATATTTTATTATATGAATTGTTGAGAATATTTAAATCAAGTATTTTAACTTGATATGCGAAAGAGAAGTCGAGATATGAGATCGAACCACGAATTGGGATTGTGATCAAGAGATGAGAATAATAATATTATATTATTGTTATAATGATTTTACAGTACAATAATTATGTACTGTGTATATGTGTAAAAGATAATATTGAGCAATGACGGTCAATTAGGTCATAGCATATTATAAGTCGTTGTGAAACCCTAATTATTAAACTCGATTATGAGAAATGGTGAGTAGTATTTATGTATATGAAGTTTTTTTGTGTATATGAGATTCTTTGTGTACACGAATGTCGGTAATTAGAAGAAAACCCTAATTACTATTTTTATGCTGATAATTAGGACAAACCCTAATTATTATAACCTTAATCGGTTGAAGTTAGAGATCGTAATGACTGTGTTAGAACATACACAGATAATTAGAGAACCCTAATGGTCAATTAGAAACCCTAATTGATGTCGTTAAGAAACCCTAATTATAGAACCCTAATTTTTTCTATAGAAAACCCTAATTTAAATTACCGGATTTAATTACGATGTTATTGTATAAATATTTTAATTTACCAAAGGATAGAAATTAATTGGTAAATGGTAAAAATTATAATCTAATGGTTAAATATTACATTTAATTGCTATGTACAAAAATGCCCATGAAATTATATGCGAAATTACCAAATTACCCTTTTTGGTTTATTAGTGTATTATTAGTTACATTGTTGATGGAATCTTGCCAAAAATCATGGCCAACATCCCCACCCTACCAATTGAGCATCCAATACTCAATTATGCTCACTCAATCAACTAATCTAGAATCCAATGTATCTATATAATTTTTATATAAATTAAAGAGAGAGAAAATGCATTTTAGTGAATTATTTGTGCATTATTGAGCTACCAATCCCTAAAAATCAGGCCAACCACTCCATAATTATCATGTGAGCTCAATTATACCAACCATATAAGCATCCAAGGCAATCTAAGGGTCTATATATAGAGATTGAAGGAGAAATAATGAAAACACACTCTAATATTTTCTAAACTCTCTAGCTACACTCTCTCAACCTCTAGCCAACGAATTTTCCTTGCCCATAAGCTCCTAATCAAAGCCCAGCCACCACAAACAACAAATCAGAAGCATCAAAGGATCAAAATCAAGAAATCAAAGCTAGAAAAGGTTAAAATCCTAAATTCTAGAAATCCTTCGATTCGATGTTAATTGGTGCAATTGATTGTTTAAAGTTGTGTAATAGGGAGTCTATTAATGTTCTGGGTTGTTAAATTCAGGACCCATAACATCAAAGTGCTCAAAATCAAAGTTTTTCCAACTTTTGTAAAATCGAATTCTGTTATTTTTGGGCAAATGTCAAGCCTTATATCTCTGTAGTTATTTACTGTTTTTGGTGTTTGTAAGATGTTATGTGTAGCTTGGTATGAGGTATTTAAGATTCAAAAAGAATCAAGGCCATATCTATTATAGATCACAAGTTATAATCTGTCAAACAGGGTTGACAAAAACTGCAAAACCGGCGAATCCGAAATTTCTTGAGTGGTGTCCGTGGTCGACTTTGACCAGTAATTTCTAGTTCGATCTGATGTTATTATGATGATTTAAGGTTTTTAGTTGTAGTCCTACATGTTTTCTACACACTAGAAGTGATAGAGCACAAAAATGTTACGATCACCAAGTTATAGAGGTCCAAGTAGGCACCTCGAAAAGTCATTTTTCGTGAAGAAAACGACTTTGGCGACTACTTTGAGGTTCGTTTTCTCAAAGATCGATGATGTTTTTAGAGGTTATGTTTGTTGGATCTTGTGTTCTTGTATTTCCTCTACAAGACCCAATTTATATATTGTCCAAATTCGTTAAGATGAGAGAGTTATTCACACCAAAAGTAGCCCACTCGGTTACGCCTTATGAAAGATCTGGGTAGGCTCAAGAACACCTATATGACAGTTACTGTCACTATAGGGGCCTTTAATGACGATTTTAATTATTTTAATTTACGATTTTAGGAAATTAATTTAAAAATTAGAAAAATTAGTTTTAATTATTAAAATACCAAATAAATTATGAAAAATTATTTTAAAGTCCGAAAAATAGTTTTTAATTATTTTGAGTATATTTCATAAATATTTAATATTTTTGAAATATAAAAGGTATTATTTATTTAATTATAATATTAAATAAATGATTTAAAAATAGTTTTAATTCATGAAAAATCATGAAAAATTATTTTATGGTATAAGAAAATATTTTGAGTTATTTTCCATGACTTTTAATATTTTGTGATGAATTTCATTAATTAATTATATATTAATGATATTAAAGTTATTTAATGATTATATTAAATAATTTAGTTTAAAAATGATTTTAATATTATAAAAATCATTTTAAATGAAATTAAGGTATTTAAAAATATTTTAAGTTATAAAATATAACTTTTAATATTTAAAGGATAATTTCATTAATAATTTTAATATTAATGATATTTAGTTTATTTAATAATAATTATTAAATAAATAGTTTAAAAATGGTTTTATTTATTTAAAAATCATTTAAAGAGGATATTAAGGATTTAAAAATATTTTAAGTTATAATTAATGACTTTTAATATTTGGATGAATAGTACATTAATATTTATATATTAATGGTGATTATTTAAAATGATTTTAATTGTTTTAAAAATCATTTAAGGGTAATATAAATGTTTTAAAAATAGTTTGAGTTATTATAAATAACTTTTTTATTTTAGCAATGGTTTCATTAATAGTTTAATATAAATTAATTATTAATGATAATGGAATTGTTTAATGTTTAAGTCATTTAATTATGATTAGATGTTTGAAAGTTATAATGGCCAAACTAGTGATTAGAGAACCAGGTTATGAAGTCGAGATTTGATGAAGAGCACCCATAGTAATGAGTTATATCACTATAAGCCCTTTGGTGATGATTTGATTTATTTTAAAATTTTCAATTTTTGGAAAATTGAAAATGATTAAAAGTAAAATGTCGATATTCTGAGATGTTGAGGTATAGAATAAGAGTCTTAGACTCAAGATTATTTGCGATAAAGTCAGTCGATGACTGTGAAAAAAATGTCGTAATTCTATAATAGAAAAGAAAAGGCTCTTTGTAAGAACATGGATGAGATATTTGAAAATGTATAAAAATATTTCAAGTGTAGAATATGAACTAAAAAGTATGATCACTGCGATTATGTGATGACGTGATTAGACTATGTCTTTAATTGTAATAGACAAAGATTACTATGTGTTATGATATATTGTTCTAATCGAAGCGAATGATCGATTCTTGATAGGTTGTGATAAAGAGATAAAACCTAAGTTGAGATTTGTAATCGACCAAATCGGCAAGTATCTTACCTTTGCATTTCCTTTATGCAATGGACATGAGTAAGAAGTTTTGAATTATTCTATTCTGTCTATGATTTTATGCGCTTTGATTATCAACATGTTAGCTCGGATATATATTACATTAAGTTGATTTCTAAATGGTTATACAAGTGTCCCCACTTGGATAATCATGGCATTTATTCACATGTTGATATACCTTTGTCAATTACCCGTATACATATATATGTTGAATTACATATTATTGTTGAGCAAGATTAAAAACCTTCGGGTTTGGAACCTGGCATGTATGAACATCCCGATAATGGGAAAATTTTTATGCTTATTGGCTTGCGACAAAGTGTGAGCGTTGAATTTCGTTCAAGTTATGTAGCATTGATCAATCTGAGAGGTACAACGAGGGTGATCACCCTCCGTGTCTGTAAGTTATGACGGTTTCTTGGATGAATTTACGCTAAACCTTTCGAAAATGAAAAAACCATGTTCATAGTATGTTTCTTAAACCCTATTCATGGGTGGAGCCTAATTTCAAGAAATTGAAAGAGAGTTGTTATGTGAATCTTTTATCGATCTGATTACTTCACAACTTTTGATTCGTTGTAGAAGTGTTATGTAAAGAGAATACTTATATTCTTTCACTTATATATATAATTGTTATTACTTCTTTGGGCACTCAAATGCTCATCCTTGCTTAAATTAAATGTTTTCGATTCACGATTGATCGACATTGAAGGCTCGAGGCACGAACAAGGAAAAGAAAAGCTATTGAATGAGATTTAGTATGAGTTAATGGTTATAGTTAGTAAGACAATGGAATCTATTGTCGATATTATAAGGAATGTATTTGAAGGTCACGCACTGGGAAGTAAACTTTGATGTATGTAAATTAAGTTCGAATGTATTATTATTTAGTATTATTCAGTTTAAAGAAATGGTATCGTGGAGAACCGAGTTCGGGTTTCAAGTACCTGGATTTGGGGTCGCCACAGGTTGGTATCAAAGCTGTAGGTTATAAACATTAGGAATACGAAACCTAGGTTATAACCTTAGTAGAATGGAGAACGAAAGTTAAGATAGATATTCAGTAAACCAAGAGACGAAGTACTCTGGTGAAGAATTATAGGATATGTTAGATAGATGATGAGTCGAGAAGATTCATTAAGTGGTACTAAATAAAATATTCCTTCATTTTATCGATGAACATATTTTATTTCGGTACTAATGTTGTCTCGTTTATTGTGGTCATAGGATGGATGACGAAAGTCAAGATAGTAATTTCTTGACCCAAGAGACGATGGACTCTAGCGAGGAGTACACAGACAGTGAGATGATTAGAGATTTGATAGTTAGGAACGACGACTTAAAGGTTAGAGCTGAGCAAGTGGAGGCACAAAATCCTACTCTCCAGTTGGAACAAGTGAAGACAAGGATTTGCTCATTCACCGAACACAGATAGAATTAGCCGAGTTACGAGGGAGGTTGGAGTAGAGAGAGATACAGATAGGACAATTGAAGGTTGAGATAGAAGCCAAAGACACCAGGATATATACCTTGGAGCAGGCTTTAGACATCGCCTTTATGTGATTCGATGCAGAGTGGATGGAGCTGCCTTTCGGCAGAGAAAGATAGGCGTTGATGTGTTTATAGAGATGGATTGAATAAATTCATCATCAAACAAAATAAGAGACAACGTATATAAAAATCTTGATTGCTGTGTATATATACTATATGCTAATCAGGGTAACTTATGTATGTAGATGTCTGGTGGAAAAGATATGTGGAATAAGAAGGATCAGATCCATACCCCCGAGCTAATATCGAGGCCAACAGCTGAAATAGAAGCTTACTAAGAACCCAAATCGGACGAGGTGGCTATAGTGGAAAACGTAGTATCAGATCCAGAAATGGTGGATTTGACAGATAGTGATTCAGACACTAAAGTTGAAGCTGCTCAAGCATCAGCAGAGGTGCAGGATCTGGAGAACAAGGTTTCTTCACTAGAAAGGTTGTGGGAGATAGAAAAGTTGCTTAATATTCAACTGCGAAAAGCATTAAAAGAAACAATGGAAGAACAGGATAAGTTTAAGATCCAAATTGATCAGATGGGAGCCTCAAGCAACACATCGTGTGCAGCTCCGAGAGGTAAGGGAAAAAGAAAGATAGAAGATCCTGACTTAGGAAAACCTGTTAAGAAGAAAGAGAAGAAGAAGATATGTTATATTTGCAATTTGTGAGGGACATACCTCTCCTCGTTGCCCCAACTATAAGAAAGGTGGATGTTTTAATTATGGAATGGAAGGACATCGAAGCGAATGAATGTTCGAGAAAAAAAAAGGCTTAGTAGATAAGTAGTATGGGTTATGTGTGATAAGTAATGAACTATATTTCAACCTTTGTGTTGATCAAGTTTATAAATCCCGACCTTTGAGTCACAAAGGATAGGCGATGTTTAAAGCAATATGTGCTATGATATGATAAGTGCTATGAATATGAGTCTATGTTGGATTAATGAAGTAAGTTGGTATAAAGATAGCAGATATTTATCTAAATATTGGTTAATATAGTAAACCAAGTTTCAAAATCTAATATTTTGGAATACATGATTATTTGAGTAGAAAATTTTGTGTTATATGTCGAACGTATACAATGAGGCTTAGAATATAAGGAAATGAAGAATAGTTTATGATTATGCCACCGAGATGAAAACAAAAACCAGCCGTGGAAGATCAACCAGATAATCGAACGACGAACGCCAAAGACTTTAAGGCAATCTTATTGCTAGGGTATAGAGGATTAAGTGACTCAGTAGAAGCGTTTATGATAGTTAGGATAACGGAAAGGGCAAAAGATAACTTTTATCACTTATACGATAAAAGGGAAATGAGATAAAGAGAAAGTTTGTGGGCAGAAGAGACATATCTCTTCCAATTGTCCCAATTCAAGAATGTATAGCGAATGTTTTATTTGTGAATCAATGGAGTATAAGGTGAAAGATTATTCAAGAAGGAGAAGTGAGATAAGGAATGCGAATGCGAGAAATGACAATAAGATATAGGCGACAACGAAAACAATTTCAACAAACAACCCAACTGCGAGGGTCTACAACACATGCCCAGTCCGAGGATACGGTGGCAAATTTGGAAAAAGAACTCCAGGTGCTATTTGAATAACTTATGTGTCTTATATGATTTTCCTGTATATATACATATAGTAGATTACTTTATTAAAGAAATTTTGAGGAAGAAATTTGAGTTCTTTTAGAAATCAAATTTCTGTTTATCAGATAGACAAGCGTTATGAAGAATATTTAAAGATCAGTTCGATCAAGTATTAATCGAGGTCTATGTGCAAGGATTATATGCGTTATGTAATCTTCTGTGTATGAGTTTTAAAGCGGTGATTCCGGGGACGGAATCCTTATAAGGGATGGTGAATGTAATAACCCGAGATTTCCTATATATAAAATAAATAAGAAATTTTGCGTATAAATTTTTTTTATTTATTTAATGACGAGAATAAGTGTCTAGTAATGTGAACGATAGATACGAATATATTTATTACTTAAAAAAATTAGAAATAATTTTGGAATAATTAATTACTACAAATTATATTTTTATGGTAATTAATTTCTGTAAGCAGAAATGTTTTTATTAATTATTTTCCATGATAACATGATTGGAAATAATATATGAAGTGATAATTAGAATTTATATAATATATATTTTATTATATGAATTGTTCAGAATATTTAAATCAAGTATTTTAACTTGATATGCGAAAGAGAAGTCGATATGAGATCCAAACCACGAATTGGGATTGTGATCAAGAGATGAGAATAATAATATTATATTATTGTTATAATGATTTTTCAAAGACAATAATTATGTAATCGTGTATGTGTGAAAAGATAATATTGAAAATGATAGCGGTCAATTAGGTCATAGCATATTACCGTCTTTGTGAAACCCTAATTATTAAACTCAGTTATGAGAAATGACTGAGTAGCGACTGTGTATATGAAGTTTACTGTGTATATGAAGTTACTGTGTACACGAATGTCGGTAATTAGAAGAAAACCCTAATTACTAATTTTACGCTGATAATTAGGACAAACCCTAATTATTATAACCTTAATCGGTTGAAGTTAGAGATCGTAATGACTGTGTTAGAACATACACAGATAATTAGAGAACCCTAATGGTCAATTAGAAACCCTAATTGATGTCGTTAAGAAACCCTAATTATAGAACCCTAATTTTTCTATAGAAAACCCTAATTTAAATTACCGGGTTTAATTACGATGTTATTGTATAAATATTTTAATTTACCAAAGGATAGAAATTAATTGGTAAATGGTAAGAATTATAATCTAATGGTTAAATATTACATTTAATTGCTATGTACAAAAATGCCCATGAAATTATATGCGAAATTACCAAATTACCTTTTTGGTTTATTAGTGTATTATTAGTTACATTGTTGATGGAATCTTGCCAAAAATCATGGCCAACATCCCCACCCTACCAATTGAGCATCCAATACTCAATTATGCTCACTCAATCAACTAATCTAGAATCCAATGTATCTATATAATTTTTATATAAATTAAAGAGAGAGAAAATGCATTTTAGTGCATTATTTGTGCATTATTGAGCTACCAATCCCTAAAAATCAGGCCAACCACTCCATAATTATCATGTGAGCTCAATTATACCAACCATATAAGCATCCAAGGCAATCTAAGGGTCTATATATAGAGATTGAAGGAGAAATAATGAAAATACACTCTAATATTTTCTAAACTCTCTAGCTACACTCTCTCAACCTCTAGCCAACGAATTTTCCTTGCCCATAAGCTCCTAATCAAAGCCCAGCCACCACAAACAACAAATCAGAAGCATCAAAGGATCAAAATCAAGAAATCAAAGCTGAAAAGGTAAAATCCTAAATTCTAGAAATCCTTCGATTCGATGTTAATTGGTGCAATTGATTGTTTAAAGTTGTGTAATAGGGAGTCTATTAATGTTCTGGGTTGTTAAATTCAGGACCCATAACATCAAAGTGCTCAAAATCAAAGTTTTTCCAACTTTTGTAAAACCGAATTCTGTTATTTTTGGGCAAATGTCAAGCCTTATATCTCTGTAGTTATTTACTGTTTTTGGTGTTTGTAAGATGTTATGTGTAGCTTGGTATGATGTATTTAAGATTCAAAAAGAATCAAGGCCATATCTATTATAGATCACAAGTTATAATCAGTCAAACAGGGTTGACCAAAACTGCAAAACCAGCGAATCCAGAAATTTCTTGAGTGGTGTCCGTGGTCGACTTTGACCAGTAATTTCTAGTTCGATCTGATGTTATTATGATGATTTTAAGGTTTTTAGTTGTAGTCCTACATGTTTTCTACACACTAGAAGTGATAGAGCACAAAAATGTTACACGATCACCAAGTTATAGAGGTCCAAAGTAGGCACCTCGAAGCTGTTTTTCGTGAAGAACAGCTTTGGCAGCTACTTTGAGGTTCGTTTTCTCAAAGATCTGATGTTTTTTAGAGGTTATGTTTGTTGGATCTTGTGTTCTTGTATTTCCTCTACAAGACCCAATTTATATATTGTCCAAATTCGTTAAGATGAGAGAGTTATTCACGGTCAAAGTAGCCCACTTGGTTCTGCCTTATGAAGATCTGGGTAGGCTCAAGAACACCTATAGTGACGGTTCTGTCACTATAGGGGCCTTTAGCTTGACAGATTTTAATTATTTTAATTTCGATTTTAGGAAATTAATTTAAAAATTAGAAAAATTAGTTTTAATTATTAAAAATACCAAATAAATTATGAAAAATTATTTTAAAGTCCGAAAAATAGTTTTAATTATTTTGAGTATATTTCATAAATATTTAATATTTTGAAATATAAAAGGTATTTATTTATTTAATTATAATATTAAATAAATGATTTAAAAATAGTTTTAATTCATGAAAAATCATGAAAAATTATTTTATGGTATAAGAAAATATTTTGAGTTATTTTCCATGACTTTTAATATTTTGTGATGAATTTCATTAATTAATTATATATTAATGATATTAAAGTTATTTAATGATTATATTAAATAATTTAGTTTAAAAATGATTTTAATATTATAAAAATCATTTTAAATGAAATTAAGGTATTTAAAAATATTTTAAGTTATAAAATATAACTTTTAATATTTAAAGGATAATTTCATTAATAATTTAATATTAATGATATTTAGTTTATTTAATAATAATTATTAAATAAATAGTTTAAAATGGTTTTATTTATTTAAAAATCATTTAAAGAGGATATTAAGGATTTAAAAATATTTTAAGTTATAATTAATGACTTTTAATATTTGGATGAATAGTACATTAATATTTATATATTAATGGTGATTATTTAAAATGATTTTAATTGTTTTAAAAATCATTTAAGGGTAATATAAATGTTTTAAAATAGTTTGAGTTATTATAAATAACTTTTTTATTTTAGCAATGGTTTCATTAATAGTTTAATATAAATTAATTATTAATGATAATGGAATTGTTTAATGTTTAAGTCATTTAATTATGATTAGATGTTTGAAAGTTATAAATGGCCAAACTAATTTGACTAGAGAACCTAGGTTATGAAGTCCAGGATTTGATGAAGAGCACCCATAGTAACAGTTATATCACTATAAGCCCTTGAGTGACAGATTTGATTTATTTTAAAATTTTCAATTTCTGGAAAATTCAAAAATGATTAAAAGTAAAATGTCCGATATTTCTGAGATGTTGAGGTATAGAATAAGAGTCTTAGACTCATTATTTCCCGAAAAAAGTCAGCCGATGCGCAAACAAATGTCGAGACCTATAATAGAAAGAAAAAGGCTCTTTGTAAGAACATGGATGAGATATTTGAAAATGTATAAAAATATTTCAAGTGTAGAATATGAACTAAAAGTATGATCACCTGCGATTATGTGATGACGTGATTAGACTATGTCTTAATTGTAATAAAGCGATTACTATGTGTTATGATATATTGTTCTAATCGAGCGAATGATCCGATTCTTGATAGGTTGTGATAAAGAGATAAAACCTAAGTTGAGATTTGTAATCGGCAAATCAGGCAAGTATCTTACCTTTGCATTTCCTTTATGCAATGGACATGAGTAAGAAATTTCAGAATTATTCTATTCCCCTGTCATGCATTTTATACGCTTTGATTATCAACATGTTAGCTCAGATATATATTCTGTTAAGTTGATTTCTAAATGGTTATACAAGTGTCCCCACTTGGATAATCATGGCATTTATTCACATGTTGATATACCTTTGTCAATTACCCGTATACATATATGTTGAATTACATATTATTGTTGAGCAAGATTAAAAACCTTCGGGTTTGGAACCAGGCATGTATGAACATCCCGATAATGGGAAAATTTTTATGCGCTTCGGCGGACAAAGTGTGAGCGTTGAATTTCGTTCAAGTTATGTAGCATTGATCAATACAGGGTACAACGAGGCTGATCACCCTCCGTGCCCGTAAGTTATGACGGTTTGCGGATGAATTTCTGCTAAACCTTTTCGAAAATGAAAAACCATGTTCATAGTATGTTTCTTAAACCCTATTCATGGGTGGAGCCTAATTTCAAGAAATTGAAAGAGAGTTGTTATGTGAATCTTTTATCAGTACAGATTACTTCACAACTTTTGATTCGTTGTAGAAGTGTTATGTAAAGAGAATACTTATATTCTTTCGAAATTTATATATATAATTGTTATTACTTCTTTGGGCACTCAAATGCTCATCCTTGCTTAAATTAAATGTTTTTTCGATTCATGACGATCGACATTCAAGGCTCGAGCACGAACAAGGAAAAGAAAAGCTATTGAATGAGATTTAGTATGAGTTAATGGTTATAGTTAGTAAAGACAATGGAATCTATTGTCGATATTGTAAGGAATGTATTTGAAGGTCACGTACCTGGGGAAGTAAACTTTGATGTATGTAAATTAAGTTCTAATGTATTATTATTTAGTATTATTCAGCTTAAAGAAATGGTATCGTGGAGAACCGAGTTCGGGTTTCAAGTACCTGGATTTGGGGTCGCCACAGTCGTAATCCTTAATTAATTCCAACCATCTTCTTTTACGCATATTCAAATCCTTCTGTGTAAAAATATATTTCAGACTCTTGTGGTCCGTATATATTTCACACTTCTCCCCGTAGAGATAGTGCCTCCAAATTTTCAAAGAAAAAACAACTGCAGCTAACTCCAAATCATGGGTCGGGTATCCCTTCTCGTAATCCTTCAATTGCCGTGATGCATACACAATGACCTTGCCATTTTGCATCAGGACACATCCAAGTCCTTTATGTGACGCATCACTATAAATAACAAAATTTCCTGTATCGTCCGGAAAGGATAACACAGGTGCCGTACTCAATCTCTTCTTCAATTATTGAAAGCTCTCCTCACACTTCTCCGTCCAAACAAATTTCACAGCTTTACGAGTTAAATTCGTTAACGGAGTTGCGAACTTGGAAAAGTCTTGTATGAATCTTCTATAATATACTGCTAATCCAAGAAAACCTCTTACTTAAGCGGTGTTCTCGATCGATCCCGATTAATCACGGGCCGACTTTAGATGGATCTACCAAAAATTGCGTTTTATCGATCACGTGCCCAAGAAATTGCACTCGTTCAATCCAAAATTCGCATTTCGAAAATTTGGCATACAACTTTTCCCTTCTCAATACTTCCAATGTTAATCTCAAATGCTCTTCGTGTTCTTCTTTGGTTTTTGAATATACCAAAATATCGTCTATAAATACCACCACGAATTTATCCAAAAATGGCTTGAACACACCGTTTATTAGTCCCATAAATGCTGCAGGAGCATTTGTTAGACCAAACGACATTACTAAAAATTCGCAGTGACCGTATCACGTTCTGAACGCTGTCTTTGGTACATCCTCTGGCCTCACCTTCATTTGATGATAACCGCTTCTCAAGTCTATCTTGGAAAAGTATCTTGCTCCCTTCAACTGATCAAACAGATCATCGATCCTTGATAATGGATATCTATTTTTAATCGTGACCTTGTTCAGTTCTCTATAGTCAATGCAGAGTCGCATCGATCGATCATCCTTCTTTTCATTAAATAACACTTGGCGCCTCCACGGTGATACGCTCGGTTGAATGTACTTCTTGTCCAGCAATTCTTGTAATTGTACCATTAGTTTTTTCATCTCTACTGGTGCCATTCGGTATGGTGCCTTTGATATTGAAGCAGTTCTTGGTGCCAAATCGATCACAAAATCTACCTCTCTATCTGGTGGAAGTCCTGGTAAATCGTTTGGAAATACGTCGATGAAGTCCCTCACAATCGGTATCTCCTCGACCTTCAGATTCTCTTTTAGACTGTCGACTATGTAAGCTAAGTATCCTACATAGCCTTGTCTTAATAACTTCCTGGCCTGCATCATCGTCAGACAATTCGCTTGTCTAGAAAACTTGCTACCATAAAACACAACCTTTGACGGGGTCATAAGGTTAATACGCTTCTTTTGGCAATCAATTATAGCCCCGTAATTGAATAACCAGTCCATTTCCAAAATAACGTCAAATTCCCCAAGTCGAATAGGGATAAGATCTACATTCATGATATTACCCTTAATATTCACTCTATAGTTCTTATGTACGTACTTAACAGGGATTATTTCTCTATTCGCAATTTCTATGTTCATGGGGTAATCCAATTCATTCTTAGGCAAATCTAAATTCTTGGCAAAATCATCGGATATAAAGGAACAAGTAGCACCCTATTTGGGTTTGGAAAGTTTGGTGATATGTGGCCTTTCTGACCACAATTGTAGCACACTATTTTTCCTTTCATACAAACTCCCAGATGTGCTTTCCCGCAAGTCGGGCATGCTTCGATTCTTTTCTTCTGACTACCCTGCTGATTTCCCGATGATGAGCTGTCGTTCCACCTTTTCTTCTGATTGAAATTTCCACCTCCTCTGCCACTTCCACTGGCCTTGTTATTAAATTCACCTTCACTCTTGTTCTTCTTCTGATCTTGATTGTACTTGGTCACCGTATCGCTTCCACCTTCAGCGAGGATGGCCTTTTCCAAAACTCCGGAAAATTTGTTTATCTGAAACATTGAAACCTTGTTGTACACCCAAGGCTTTAGTCCTTATTCGAATCTTTTGGCTTTTCTTTCGTCTGTGTGTACTTGATACGGGGCGAACCTCGCTAACTCTTTGAATTGAGCCGCGTAGTCAGGTACGCTCATATTTCCCTGCTTCAACTCTAGAAATTGAATCTCCATCTGGTTCTGTGAACTAGTTGGGAAATACATTTTGAAAAACATCTCTTTAAATCTCTCCCACGTAATTACACCTTCACCTCCTCGCACTTTGTTTACTTGCCACTAGTAGCTAGCCTCAGACTTCAGCATAAACGTTGCAAAAGCGGTCTTCTGGTATTCTTTAACCCTAGCAACGTCGAAAACCTTCACCATTTCCATAACCCACGTTTGAGCCTCGATTGGGTTCATAGAACCTTTGAAATCTGGCGGTCCCACCGCCTTGAAGTCTTTAAACGTTGTGTTTGGTGGAGCTTGAGGCTAATTGTTCATTGCTCCGGTCAGTAAGTTAACTAACTATTGAATGGGATTTGCGTTGGCATTACTGTTATTATTGGTTGACTCTTCCTGAGCTGGTTGACGCCGTTGTCTTCTCCTTGGCGGCATATTTTTGTTAAATAAACGCTTATTAGAACTTTATTTATTTCTCTAAATAGTTAAGGCATTACTTAACAATTTAACATACTCATTTAACACATTATCTCAAACAACTTGATATATTTTCATATAAATCAAAAGTTTTAACATTAAACGATAGCATAACTGCTATTTACATCAACTATCCTGGAATAAAGAATCCACACGATTTAAAACATTCAAATATTCCTTCGTTCATAAACACGTCAGAATTTACATCTAAACTAATTAAGTTCTTCACATAATTAAATAAATCATATCACTGTCGGTCAAGGTACTGATTAGCCTTGCTACGCTCCTCTTCTAAGATGCGATACATCGTCCTGCGATCCATCATGTACAATGGTAGTCCTTCGAATTGGATCGGGTACCTCAAAACTCGTTCTTGGGTTTCATTCATTGCCTTGTTAAGTGTAGAGTACGTTTCCCCAATCTTCGCTTTCTTTGCACGACTATCATCTCTCTCGCACGATCATTTCGGACGTGATTCTCTTACCCAAACCTTCCTCTCGCTATGTTCGGTCTTTAGGAGGTTTCCTTGATTCCTTCTTCGTTCTCTCTTCTTTGGTCTTATCTTGGTTTGATCCTTCTCATGGACCAAATCCCATTCTACATTTCCGTCATCGTGAGTGAAGAGTGAAATCTCCTCTCCTTCGCTTTCTGAGAGTAATATCTTTGGGATAACCGCTCGCTCAGTCAAATCTTGGACCTCGTTTCATAATTCTACGTTACGATCGTATAATGTGTCATACATCTCAGCATTAACGGTGTACCGTGGTAACTCCTCTTCTTCCTCTTCCTCAACAAATTCCTCCTCAGGATCCTCCTCAGGATCGGATCTTGGGCTCATGCTCACGACCAACAACGGTGATCAATGGAGATGACTCCTCTCATGCCATTTGCTCCCTAACGACATGAATGTCTGGGGCTCCTCCTCTGTCGGTATTATAGGTACGGGGTTCCTCCTCAAGAGGTACTATAGGTACACGGGGTTCTTCCCCCTAGCTTGACTAGCTTCACCAACATTCAACATCCTAACAACAAAATTTTTAAGTTTTAGTTACTAAGTCGTATCATCTAACGCATACTTTAACACATAAACACATAAGGTCTTTTATTATCTTCAATGAATTACATAAATTCATTTCTTATAACTCGATAAGAGTTTTCCATCTCTATCTTCTTTATATAAGGCTACTACCTAAGGTTGTTCCCCCACCTAAGGTTCATAACCTACAACTTTGATACCAACTTGTGACACCCCCAAATACGGGTACTTCGATTCCACGGGATTTGGTGTTCACTGTAAAAATATCATCTATCTATCTACCCATAATAAATGCAAACAATGCAATAGATAGAAATAAAATCTTCCCTTTAAAGGGTTAAAACATATGAATCATAAACATAATCCCAGGTTAAACTAACCTTAAACATCTGTGCGGAATCATAAACAAATAAGTCTTAACAACATCATTAAATCAAGTCTTAAACAAAATACATCATCATATAAACAACAAGTCTTCATCACTTTCTAACTTTGCCCTTGCCTTTACTAGTGGAAGGTTCATCAGTTCTTTCGTTCTTAACTGCAATGTTATTAATAAACAAGAGTGAGCACTATTGCCCACAAGTATAACAATGAAATAATAGTATAATAACATGCGAGTGAATCAAAGACATCTGAATAAAAGCTCAACTTTTGAATCAAGAATAACAAGAATCAAAAGAATTCTGAGGGTCATAAGACCTTGAACTATGTCCTAGGTTATCAAGGGTTATACTTGAAACCTTTAATGATCATAAGACTATGGACCTTTCTACTCGCATTTTTAGGGGATCAAATCTTAGTACCACATCGTGCATAATATCTTAACGCTTAACGATAAGTAAATCCTTTGCGCAGGTTGTTCATCTCGGTTTGACATTCGAGTCCGCACCAAAGGAAGTTTGGTTCGGATAATTCAATAAGGGTTCTAAAATTTAGAACGTTCATCAACTAAGGACTAGTTGAATCAATAAAGTTCACTAGTCTAATAAGGTTCAACAATAATGATATTCAATTTGAATAATAATCTCAAGTAGTATACAATAGGACAATTATTGTATAACTGAATCATGCTTTGAAAAGATAATCAATCTTTAATATAACATTTGAACTTGAATAATAGTAATGATAATTTACTCGAGGTAAATAATAAACTTGCACAATAATGACAAGTAAGGTTAGGAAACTTGCCTCGTGCGTAGATTACACTTTAACTAAGCACGTTCTTTGAATTTAATCCTACATACCATTCACATTCACAATACCAGTTAATTATAACTTAAATAATCATCAAAACTTATTCTCTTTGTCTACTTTGATTATTAACTATATTTAGTTAATTTACCACTTTGTCACATAATTTATACTTCATGAATAACAAGCTAATTATGTATTCAATAGTTCGATCCACATGCAATTATGTTATTTATATGTTAAACATCTATTTTACATCTCATTATACTTCTAACATGTTTACATGTTCATTACATTAAGTTAACAATACATTTCTAGACTTAACACTTTAAAAATTATATTTCTGGACCATTCTGCAGAGTGTGAAAGTGGTATACGTTATCGCTTATATCTTAGGTCTCAAGGCCATGTGGACCTGGACTTTTGGCTGTGACATTGGACTTAAGCGTTATTCGGCATCGTGATTGCAATTCAATTAAATTATCACTACTAATTTAATCATACCCACATGTTAGAATTCGTATATAATCATTACCCAACATTTATAAAGTGATTTTAACCCATTAAAACACATAATCATAGATTTTAAGCATGCAATTTCACTGACTTTGATGTTCTTGAAGGTTTTGAAAATAAAACATGAAAATTGTCACTACAGATTCGTTATAACACTGAATCCGTTTATTTAAACTTTGGTCTCTTCGTATCAACATGTATAACAACATAAGAGTATAAAATTTAGGGATAATATACGATCAACGCATTAAATACCACGTATAAGGTCATATGGCCAAAACCCAAACTCTGTAATTTTGTAGCAATCATATACTACGTATTTTCATGAAACTGATGACAAGGTTTACATAATATATATAATTAAATACGATTTGATACATATTAATACATACATAACCCATAAACATTACTCCTTTCTCGATGGAGGCTTTACAAAAGGTTTGAAAGCCATATATATAAAACTTAAACAACGTGAAATTTAGAATTTGGGAAGAGGAGATTACCCTGTAGAGTATAAATTAGAAGATGATCAATGATGATCCTTTCACAAGTATTTGATTGATTACACACTCACAATCTTTTCTCAATCTCAAATTTTCTCTCGTGAACTCTAGATTATGCTCGCTTTGTTTTCTAGACTTAGGAATAATAAGAAATAAAAGAAGACGTCGTATTCAAATGAACTGACGCGTTGAGGTCAGTTACCCATCATGGTTAACTGCTCTCAACTCCCTCTAAGGCCATGTTTGGCTAGTAAGAGTGGATTACAAAACTATTTAATTTAATAAAGCTTTATCACATAGTTTAATAAATGTCACACTCCTTTATAAAATAAATCAATATCTTATTTAATTTACTTTAAATAAAATCTAATAATTTCTCATAAATTCACATAGTCATATATTTAATTTTTCATTAATAAATAATGTCAAATTATTAACTCTCTAATTAATAATTAAATTAATTAAATAACATCATGCTTAATTAAATATTTTATTTAATTCAATAAGCTCACATAATTACATATTTGAATAATAATTATTTTCTATATTAATTTAATAAATGTAACACATATAATTAAATTAATCTACCACAATGCATCAATTAATTATTAAATCTAATAATTAAATCATCGAAAAATATTTATTTAATTCAATAAATATTAAAATTAATTTACAAAAATCTCGTTCGTCACAAAACCACGGACTGAAGTCCAGGCAAACACACGCAACACGACTCTCAACATGAAGAATGGTGTGTAAAAAGATGAAGAGAAAGGCTTTAAAGTGTGTGAGAAGGCTTACAGTGGGCTACTAAAGAAGACTTCTATATCTTTAAAGGGATTAACACTCGGCTCCCACCGGTACAAAATAGAAGCTATATGTGAGCTCGCAAGTGCTTAAAATGAGAAAGCACTCAGTTTAGGGTGTGTACAGAGCAAATTGAACATGACTTCCTCGCCTTTTTCTCTTATAAAATGGCCACCCCAAGCCCTTTATTTATAGAGGGGGGAGGCACAGGTGTACCTGCGGCTGCCCGGGTTGCCCCGGGCTTCGTGGGTCACGTCGTCTCGAAGTACGTGCATGTATGCAATGTAATGTCCACTCGAACTTTTAAAATTGCAATCCGGGCATCCAACTGAGGTATGTAAGACCTATTTCGGACCGCCATTATCGAGAGTTACGCAATGACGTGGGATTAGATGTGACACCCCCAAATCCAGGTACTTCATTCCCACAGGATTTGGTGCTCACTTATCAAAAACTATTATATCTAACTACCCATAATCAAATGATAAAGACATAATTTAAATAACTTAAACAATAATCTCTCCAATTAAAGGGGTTACATCATAATCTCAAAATAAATCCCAGGTAATCTAACCTTAAAATTATTACATCAGTTTGCGGAATACATTATAAAATAAAACAAGTCTTAAAACTTCAAGAATTTAAATAAACTTTAACTAATTCTTCATCACCTAGACATCTTGCCCTTTCCCTTGCTAGTAGATGGATCATCATATCTTTTAACTTTAGCTGCGTTATTTAATTGCAAGAGTGAGCAAACAATTTCTCACTGACATAAAGATAGTATAATAACAACATGAGAGTGAACAACGAATACTGAATAATAAAGAACTTGTTCTACGAATCACAATAGAAAACAAGTTCGAACTTTAATTATCTGAGGGTCTTAAGACCACGAACTATGTCCATGGTGTTTAGGTATTATTACCTTAACCTTAACAGTCATTAGACTGTACAGACTCTTCTTAACGTAGTCAAGGGGATCAGTGTAGCGCCCCGAATCCGGGTCCCGAATCACCGCAGATTCGGTTCGCTATTTCTATAACTGTTGCGGAAGATATAAACATAAATTATTTATACATTAAACATTATACATTATCCCTAAGGTCGAGTAACCATAACTTATACACATTTCATAACTTATCTGACACATGATATTATCATTATACAAGACTTACAAATCTAATCGTGCATATTAACCCTAAGCTGGATCTGTGTTTAACTTTCCTTGTATCCAAAGCATTCATCTTTATCTGCAATGTTTTATCATGATATAGCAAGGGTGACCATGAAAGTTGCCCAGCAAGTTTAAATACAATTTAAGGATATATCATGATTGAAAGAGTCGAATAATAAAGTGGCTATAATTCACCTTTGTAGTTGTGAATTAGCAAGAACAAACCTTTGTTGAACAAGTATTAAACATGAACAATATATATTTGGACCAACTGGTAATGAAGGTGATCGACCTTTCATACCGATTTATACATACAAGATGTCAGAGTACAATTCTACATGGAAATCGATAACGATTAACCATAAGCATATCTGAATAAAACACTCTTAGTAGAGTTAAGAAAAACAAACTTGCTCGAACCGTTGATTACACAATCTGAAATATAACTTAGCTTTATCAGAAGACCTAATACTGATAATCTTGATCTCCAAATATTAGAATAATATCATCACAAAGTATAAAATAACCTAAACACATTATCCCATAATCCTATCACCATACAACACATAAGACTTAGAATCAAATCGGATTATTTCAAATCAGAGTTGAACTCGACACAATTCTATCATCAAGACGGTGCCTAATCGGACAAATATTGAGTTTAAGTTCAATTAAACTCTGCTTTAAACAATTAACAATAATCTTAGATAATCATAGTATCGATTCAAAACATTTTTCATAAACTTGCAAAAATTTTCAATTAATTAATATCATTTAACAACATTTTCAATCATTAATATGTATTTAAATGAATTAAATACCACAATATTCTAATATCATTAATATTTATTTATTGCTAAACATTAATGAATTACATGTCATAATATTATAACATATTTGTAATATCTCAAAGTATTTTCAATACTTTATTATTTCCTTTAAATGTTTTTAAAGTAATTAAAAACATAAACCAATAAGCGATATTAATATAAATACCACATTATTCATTGATCATTAATATTAATTTAATACCAAATATCACTTTGAAAATCATAACATAATATTATAATATAATTATAACCTCACAAAGTATTTTAATACTTAAAAATCATATTTCTATGATTTTTAAACAATCAAATTCATTATCCGATAATTGCTATAAATATTAAAATAGTAATATTTTCATGACAAAATAGCAAAAGTTATATTTTATAACTCAAAATATTTTTATAACACTTACATCATTTTTATATGATTTTTAAAGCATTAATTCTATTTTTCCATAATTTTCCAAGTTCCTTTAGTATTTTTCAAAAATCATTTCTAGTTAATTCCTTAAGAAATTAGCTACCTTGTGCTTAACTCCAGAAATTCCCATCTTCTGACACAATCTTACACATGTTATCGTGAGTCTCTAATTTAAAATTCGTGGCAATCGGAGTTGTAGAACTCCGGTTAGAGCCGTTTTTGTCGGAAAATCACAAAAATTGAAATGGTCATAACTCGGTCATTTTAAGTCGGAATTAGCTCATTTTTGGACACAAGGTACTTAATACCATATATTTTCATTTCCCAAAAGGCCGGAATTTATTTCATAAATTAAATTACCGAAACAGCCCTCACAAAATATTAGCAGCTTACTTTTTGTCAAAAACAGTTTTGGAGTCCTTTACTAAATCTTAAATAAAATGAGATCTATAACTCCGATTAATGATCCGTCAATTTTGTTGGATTCGTATCTTTCCGATCTACAATTTTCATCTATCACAATCCATATTTGGACATGTTAAGCTCTTGTAAATTAGCCCGGAAGTGGCTGTTAAAAACTGTTGCTCTAACAGTTTTTCTTACCTTTGAGTAGTTTGGGAGAAATTCCATAACTTGCTCAATTTTCAACCTAATTGAGTGATTTCAAAGGGGTTTTATCCTTAACACATATATCTAGCTCTAAAAATTGACCACACTCAAAAATTCAAAGTAGAATGAGAGATAAGGTCATTTCCATATCATGCTTGGTTTCTCCAAAAATTTTGTTTTCGCAGTTTTGATTATGATTCTTCCGAACGTCATAACTACTTCATCCGGAGTCCGAATTAGTCCGTTCCGGAGTCTATGGAAAGCTTATTTAGTGTAATACAACATATCAAAAGTCCAGAATTTTTAGACCATCCAAACAAATCCGGAAGTTTCTGTTTAGGGGCAGCAGTTACCAATTCATTTAAAAAAAAACTGTTTTGGTTCTTCTTCTTTGTTCAAGCTCATCAACCTTAAAAATGGCAAGATCTAACCATAAAATATCATATATTATGTAGACCTTCCCTCATATGGTTCAAAATCATAAGTTCAACACTTGTTCTAACACAACCATAACAAAACACATAAACTAACTAGAGTTTTGAGTTTATGAAATTTTCGTACCTTTAGTTATAATCCTCTAGCTTTTGGTGGCCCTCTTTCTTTGCTTTCCAAAGTAGGAGATTAAATTATTGGACATCCAAGGACCCTCTCTTCTCCCTCCATGGGAGTGGCCGAACACCACCTCTCCCTCTCTCTCATGATTTTATTTTGCTAGCTAACTTGGAAATAATAATATGAGAGAGAAATAGCTTTTGTGACTTTGTAAAAATGTATAGATATAATTGTATATCTAATAATCATCTCCCCACTCACTCTCTCTTTCTCTTTCTCTCATTAAACCACCAAGCTTTTACTTGGAAGAAATGCCAAAGTGTTGGCTAAATTAAATGAGGACACATAGGGGGAGTTGGTAGGAGTGGGTGAACCACTAAAGTAGGAAATTATTACATTCCCCCCTCCTTTTTCCTCTCTAATAACCGGCCACTTGGCCTTAGACTTGCCCAAAATTAATCTCCTTTTATGCTTTATTTGATTTACTAAATATCTAAAAAGTTCTCAACCACTTGGGCTAAAAGTTGGGCCATTCCTTTAATGTTTTGGGCTTTCCAAATTAATCTATTGGACATAAAAAATTTAATTCTTTGGGCCATGTAAATCAATCATAGCCCAACACTCTTAATATTATCAAATGTCCATCATGCCCTTCCTTCAATTGGGCTCCAAGTTTGGGCCACTCTTAAATCTTTTGGGCTTAACAATAAAAATATTTGGGCCATTCCTTTAATGTATTGATTGGGTCTCTAACCAATTTCATTGGGCCAACACTTGGGCTATAAAATATACATAGTCCAATACCTTAAATTCTTATCCAACCCAAATAATTTAATTAGGGTTTTCATTTCCTCAATTATAACATAAATTCTTACTCGTGCACATTTATTTCCATAACCCAATTAGACTTGCTAGATTTGCAAGATTGCTTCTAATAATTCACAAATAAGACAAAAGGGTAAAATGATAATTTCTATACCAATAATTGATTACTACCTTTAATAATGCACAAGGGTAATTTAGACTTCTCACTTTCAACCTCAAGGGCATTCTAGACATTAGCTACAACCCTTAGGGTTTAGCACTTTAGATTTTTGCAATTAAAGTCCCATAACTGTACATTAGGGTTCCTGATAGAACAATTAGGGTTCCAAAATTTAAAATTAGGGTTTGCTAATTTAATTAAGCTTTACCCTAATTAATATTATAATTAATAGCACTTAAGCATTATACTTATCCAATAATTTCTCGGATTAGAGTTTTCAAATACCGAATTAGGGTTTTGGATTTCCGGAACTGAAATTAGGGTTTCCAGAATCGATTTCTAGGGTTTCTTATAAATCGTTATAATTTTCTATCTGAACGTTGACGTTCTAAATAATATTAGGGTTTGACACAGATATAATTTATCTGGTCAACACTTGACCCTTAACCACATTTTGTACACATGATACCGTAATCCTGAACATATACTCATATACCCTTAATCCTGAATAATTCACTAAAAGAAATTTTAAATCCTCAAAATTCCTTTTTGAAAACATCAAACACATACACTTATTCTCTGTCTAGGTCAAATATTTGACCTTAAATCAATCATTTAAGATTTTAATAATTTTCAAATTTCTCGGGTTGTCACAATCAGCCCTTTGTACCATGTATTGTGCACAAACATCTAAATGTTACACGTACAAAATCCCCTATGTTAGGGTTGTTCGTCTCAGTTTGAATTTAGAATTTCCGCACTAAATAAAGTTTAGTTTGGAACTAGCTTATCAGTGTTTCTACAATTTTAGAACACTTATTTAAAGTCAAAGATTGGATATTAACAATATATAACTGAATAAACATGATACACATGCAAAGTACTATGTTCAAAGAAGTAGAATAATCTCCTTTGAATCAATGTGTTAGAACAATATACGTTTTGAATAACAATAACAATAAATGAGAATGTAAAACTCATTCGATGTAACGAATTAGGTTACATGAGCTTGTTCAATGTACATAAAAATAGAATCAATAGTCTTGCTCAATGAAAGTTTAGGTTTAGAAACTTGCACAATTATGAAAGTAGAGTTAGAGAACTTGCCTTGTTTGTAAGCTACACAAGTGTAAAATAATCTCCAATTACCCTACATACATCATTAAAATTGCAACAACAATTAATTGTATGAACATTAGCTTTGGAGTTTAAACCATCATTTAGGTCATAACCCTAACCTAGAACCTAAACACGTTGGTTAACACCTTAACGATTCTGAAATCACACTACAAACCTTATCATTTATATTTAACTCTTGAAAACATCACCTTTAGTTTCATTTTATAACTTATTTAAATAATTATCTCAAATCTTTACACTTTTCATTACAACACATTGACATCTGTTATTATAGTTTATATCATGTTTTAACATCATTAACATGCATGCTAAATTAACACAAGTCCGTTACACATGACCTACAATTAAGCGGAGACTTCATTTGTATGATTTGGCTACTTCTTTCATGCACGCCATGAGTAATATCTTCAGGCTATCACTACCACATGACACATCAAGGCCTCATAGCTAAATGCGGCATGCCACATGCGACAATCACAAGATTAACTAAGCGGTAGCCCACATGATGCACTGCAGACTCATTTTTCTGAAGCTCGAAAACAGACTCTATTTTGGCCAAAAATACCCAATTCTACTGAACTTCTCCCAAATTCAACCTCTACACCTTTTCATACTATAGTTATACATTCTAAACACCATTTTATATACAAAAACATTACATAAACATCATCTTGAAAAATCAAAACCATATTTTCCCCAAATTTCTTCATTTTTATACTTTTAACGAATTTGATCGCCACGAACTCGTTTCTTAATCAATTGTCATGATTTAAACTTCGTTGTTTTCGTTTCTTACCATAGAACCATAATCCAACAACAAATTTCAAATTATAACACATATAAAGCATGAAATTTGGTACTTTCTAAAGCCATTTTTCAAATATGAACACTGTTAATTATTTTTCTTTCGTACAACCCAATTTTAACAAATTTGACACACAAGTATCCACCATATATGATGATTATCAGTTTATAAACCATATCTACATGTATATTTCAACACAACATGACTTAGCAATTTACAGAGAATGAACATGAAAACTCAAACATAAACCTTAGAAGTAGAATATACCTTGATTGAGCAAACCTAGTTGTACGCTAGCAAGAAATGGCGATTCTCTCTCAAAACCACAGTGATCTTCCTTCTCTAAAATATCTGTGTTCTCTTCTTCCAAGCTCTCTCTCAACACTCTGTGATATCTAGCTAAGCCTTAGAAAAGTAGATGCGTAAATAAACTGAAGCCCACACACTTCAGTTAAAAAAAATCATATGTCTACGTCAGTTACACAAGACCAAAGGCCACAAGGCCATGTTTGGCTAACCAAGAATTTCCCTCCCAAACTAAATTATTTATATTATATAGTTTTCATGTGTCACACTAGTTAATTAAATAACTTTAGCTTAATTAATTTAAATTAATAATAATAGAAATCTTATTATCATTATTATAGTTATAATTTAATAAATATTTATATATCCAATTTAATTAATAAATTAGACACATTACTTTATTTAATTTATTTATTTCCTTTAAATTAAACAATTCATTTAATTTAATTATTTTCTTAAATATTAAGCAATTGATTTAATTTAATTATTTTCTTAAATTAAATCCTTCAAATAAAATTATCATTATTCAAATTAACATTAATTAATTTAGTTACTAAATTAATTCACCACAATTCATCAATTATTTATTTTCCTTAATAAATAAATTATTTAAAATATTTATTTAATTCAATAAATATTTAAATTAAATTACTAATATCTCGATCGTTACATCCTTCCCTCCTTGAAAGGATTCTTTCCCCAGAATCACAACTCAAAAAATTTATTCATGACATTAGAGGTTGTACGAAGTCAGGAAGATGGGACCATGCCCTCCGATCTTCAAGCTTCAAATTCTATCTGTTTCCCTACGTAATAGTCACTCGGGATTGGACCTCCTTAGTTCTTGTGGGACATTATTGTGTAGAAATGTATGTATGAAATGTTTGAGACGGTGCGATATGGCGTCAAGGTTGCAAGATAATGACTTTGCCCCTCACTGGGGTTATCGCCGGTTTGGGTTGATAAATCAGACGTTGCTCAGGGTTATCTCTGAGATTAAACTATTGCTAGTGTTGAAGGTCCTCAGTGTCATCTCTGAGGTGTGCCTGTCTTCCCGGTGTTATCTCCGGGTCTTGTATTGAGTGCCTCGGTGTGAGTTACGAGGTTGAAACTAATTGCATGCATTTGAAACAAGCATTTCTGGGGTTATCTCCGGAACTGTAATCCTTGGGGTTATCTCCAAGGTTGGTAACTACTACTCCCAGTGTTGGGACTGAGACTGAATATCTCGGGGTTATCTCCGAGATGAATCGGCCTTCTCCGGTGGAATTTTTGGTATTGGAACTGCATGCCTCGGGGTTATCTTTGAGGTTGGAACTGATACTCACGGTGTGTGTTCCGGGGTTGAGACTGAGCTTCCGGTAGTATCCGGACTGGATATGAGCTGTCTTCCAGGGTTATTTCTAAAAGACGAATCTGCCCTCTTGTATTGTTAGTAACAGGTGTGCAGAAAATTTTGAGTGTCTACAGATTCCCCTCTTTATCATATTCATGCAATTCAATGCATGGATAGGATAAAGAATCCTAGACACTTGAAATGCAACAAGATAAACATGATGGAAAGTGCAGCAACATGATGCAAATGTATGATGCATGTGTGTTGGGTTGTTTTCCAACATATTGGGGATGATTGTCGGCTCCTTGTTGCTTCTACCGGGGATTAGCAACGATGACCAGATTGGATGCGTGATCCAAATCTTTTAGGATGTTTATGTTGGGGTTATCACCAAAGTCCTTAAACTTTGATACAGACTTTATTCCGAAGATGTGCCTCTCTTGTACAAAAGATCTGTGGGGATAAAGCTTTGTCTATTTGAGGATGTGTATAACATATTCTATTATCGATCCTCCTCGATGATGCTGACCCTTCTTGGTTTGTATCGCCAGGATATATCAACGTTCTATTGGATTTACGGCCAACAGTATGTGTTGTCAGGGTTGCCTGACCCTCGCTGACGTGTGAATCAACGGAGAATACCCCTGTTGGGGCAGACTGTCAAGGCTGCTTGACCTTCGTTGACATGTGAATCAACGGATATACACCCATGTTGGGCAGACTGTCAAGGTAGCTTGACCTTCGATGACGTGTAAATCAATGGAACATGCGTTGTAACCCTCGTCGGGGATCTGTTTGATCCTCGTTGATGTGTATATCAACGAAATGTGCGTTGTAACCCCCGTCAGGGATTTGTTTGATCTTCGATAATGTGTATATCTAGGGAACGTGTGTTGTAACCCCCGCGGGGGATCTGTTTGATCTTCGTTGACGTATATATCAACGAAACGTGCATTGTAACCCCCGTTGGGGATCTGTTTGATCTTCGTTGACGTATATATCAATGCAACGTGCCTTGTAACCCCTGATGGGGATCTGTTTGATCTTCGTTGACTTGTATATCAACAGAACGTGTGTTGTAACCCCCTCCGGGGATCTGTTTGATCTTCGTTGATGTCTAAATCAACGGATATACACCCATGTTTGGTAGACTATTAAGGCTGATTGACCTTCGTTGACGTGTAAATCAACCGAACATACGTTTTAACCCCCGCTGAGGATCTGTACTTCGACATATACAAACGCGTGATGCCCTCGCCGGGGAGGTGAGAATGCGTGATGCCCCCGCCGGGGATCTTTTCTTGAGAATGCGTGATGCCCCCGTGATGAGTGGGATGTATACCTGCGAATCAGATAATTTATGACTTAAATAGTTGCATGTTCTCGTAGAGTTTATATGTTTTTATATGATTATAGTGTTGTTGTGCTTAATTGACATATTACAGGGCTTATCAGGTGTTTTCTAGCATTCAGGGGCAAAACGGGCATTTTATGTATAGCCGCGTCGCGACGCCAATGCCAAGCATATTGGTCGCGCCACAGCGCCACCTCCCTGGTCTAGCCTGACGTCACCATGGCGCCACAGTGCCACTGATTGTACATGGACTCGCGCTGCAACGCGAGCTCCGGTTCCTTCTTGCACACGTGGCGCCGCAGGGCCACCCTTAGGTGTATGGGTCATGCTGCAGCGCGACCTCCGGTGCCCATGCAGAGACAAATGCCTTTTGACCTAGCTTGAAGGAAAAACATATATAGAACACAGAAGCCAGCCTCTGCAATATAACCAGACATCCTATATCATATATTGGAGTTAGTTTTTGCTTAGATTAGTTTTCTTTTGTATTTTCTCTCTCTAGTTCGTAGTTGATGTCTGTAAATATAGATTAGGTAGCTTAGGGAGAAGTTTGGCATTTCTTTGGAGCACAAGAGCGACGAGCGACACAGATTGAAAAGCTTGATTTCAGCGGAATGTGTGGAGATTGAAGGGCTTTGACAGAGTTTCCTCTTATCCATTTGTTTTCTCTGATTTTGTATTCTATAAATGTTGTATTTATTGCTACTTGTATTTGGTTTAATAGCTATGAACAGAATATGTGCTCTAAGGTTATAATGGAACCCTTTGTTATTTAAATTGATTGTCTTATCTCTTTGGTTGGCACCTTATGATTTAGTAATCTGCATGATATCGACAGAAGGAATGTAGATTTACACCTAAATATATTAACATGTGATTGTGGGTTTCGACTGCATAAGTTGTGCGTAGAATAGACATATATGTGTGAGCCACGTGCGACCTAATTGAGAACTTATGCTTAAATCCTTGTTATGATTAATTTTCATAGACATGTGTAGGATTACATCTAGCTTGGACATTCTTTTCTATTAGATTCCCTTGTGGGTGGATTTGGAGAGGATATGTTTGTGCATACCTCGACAGAGGTGCATAGGCACCTGTGTGTTCTCGGTCGAAAAATTGTCGTGACCATTAAGACCAAAGAGAGAAGGATAGCTAGTTTGATGAAATATAGCACGCCAGGTGTTCGACAGAATGCCTGTGTGGGGTGAAGTTGTGACCTTAGCTTGAAATTCCTTAGATTACCATTCGTTATCCATTTACCTGCTTTGTTAATTAGTATAATTAGATTAATCACACTTTCATTTACTGTTGTTCGAATAAGACTTTAGTGATTCATAATTGGTACTTGGTAAATATTAGTCATAGTTCCTCGTGGATACGACTCACTCCTTATCACTGTATTACTTGTTAGACCGTGTATACTTGCGCATGTTTAGTGATCAGTTTTCCGACCAACAAGTTTTTGGCGCCGCTGCCGGGGAACTATTATTCTAATATTGTCCAATATTGATTTCAATCAATAGAGTCTTACTTTGAACGTGTATATATTTATTTCCTTTATTTGTTTGATCTTCCTTTCTTTTTGTTTATAAGTTTACAGATTATGGACGATCAATGTTATCAATGGCCTTATGAGGGGACAACACAACCAAGCTCTAAAGAAGGACTCGGGAAATTTCAACTTCAAATTGCTAATGCCTTGAGGTTTTCTGACAATCTTGAGTGTCAGTCCACTCAGAATGCCTACTGTCAGGAACGAGCTGACTTTGAACCGATTCTGTGACAACCCGAGAATTTAGAAAATTTTAATTAATTGATTTAAGGTTCAAAATTAGAACCTAGACAGAAAACAAGTGTATGCGTTTGAGATTTTTGAGAAGGAATTTTGAGGATTTCAAAATTCTGTGAAGGAGTTAGGTGAATTATTTAGGATTAAGTGTATATGTGAATATGTTATGTGTATATGGTCATTTATGTGTTCAGAATGTGGTTAAGGGTCAAGGGTTGACCAGATAAACGATATCTGTAACAAACCCTAGTTATATATTAAGAACGTCAGCGTTCGATTAGAAAATTCTTACGATTAATAAGAAACCCTCGAAACCGGTTCTGAAACTCTAATTTCAGTTCCGGGAATCCGAAACCCTAATTCGGAAGTTGAAAACCCTAATTCGGGAATGCGATGTTAGTATAAGGTTTAAAGTTATTAAATATAATCTAATTAGGGAAAACCCTAAAGATTTATTAGAAACCCTAATTGATTTAGAAAACCCTAATTTCTGGATTTGAAACCCTAATTTATAATTAGGGAAAAACCTAATTGTTAGTTTAATAATTTTAACATTAATTAGAAAATATTAATCCTAATTTTCAAGATATTAGTAATTAGAAAACCCTAATCTAATTACGAAATCTAATTTCTAAATTTGAAAATTATTTTCTATTAGAAACCCTAATTTTTGGGTTGTAAACCCTAATGCATGATTTTGACCCTAATTGCTAAATTAACAATTTTAATTAGGAAATACTAATCCTAATTAGCAAGATTTAAATTATGATTAAGAAATTTTAATATAATTAGAAAATTATAATTATAATTTAGAAATGTTAATTTTTTATTTTGAAAACCTAAATTGAAAATTCTAGAAATTATTTTAAAACCTAAGGGTTCAAACCCTAAAGTGTTCAAACCCTAAACCCCAAGGGTTTGGACAAAAGACTAGTTTGCCATTAAAATTTAAAATCAAATGACCAAATTGCCCTTTTGTATATTTAGTATGTATAAGATATTTTGGATTGTGTGGTGATGCACCAAAGTGGATTGACATGTGTCCCACTACACCACAAATCAGCTATATATAAGGCCACATTGCAACAATATTGGCCATGGAAATCAAAAAGTTAGGTTAAAGTAAGAAAATTACTTACTTTAGTTACCATAATATCCAAGACATTCTCTCTCTTCAATTTTTGAGATATAGAGTGAGAGAGAGAGAAACAAAACTATGATCAACCTTTAGCATTCCAAGAACATATCACAAGGATCAGAAATCAAAATTTAAAGCATAAAAGGTATAAACCCTAATTTTGTAAATCTTGTGATTTGATGTTATATGTTGTGTTTAGTTGGTTAAAGTTGTGTTAAAGGATGTTATTGAGTGATCTGGGTTGATATATTAAGGATCCATAACATCTAGAGACACGAAATCAAGTTTTTCAAAAATGATCTATGAACCCTAAAACATGGTTTGTACTTGTAGTATGTTGTAAGGGCTGTGATCTGGAACTTGAATCAAGCCCAAATCATGTGTCAATTGAAAGTTATAGGCAGTCAAAGGTCGTTGACTGCTCATTTAAAATCGGGTTACAGGCGCCAAAAAACCCGTAACCGGCCCCGACAAGAAATTTCAGACTCTTGATCTTGCTTCTGTTAAGTGTTTTAGCCATGTTGTTGTATTCAAGCTGTTGTCTAACATGTAATCTACATACTCAAGTCATTAGATCACTCAGATCTTGCTCAGAATCAAAATTATTGGTGGTCAAACCACCATTGACCAACTGGCCGTATGAAGTTCTGGGTAACCCAGAATCTTCAAGAACTTGTTTTCTGTTAGAGTTTGACCAGCTCAGATCTTTCGTTTGTTTTGATGTTAGACTGATTTAAGCTTGTATACATGTACCCTGACATGTGGTCTATAGTATTGAACTCATAGTTCATCCAAATAAATTACAGAATACAAGTTATGAGGATCGAAAACTAGTACCCTTGACTGTTCTTCATTTTTTGGAAAACTCAGAAATGAAGAACAACGTTCTCAGAGTTTTTGGAGACTCAAATCTCCTACGTGTGAGGTTGTATGACCATGAAGTTAGTTTGTAGTTGTTTTATTACATGAGTACTACAATATCGATGCTCAAACAAACCCAGAAACATGTTAGACAAGAAATTATAACCGGTCAAACTAGCAACCTTTAACACTGACATGGAGTTCTGGGCTTGATGAAGAACAGCTTAAGAACACCTATAGCGACGTTTGTGTCGCTATAGGGCCCTTTCGCGACATTTAATTTCGGAAAATAATTATTTTAACTAAATAAATCAAATTAAATAGTTTTTAATTATTACAAATACAAAATAAATTCCGAAAAATTATTTTAAAGTCTGAAAAATAGTTTTTAATTATTTTGAGTATATTTCATAAATATTTAATATTTTTGGAATATAAAGGTATTTATTTATTTAATTATAATATTAAATAAATTATTTAAAAATTATTTTTATACATGAAAAATAATATTATGGTATAAGAAAATATTTAAAGATATTTTCAGTGACTTTTAATATTTTGTGATGAATTTCATTAATTAATCAATATTAATGATAATTAGTTTATTTAATAAATATATTAAATAAATTATGGAAAAATAGAATTAATGTTTAATAAATCATATAAAAATGATTTAAGTATTATAAAAATATTTTAAGTTATAACCTATAACTTTTGATATTTTGTCATGAAAATATTAATATTTTAATATTAAAAGCAATTATCGGATAACGTATTTAATGGGAGAAGGTCCAAAATTGCCCCTGACTTTTTCTCCGAGGTTTACCGAGCACCCTATACTCTTTTTTTTTCCAAATTTACCTTTAATGTTACGTTTTTTGGGTCGATTGTACCCCTGCCATTGACAGACTTGCCAAATAGACAGACGGAGTTGACAGCTGGACATATTTGATGACGTGTCAAATAATTAAAACAAAAAATGCTACTGTACCATCTGATGTGTATAAAAATAATATTTTATATATCATTGATAATTTATTTATTATGTGTATTTTATTAATAAGTTTTATTTATTAATAATTGTATATTTGTATTGTGTAAAATGACCCATGTGAACCATCCAGTCCACCACCACCACCGGCAGTCCACCACCAGTCCACCACCAAATATCACCACTAGGGACATCAACACCACCAACAAATTTCAGATTATCACCAACAAATCCACCACTATGCACCGCCGCCTCTCAAAATCACGCCATCTTTAGATCCAGCCGATCTACCACCACATATACATACAGATCCACCAAATTATCGTATCTCTTCCGTCTCTTTCTTCTACATATTGTTGTCCCCCAACCGTAAAATGACACCGGAGCGGTCAACATCACCACCTCCACTGAATCTCTGTATGAGTCCACAATCAAAACTCTAAAAAACATTACACGATACCAAAAAACATTACACGGTAGCGTAAGTTTAGATGAAACTGTACGAGCCGTAGAGTTCCCGAACATCGACGGTTAGTGCCAACCCATTCATGACTCTTAGCTCGTCGGACTTAGATGGTCATGAAGGAGATACGTCGTCCAAGTGAAGAGACCACAGCTTCTAGTGTGGAACTTATGACGGAAGTTAAGCGAAAATGAGGGAGGCCACCACGGGGTCAGGCGAAACCACGGGGAGAGAAGGAAGAAGATTGTGGCTGGAGATCTGGAAGTAGATCTGGAGATCTGGAGAGAAGGAGGAGCATTTTAATTCTGATTATGGAATTGAAATTTTCTCTCTAATTATTTACTAAATATACATATATGTAAATATACTAAATATAAATATACTAAATATTTTAATTTGATTATTTTAGTATTTCAGTAAATTTTTTTAATTAGTATTTTAGTATTTTTAATATTTGATGTAAATATGTATTTTTTTAATTAGTATTTTAGTATTTTTTTTTAATTAATATTTTTAGAATTTTTTTAATAAATATTTTAATATTTTGACTTCCATGTGGCAGCCACATCATCAAATATGTTTTGAATTTTAGTATTTTGACTTCCATGTGGCAGCCACATCATCAAATATGTCCAGCTGTCAACTCCGTTTGTCTATTTGGCAAGTCCGTCAACGGCAGGGGTACAATCGACCCAAAAAACGTAACGTTAAAGGTAATTTTGGAAAAAAAAAGTATAGGGTGCTCGGTAGACCTCGGAGAAAATGTTAGGGGCAATTTTGGACCTTCTCCCCGTATTTAATTATTTAAAAATCATATAAAGGTGATTTTAAAGTATTAAAAATACTTTGTGATATTATAAATATATTATAATATTATGTTATAATTTCCATTAATATTTAGTATTATATAAATATTAATGATAAAGGAATATTGTGGTATTTATATTATATAAATACGATATTAATGATTGAAAATTCATGATAAATAGTAATAATTATTTAAAAATTATTACGAACTTACGAAAAATATTTTGACTAATATTAAAATTATCTAAGATAATTGTTAAGTGTTAAGCAGAGTTTAATTGAACTTAAACTCGAAGAATTGTCCGACTAGACCGTCGGGACGTTAGAACTTTGTCGAATTCAACTCAGACTGTAATAGTTTGACTTGATACCGAGTCTTATGTGTGTTATAAACTGATAGGGTTATGTATTATGTGTTATGTGTTTAGGTTATTGTAAAGCCCCCAAATCCGGGTACTTGAAACCCAAACTCGGTGCTTCACGATACCATTTCTATGAACGGAATAATACTAATAATAATAACAATAATATAAAAATCAAACTTAATTTTCATTTATCAGAGTCTAATCCCAAGTACACGACCTTTAAACATTCATTTACATGATACTTAATAGTTATCATTGTCTTAATAAAGTAATACAATTACATAGAATACCAAAAATCTTATTCTGTTTGCTTTCTGTTTCCTTTGTTTCTGCATGACCCTTCAGGTTGATCACGATTGACTGAAAACATTTAAATTAAGAAAGGATGAACATTTGAGTGCCCAGCAAGTAATAACAATTGTAATTATATTTAACTAAAAGGATTAAATGTTTTCTTTATACATCACTTCTACAACAATTCAATAGTTGTGAAGTAAACTGATCCGATAATAATAACATAACAATTTTATCTCAAATTTTTGAAACTACGTATTGACTATAAAAAGGGGTTAAGTGACATATTATGAACATTGTTTTAAATTTTCGATAAGGTTTAGCAGAACTTCATCTGCAAACCGTCATAACTTATGGGCGCGAAGTTGTACTTCCCATGTGCCATGTATGGATCAATACTACATTGCAAGAACGATGTTATCGTTCACTCTGTCCGGCTTGGGCGCATAAAAGTTTTCCCTTGATCGGGATGTTCATACTTAGTCTGGAATCCGAACTAAAATAATTTGATTGGATACAAAAAGGTTTAACCATATTCAACGGTATTTACGAATACGTGTCTGGTTGGGTCAAATAGCTTAGACGACTTTTATATATATATATATATATATATATATATATATATATATATATATATATCAACATGTGATTAAATACAATGATTATCCAAGTGGGGATACTTGTATAACCATATATAGAAATTAATGACCATATAGTATCATGTTGATAAATAATGATCGGATATAATATATACGACAATAAAATTAATAATATAGTACAATAATAATATAATTCTAAAACTTCTTACTCATGTTCATTACATAAAGGAAATGCAAAGGTAAGATACTTGCCTGATGCGTTGCTTACAATTCGCAACTTAGTTTTATCTTTTATATCACGACCTATCATTAATCAGATCATTCGTTCGATTAGAACAATATACTATAACACATAGTACTGCATTTCGCAGTCATCACATAACCTAATCACATTGTCACATATGTTTAACAACCATTGAATCACAAATAAACACATATCTAATCAAATTATCTAAATTTAGATCAATTTCTAAAATATGTCGGTGTACCGACTGTTTTATCGGGTAATTATCGAGTCTAAGACTCTATCTAATAACTTAATATCAGTCATATTATTTTTAAATGACTTATAATAATTTTTAAACATTTATTATAATTTATCATGAATTTTTAAACACCGGAATCATTATTAAATGATTTAAATATTAAACAATTCTATTATCATTAATATTTAATTAATATTAAACTATTAATGAAATCATTATAAAATATTAAAGTTATTTATAATAACTTGGAATATTTTTAAAGTATTAATTTTACCCTTAAATGATTTTTTAAAATATTTAAAACTATTTTTAAATAATTACCATTAATATTAAAGTATAAGCGTTTTATTTATCAAAATATTAAAAGTCATTAAGTATAACTTATAATATTTTTAATTCATTTATACCCCTTTTAAATGATTTTTAAATTAATAAAACCATTTTTAAACTATTTATTTAATATAATTAATAAATAAATTTAATATCATTAATATAAAATTAATATCATTAATATTAAGTTATTAATGAAATTATCCTTTAAATATTAAAAGTTATATTTTATAACTTAAAATATCTTTAAACACTTTATTTTCATTTAAAATAACTTTTATAATATTAAAATCATTTTTAAACTAAATTAGTTAATATAATTACCAAATAACTTTAATACCACTAATAGGAAATAATTGATTAAATTTTCCTTTAAATATTGTATGTCATATGTTATAACTTAAAATATTAATAAACTCTTTATTTTCATTTAAAATAATTTTTCTAATATTAAAATCATTTTTAAACTAATTTATTTAATATAATTATTAAGTAACTTTAATATCATTAATAATAATTAATTAATGAAACTTACCTTTAAATATTGATAGTTATATTTTATAACTTAAAATATTTTTAAATGCATTATTATTATTTAAAATGATTTTTAATAAAATAAAATCATTTTTAATTTATTTATTTAATTCATTTATTAAATAACTTATTTATCATTAATATTAATTTATTAATGAATTTCAACACAAAATATTAAAAGTCATTAAAAATAACTTAAAATAATTTCTTATATCATTATATAATTTTAAATGATTTTTCATGTATTAAAATCATTTTTAAATAATTTATTTAATATTATAATTAAATAAATTAAATACTTTTAATATTCAAAAATATTAAATATTTATGAAATATATTTAAAATAATAAAAACTAATTTTTAGGACCTTAAAATAATTTTTAATAATTTATTTTGTATTTTTAATAATTAAAACTAATTTTTCTATTTATTTAATAAAAATAATTAATTTTATTAATAAAGCGTCGCTAAAGGACCTATAGTGATGAAAGCGTCATTATAGGTGTTCTTGGTACTAAAACCCATGACAGTTAACGAGGTAGCTTGTTTGACCCACCATAGATTTTAAACTGTGATGATTCTGGGCCTGATCTTGGTCAGAGCTTGTAGTACTCGTGCAAGACTACACGATCCAGCCATCAACATGATCATATAATAACACGATTGCAAGATATAATGATTCAAACTTCTTGTCAGACTCAATCTGGGTTTTTCTGGGTTACCCAGAAACCCAGATTGTTCTAGTGTATACTTTGTGGCTTAATCGTAATCATGTTCTGGTCACTAAATTTGTGTCATTAAGGTCTAAATCAAGAGTACTAATATCATAGAACATTTATATATTACCATCACAGTTCAAAAACAACACAGTCATAAGTTATTATTTGGTCAAAGCATGTCAGAAGGCCTGTTCTTATGGTTTCTGGAAATTCCAGAAACTGTATCCGTGACCAAATGCTAGGTTTGACCAGCCACTCCATTCGACACGTTGATGTTTTGGAGAATATAAAACCATGGATCTAGAGTACAAATTACAGGCTACAGGCTGAATACAAACACATAATCAAAACACATAAAACATGACAGATCAAGTCATTTCAAAAGCTTGTCAGACACTGTTTTATGATTTCTGGGTTACCCAGAAATCAACTGGTCATGCCCGGTCAGCGGGTTTTGACCAAGAATAACATGAAATCTATACATGTAAAGGCTGTGATTCCACTTTTAGATGACAGACCACATGTCAAACTACAGATCCAAAACTTAAAACAAGAAAAATCACAAAGAAAGAAAGATTTGTGGCCACTGACATTTGTTGTCAGGCCACAGAAGAAATTTTTCCAGATCTTTGTAAAACCTTAAATTCGAGCCTCTAGATGTTATGGATTTAACATCTAGCAACCCAGATCATGATTATACACTATATTTAACATGTTTAACACAAAAATTTTAACATCTAACAACAGATCGATGGACAGATTTCTTGGCTAGGGTTTATACATTCTTTGATCAATCCTTGATTATGTGCTTATGATTTGCTAAGGGAGATCATGGGGTTGTTCTTGGGGACTGATATGCTAAGAAATTTTGGAGGTGTTAGAGAGAGAAGCTCAAGGTTGAGAGTTTGGCAAAAATAAGTGAGCCAAATGATTTTTTCTCTCTCCAATCTATATATACACACACTTAGATGCAATGAACTTGCTGAGATATATGGCTGATCTGCTGGAATTTAGTCACATGTCAAGTCAATGGTTGGTCACCAACTACATTATGGCTAGATTTACAAGTTTTGTACAATAATGCAACAAGGGGTAAAATTGTCATTAGCCCTATAAATTTAATGGCATTTTAGTAACTTATCAAACCCTTAGGGTTTAACCCTAAGGTTTAGCATATGGAATTAGTAGAATTTCCAATTTAGGGTTTGTAAAAAAAATAATAAAATTTTAGTTTCTAAAAATTATAATTAGGATTTCTTAATCAATTAGGTTTTTAATTACTTAACAGTTTGTTAATTAGGTTTAGGAGACACTAATTAGCATTACACTTCCTAATTTAGCGATTAAGGTTTACCCTAATCAAATTAGGGTTTATAATTTAGAAAAATAAAATAATAAGGGTTTATTAAAAAACATTAGGGTTTTGAAAATTAGGGTTCTCCTTAATTAGGGTTTAACAACTTAAAACTAGGGTTTTGACATTATACACATAATTTGACCAACATTATCAGTCCACACACATACCGTACATATTTACAGCACTGAAATAAAATAATATTATAATAAATGTTATATAACATATTTACTTAGACAGATTTTAAAGTCTCATTTGACTTCAAACTAGGGTCTTCAAATACCGCACCATTATTGACCAATTCGTACATACAACTTATTTATAACACTAAAAAATCAAAATATAATTAATATTATATTCTTATTCTTATAATATTATAAGACCCTTTCCTTATTTGGCTGAATAGCTTGCTTCCATATACAGATTAGTAGCCATGTGAGCTCCATTCTGGTTAGCTCAGAGGGTCTTCAAGGACAGGCTTGGACAGATAGGAACTCTATCAGAATCATCTATGAATTGTCCTTAGCCGTCTGCTAGTTGAGTCTTCTTGACTGAAATCTTCTGCTTCATCATTCCTTAGTGTGCTCAGACTGACCAAGTACCTGCAGTTTTAAATATATTTCTATTTTTGGCACCCATAATTAAATGAGTCCTGCTAGGTTAGTTTTCTAAACCCCCGTTCCTCTTATTTGGATAATCACCATTTTTATCACCAACAAACATATTCATGCAACTATCTTATGATAATACATTTTGAGATGCACGATGGTGAGTGTGTGTAGAGTTTGGCATCTAATAACACACTCTCTAGCTATGATGGTTTCATCATTCACTGGGTTATGTTCACAATGTTTAAGTGTTCACAGAGTGAGAATCAACTCTACGATTTAGGAGTATCTAGTTGATTCATTGAGGTGATCAGTTTCTGCGAACCAGCAAGATCCTCTTGCAAAACTGATCATGCTCTGTGTGTTGTCAAACACTTAGAACATAGGCTTGTACATACATACTAACTCACAAGTAAAGATTACTTCATATAAAGTTCATTAGGCATGTGATGCTCTTATGACCCATTTCAGATTTCCTTCAAGATGTCATCTTCAACCTAAAACTTGGATGGAGAGAAAGTTTATAGTCATTTGAATTTCCATCCTCAGGTTACTTTCTCTCTTCACCTTTTTAGGTAGATTATGACTCCTTGACGGAATACTGTTATAGTTCATAAGAAGATGCTATTATGATGTACATTTGTAATGGTGAGGAACCGTACCTTTTTACTGTCAGTTACTAAACAGTCATTTAACTTAGATACACTGAGTTTAGGTATTGATGTGAATAGCTTTACTTTTCCTCCTGATACCTTATTACTCTTGTCGGCCTTTAATCAATCAGTAGTGGTCTTGAAGATAGAGGTCAAGAGAATCTCAGCATCAAGATCTTTTATATCCTTTATCTGACGGAGTTTGTACCTAGTTGTTGGTTGGCCAGACATAAGTTTGAGAAGATCTTCTTTCTTCTCTCGATAAGCATTTCTTAGCATGTATGGCTTCTTCATCTTTCAGACTGGTGGGTGCTTGACTCTTTGTTATTGATATCTCTTGAGTTCACTCGTCTGGTCTTAGGACTACAAGATTGACTGTAGGCTAGGATTGGTCTTGTTGATGTACCAATAGAGACCATGGACCAATTTGAGCAGCTTTAGGTGTATATACACATTTAACCTAGACACAATATTTCCAACATGTGAGCTCATCTGCATATAATAAGTTACTTACTTCTAAACTAAGTTTAGAACAATATTAGTGTCTGGGATCAGACTCAAAGCGATTATCTTTTGAATATAGCATGAAATCTGCTTTGATACCAATTATTAGTTCCCAGAGGGCACAATAGATCTAGAAGTGGGGGTTGAATAGATCCTTTTTATTTCAAATACTTTTCTGATTTATATTATATTGTTCATAATTAACATATGACAAACATAAGAATCTTTTCAAGCTGTGGAATAAGTAAAAGATCCCTTCATTGATATATTCATAATCATACATACATTGTTAAGTAGAGAGTAAGTTTAGTTGTAAGCGTTAAAACATTCATAGCAGTTATATCAGTTATAATACATAATGTAAAAGACACAAGGGGTTTTAAGTGGTTCAGAGACTCAAGTTCCTAATCCACTCTTCTACTTTCAACTAGCAGGATTTCCACTAAGGAAGGCAAAGACCTGAATCACTAAGATTCCTTGAGGCCCGTGACCTTGGGACTTGAGTTCACTAAGAACTCTTTAAGGCCAGCAGCCTTGGAACTCCTCTAGTTCCCTAGGAACTTTTCAAGCCCAGCAGGCTTGGAACTTCATTTAGTCCCTCCGGACAAGGACCCTTCTGGCCCTGCTTCATTTACTCCCTTCGGACAAGGACCTCTCAAGCCCTGACTTTGTTGAGTTGTTTATTTGTTGTTGTTGGAGTCGGTGCTGAGCTGCTAAGATGTCTTCATGCTCTGAACATCTTCTATAATTAGCAGCTTGGCTTGATCATCCTTGAAGTGCAACTGAGTGTTGCATGATGCTCAACTTCTTTGGTTACTCAACCACTTCGGATGACCCCTTTATGAACTGCCTTGAAGATCCTTCTCCTTGGTACTTGATGGCTGCACATGATAGGCCTCTAAGATGACTATAAGCTCTTCTATTAGGTACTTAGAAGCTTTCTCATGCTTGACACCAAGATGACATTTGTGATCTCCCTTCTTGCTACTTGATTCCTTCTCATGATGGACTTGCTAAGATGACTGTAGGCTCTTCTCTATTGTACTTAGAGTCTTCCTATGATGGACATCAAGATGACATGATGCTCTTCTTTCTATCGGCAGTTCAGAACACTCTTTTAAGTAGTAGAACTCTCACTTCTACATTATAGAACTCTCACTTCTACTTCTTTCTTTGCATGTCTCTGAGTGTTCTTGGTGGATCGTAGAGTGAGCCTTCGGACTCACTATCTCACATGGTTTAGATCAGTCCACCTTCTCTCAAAAACCGACAACTCCAGCAGCCTTTGATCTTTGAAGCTCTTTCTCATTTATACTTCTTCCCAATCCTTCCGTTGGAAAGTAGCCATTGAAGGCTATTCAAATATCTTAATAGATCTCGAGTTGCTTGAGGTAGACTGCTTGATGTGACTTGTCATACTTTTTCTGACGCTGCAGTCTACTGTTTCACCTACCCTGTCAGATGTATCACTTTAATGTCTTAGGCAGGTCGAAGACTTTTTTACCTCTTTCTGATTTCTCGATCAGAGGTTGTCCTATTTCATCGATGCTCTCAGTAAGCACTTGTCCGAATATTACCCTTTAGATTGAACCTTTGCCAATGCTTCAGTCTTCAGCTATTCGAACTCTACGATTACGATGCACGTCTTGAGGACTGATCGTAGTGTCTTGTTAAGTGTTGCTCATTGACTGGTAGAGTTAACACTACGATCTTGAAGAGTGTTGATTGGATCTTCAATGTGTAACGCCTCTTCCTTCTATTGTGCAGTGCTTTAGTACTTCTGTTTACTTCGACTGTTCTCAGAGACTGATGTCATAAATCCTTGCTCTGGTCCCCTTCTGAATATCAAGACACTTCAGATTTGTGGCGCATCTAGCTTGCTTTCTCCTTGTGATCTCCCGTTCACTTATCATCAATGAACTGACCCTGCACTTAATCACTTTAGACTTGCTCTTCAGAAGCTGACCAGTATCTTGGTTCACCTTCCATCAGTTCCTTCTTTGTTTGGCAAACACTACGATCTTGGTTGCTACCAAGATTGTTGTCTTCTGTTCACTTGATAGCTATTGCATTAGCTGACTTTCCTTAGTCAGCTTCTGAAGTCTTCTTTGGATCTCCTTATGGAAGACTTCATCACGAATGGCCTTACAACTCAATCTTGATACTGATTGGATTAGTGCTTAGATCTTCTGCTAGCCTGCATGCCATTCGTTGAGTGCTCTCCGGTTTCCTTGGATGTAGCTTGCAGCTTGAACCAGAGGCTTCGTTCCTTTGGATATTCTGGGAGTGCTCATTTGTTGAGAACCGTATATGCTCTACGATTCATCATTGGCATTGTGAACACTTCTTCTTAGGTCGTAGTTCTGCACTCTATGATTCAGCTTCGGCTTGTGCAGACACTACGATCCCGAGATCAGATATTGACACTACGATTTTTGCCTTGTGCTTGTTGTCTTCATCTGATCTTTCTTGACTACGATCTCTGCATGTAATCCATAGGCTCTACGAACTAAGAGTGTGATCTACGATCCTTGACTTGGCTTTGGCATCAGTAGATTCTACGACTTTGAGTGTAGTCTACGTTTCTGTCTTGGCTTCGGCAGATGATCGGTCTTCTCGTAGGAAGGCTATCTCTACAATTCTGAACATGACTTCCTCAGCACACTACGATCCCGAGGAAGCTCTACTCGATACACTACTATCCTTCTTCGTTTCCCTTGGCAGTCTACGAACTCCGAGATCTACTATCTTGCATACTCCTATTACGCCTCGATAGCTCTCGAGTTAACCTTGACTCACTGGCGCTTCTACGACTTACAGTGCGAGTGCTTTCGACGATCGACAAGCCTATCTATTACATCATAAGATCAACCTAACAAGCTTAATCTTTCTATATTTATAGTCCTTGTACATCATTTCTTTTTAAGGACTTTACAAAGCTGTTTTGCTTATGTAGGATCAACCTAACATATTTGATCATTTCATTCTAAGTCCTTGTACATATATTTCTATTATCTATCAAAGGACTTTACAGCTTTTCTTAATGCAAGCATACTTGCATATTCATTCACATATATATCATAATCAAATCATATATTAAATAGCAATATCATTCACATGTTTATTCCTGACAATCTCCCCCTATTTGATTATGACAAAAACATTAAGTGCATATGCATGTTATGAATGAATCTTATATACAGTGAGAAGCTGTATTACTAAAACAGATCATCATGAATGTCATTTATATTGATATGGCAATTTATATATTCAGACATTCTACATCCTGGATCCATAACATACCTAACAGGTTAGAGATGTACCTCCTTGGCTCCATGTATGCTTCCAGGATGTTTGTTGATCAGCTACTCATCTGATTGTTCTTCTTTTTCTTGCTCCCCCTGGGATGATGACCTTCTGTGTATGTTTGGCTCCCTTTCAGCTTCTATCTGATCCTGCTCCCCCTCAGATGATGATTTTTTTTCTGCTGCAGCTGATGTCTTCTTCTTTGACTTCTTTTCTCTTATCCCTCTGCTCTTCCTTGAGTGGCTCTTGCTCCTCTTCTTTCTATGCCTCTTTTTGTCCCCCTTTTTGTCATCAATCATTTGAGAGAGTTTCTCCATGTTGGACATAAGCTGCTCCATTAGGTAGGAGGAGTTGGCAACCTCAAACTTGAGTTCTTGCTGGCCCAGCTCAAGTTGCACTGAGAAAGACTGTTTCAGGTCGTCAATCTTGTCAGACAGGGCTTGGATATGCTCTGCATTGGCCTTCTGAATTTGTAGAGCTTCTGCCTTCTAATCTTGTACGGCCTTTTGATAGATGCTACCTCTCTGTTGGAGTTTGAGCGATATCTCAGCCATAGTAGCTTGAAGCTTGTGCTGGAAGGAATTATCTCCTGCTAATGTTAGCTTCTGGGATTCTTCAGTGAGCAGAGATATTTTCTCGCTTAGATCATCAAAACTCTTCTTTGTTCCTGCTCCACAGTAGTTTGATCCTTTTGAAGGGCAGCAGCTGGTCGAGCATCAGTTTGGACTCCACAATTTTCATTCTTAGACAGATTTTCGAAAGTCTGAAGAATCTGAATGATCGTTGAGTTCTAATCACTGTGTGAGGATGAGGGAATGTCAGATAGTAGTGCTTGATCATAAGAAGGCTTCTGGTTTTGGGCTTGAACATCATCAGCAGTAGAGTGAACAGACTCTACGATCAGCTCCTTGGTCATGACTCTTCGTCCTTCAGAATCCACTCTATGATCGTAGGGGATGTAGAGGTTTCCAGCATGTCGATAGACCTTGAAGTGAGGCTGATTTGTGATCATCTTTGTAGCATAACTTTTCACTCTTGGGAAGTTTTGAGCTACCAGCTCCAGACCTGGAAATTGCTTGTAACACCAACTGAAGTAGCTTCCATCTTTTTTAGTGTGGGCCTTGAGCCATGGCATCCACTAGAAGAACCATCTCTCTGATGGAGCATCTGGTAGATCATTTGACACTTCCATTACGATCCTTCTGATAAATCTTGCAGGAGAAAGAACCGGATAATCTTCTTGTTCATCTGCTTCCCGAGGTGCAGAACTAGAATCTTCTGCAATCTCTTCTCTCTTAGAGCCAGAGTTTTCTTGATCATTTTCAGCAGACAAATCTTATTGCTGCAGTTCATTTCCAGAACCTTCTTTAGTAGGATCTTCTTCAGATTCATCTTCTTCATTTCTGGTCCTTTCTTCTAGAGTTACAGACTCATCATCACTCAATTCAATGATGGCATTTGTTGACCACTGCTCCTTTTGGAGGCAAATTTGGCTTGCAGTCTGTAGTTTTTCCTTCTTCTTAGAGGTTCAGGTTTGGGAGAGTTCGACTCTTCTTCTTCTTCAGACTCTGACTTCTCTGGCTCAGCAGACAGACTTCTTTGAGGTTCAGCACTGGTAGAGACAGACTCTTCTTCTGTCATCTCATCAACTTTTGATTCATCATGGGGGCTATCTTGATTGGAGGGGGCAAGTTCTTCTTCTTCAGATACAGCATTACTTGACCTATCATCTTGGGTCATTGGGGTAGTTGCACTTAGAGATTGATTTTGGTCATCTTGAACCTCTTCTTCGTTCACAGAGTGTCTGCTTTGAGGATTAGCCATGGGGCTTGAGCATTCTTCTTTATAAGCAAATGCGGCAATCTCTTCCATCACATCAGCTTCATTTTCATTGCTAGATGATGATTGTGGAGACTGAGCCTTGACATCTGTTTCCTTTTCTTCTGCTGACTCTATGTCCCTCTCTTCAGCAGATGTACTATTTTGGGAAGCTGAGGCTAGTTTGTCTTCCACCTTAGCTTTCTTGCTGATAGGCCCTTGAAGTAACCTGTTGCTTCTCCTCTTTGTTGTTTCAACAGTTAGAGCTCTTCCTTCTTCAACTTTTTCTTTGATGGAGAGACTCCTTGGTGGGTCCTTGGCATTCTTCACATCACCAGCTCTCTTCACACATTTTGATTTCTTTCTGGCTGGTGTGATTTCTGCTGGTGCAGAGTCATCAGACTCAGAGCTCTCTGCCTCTTCTATCTTCCTCTTCTTTGCAGAGGCCCTACTGCTGCTCCCAGCTATCAGCCTTTTGTTCTCCTTAGGGTTCTTTTTCTAGTTTACAAATAATTGTGGAGACATCACTTTGTGCACATTCAAAGTTTCTCCCTCATCATCCTTGATTTTCCCTCCTAGCTTCTTCTTTAGTACAATACTCAGCAGTCTTCCATGAAACACCTTAGTCAGAGGTTTTTCAGTGGACTTCTTCTTCTCAGCTTTTTCTACCCACTTGGAGATCTGATCGAACAAGATAGCTCCAAAGTCGATTTGTTTCTTCAGAATATTGCTGACATTATTTTCAATTGTTGGTCAATCACTGTGTCATGTGCAGTGTTCTTGCATAGTATGCACTTTCCAACTATTTTAGCAAAGAATTCATACTCTTCAGGAAACTCCTTCTTCTTCATGTCTTTAAAACTAGGATTTCTTTGGTACCCCATAACCTCCTTTGCTTGTTCAGTATTAACATTATCAAGGTTCTTCAGGCCTTGGTTAGGAAAACCTAGGCATTAATTGAGGTCAGAAGATTTTAACTTCTGAGACTGACCTTTAACCTTGGTAATAAGGGTTTCCAAATTGATGGAGGCGTTTAAGTAGAATTCTTTAACCAGGTCGATGTAGACTCGAGTATTTGCCTCAAGGCATTCTGAGAATCCAACTTTCTTCACAAGCTCGAGAATATTCCTGAACTTCTTTTCAGATTTCTCAAACGATTTGATTCCAAGCTGAATGCAGTGATTATTTGCCAGTTTTCCATTTTGAGTAGTTTGAAGAATGTAGGTATCTGATTTAGATATGTTTATAAGAGATGGCTGAGTGTAATTTGGTAAGGCTCTGGAGGGTTAACTGATTTTGGCTCTTGAGAAGATTCTAGGGTTTGAAAATGGGAGGGAGAAAGGTTTGATAGCTTTTGGTAACTGTCTGCAGATTTGAAATTGTCTTTAAGGCAGTTCCTTCTAACTCTGCATAATCAGTGATGTGTCAATCGTCCATTGGTTGCAGGTTACCCAGTAATGAGCTGTAACTCCCCATAACTTTTCAGTTAGATGTTTCCTTTTAGAAGAGTAGTTGTTTAAACGACGTGGCTCTAACCGTTGACCTTTTGATTCGTAGAGTAGCATGATAAAACAACTATGGACTCTACGATTCCCTTTGTTGACTCAACGATCAACTTTTGAGAGATGCTGCAGTGGATGGCTTTATCTTTTATCCTTACTTTGATGCAGCATAGCTCAATCACTGGTGTATTCGAACTTATCTCCTTAACTTGAATAGTTTAGCAACTTTCTCATTTTCCAAGCTCCTTGTGAACTGGAGTAACCTTTGGTAGGACTACGATCGTCGAGTTGTATTCTACGATCGCTGAGGTTGTACTACGATCGTTGAGGTACCACTAGGATCGTTGAGGTTGCTCTGCGATCGTTTTAGTTCTTCTCAAACTTGACTCTACGATCGTTGACTGACTTGGTCTTTGAGATGAACTTGATCAAGCATTCCTTCTGGGTTAAGGTAGCTCAGGAAGGGCCAACCTCTTAGAGTGAGCTAAGGGTCAGGTTTGTCCTTGAGGCGTTTTCCAGATGTAGTACTATACCAGTGATTTGCAATGACGTCTCATCTGACCTTTTCTGATTTGGAGGTCTTCTACCAGCTTTAGACAACTGCATTGCTAAAATCAAGGTGTCTGCCTGCTTCTTACACTACGATCATATGTTTTATCGTAGGCACTTCACGATTATGGGTTTGGTGGCTGAAGGGTTATCAGTAGTATGTTTTGAGACGCTCCTATTGACTATGGATCTTCATTTAGTTTATCAGCCACAAAGTTTTGGGACTCTGTAGCTGGTACAACTTTTCATAGTATATCTCAGTGCTGTTGTTCCTTAACAGATCACTGCTCCCCCGTTGTTGACGATGTCTTCCCAGATAGATGTGATTCCCTCTTCTTCAGGTTCATTTGAAGGCAGCCTTGCATATCTCCTTCTGACTGGAATCTCCATCATTTCTTAGATTTCCTTGTATCGTAGAGATGAGTATTTTTAGGACTGATCACTCTACGATTGTTTGATAGCACTACAAACGTAGTCTTCTTTGATAGTTGTGTTTGTGAAGTTCTGCTCTCGCAATAAGTTCCTCTTGAATGATACTCGATAATCTTCTGTTGTGAGCTTCCTTTAGGATTCTTCCCATATAGCATTCTTGACTGGCTTTTAAGCACATAAGACCCTTTCCTTCTTTAATTTGAATGGCTTGCTTCCATATCTCTGATTAGCGACCATTTGAGCTCCATTCTGAGTTAGCTCGGAGGGTCTTCAAGGTCGAGCTTGGACGGAGATATGAACTCTATCGAGAATCATCTACGAATTGTCCTTAGCCTTCTATTTGGTTGAGTCTTCTTGTTGAAGTCTTACGCTTCATCATTCCTTAGTGTGGTCGATTGACCAAGTACATGCGAGTTTAAATATATTTCTATTTTTGGTACCCATAATTAAATGGGTCCTGCTAGGTTAGTTTTCTAAACCCATGTTCCTCTTATTTGGATAATCACCATATTTATCACCAACAGACATATTCATGCATGCAACTATCTTATGATAATACATTTTGAGATGCATGATGGTGAGTGTGTGTAGAGTTTGGCATCTAATAACACACTCTCTATCTATGACGGTTTCATCATTCACTGGGTTATGTTCATAATATTTAAGTATTCACAGAGTGAGAATACACTCTACAATTTAGGAGTATCTAGTTGATTCCTTGAGGTGATCAGTTTCTGCGAACCAGAAAGATCCTCTTGCAAAACTGATCATGCTCTATGTGTTGTCAAACACTTAGAACATAGGCTTGTACATACATACTAACTCACTAGTAAAGATTACTTCATATAAAGTTCATTAGGCATGTGATGCTCTTATGACCCATTTCAGATATCCTTCAAGATGTCATCTTCAACCTAAAACTTGGGTGGAGAGAAAGTTTATAGTCATTTGAATTTCCATCCTCAGGTTACTTTCTCTCTTCACCTTTTTAGGTAGATTATGACTCCTTAACAGAATACTGTTATAGTTCATAAGAAGATGCTATTGTGATGTACATTTGTAATGGTGAGGAACCGTACCTTTTTACTGTCAGTTACTAAATAGTCATTTAGCTTAGATACACTGAGTTTAGGTATTGATGTGCATAGCTTTACTTTTGCTCCTGACAACTTATTGCTCGTGTCGGCCTTTAATCAAATAGTAGTGGTCTTGAAGATATAGGTCAAGAGAATCTCAGCATCAAGATCTTTGATATCCTTTTATCGTGAGTTTGCACAATTTGTTGGTTGGCGGACATAAGTTTGAGAAGATCTTCTTTCTTCTCTCGATAAGCATTTCTTAGCATGTATGGCTTCTTCATCTTTCGGACTAGTGGGTGCTTGACTCTTTGTTATTGATGTCTCTTGAGTTATCTCGTGCGGTCTTAGGACTACAAGATTAGCTATGAGGCTAGGATTGGTCTTGTTGATGTACCAATAGAGACCATGGACCAATCTGAAAGCGACTTCGGTGTATATACACATTTAACCTATACACAATATTTCCAATATGTCGGATTACTTACTTCTAAACTAAGTTTAGAACAATGTTAGTGTCACGGGATCGGGACTCAAAGCGATTAGCTTTTTAATATAGCATGAGAACACTCGCTTTGATACCAATTGTTAGTTCGAGAGAGGCACAATAGATCTAGAAGGGGGGTTGAATAGATCCTTTTTATTTTAAATACTTTTACGGTTTATATTATATTGTTCATAATTAACATATGACAAACATAAGAATCTTTTCAAGCATAAGCGGAATAAGTAAAAGATCCCTTCATTGATATATTCATAATCATACATACATTGTTAAGTAGAGTAAGTTTAGTTTATAGCAGTTAAAACATTCATAGCATGATTATAGCGGTTATAGTACATAATGTAAATGACATAATGTAAAAGACACGAGGGTTTTAAGTGGTTGAGAGACTCAAGCTCTAATCCACTCTTTTTTTCTTTCAACTAGTAGGATTTCCACTAAGGAAAGGCGGCACCACGAATCACTAAGATTCCTTCAAGGCCATGACCTTGGGACTTGATTCACTAAGAACTCTTGAGGCCGGTGACCTTGGAACTCCTCTAGTTCCTAGGAACTCTTCAAGCCCAAGAGGCTTGGAACTTCGTTTAGTCCCTTCGGACAAGGACCCTTCTGGCCCTGCTTCATTTAGTCCCTTTGGACAAGGACCCCTCAGGCCCTGGCTTTGTTGAGTTGTTTGTTTGTTGTTGTTGGAGTTGGTCTTTTGCTTGCTAAGATGTCTTCATGCTCTGAACATCTTCTATACTTAGCAGCTTGGCTTGATCATCCTTGAAGTGCAGCTGAGTGTTGCATGATGCTCAACTTCTTTGGTTACTCAACCACTTCGGATGACCCCTTTATGAACTACCTTGAAGATCCTTCTCCTTGGTACTTGATGGCTGCACATGATAGGCTTCCAAGATGACTGTAAGCTCTTCTATTAGGTACTTAGAAGCTTTCTCATGCTTGACACCAAGATGACATTTGTGATCTCCCTTCTTGCTACTTGATGCCTTCTCATGATGGACTTGCTAAGATGACTGTAGGCTCTTCTCTATTGTACTTAGAGTCTTCCCATGATGGACATCAAGATGACATGATGCTCTTCTTTCTCTCGGCGATTTAGAGAACACTCTTCATGTAGTAGAACTCTCACTTCTACATAGTAGAACTCTCACTTCTACTTCTTTCTTTGTCGACTCTACGAGTGTTCTTGGTGGATCGTAGAGTGAGCCTTCGGACTCACTTATTTCACATGGTTTAGATCGATCCACTTTCTCCCCAAACCGAGCAACTCCAACAACCTTTGATCTTTGAAGCTCTTTCTCATTTATACTTCTTCCCAATCCTTCCATTGGAAAGTAGCCGTTGAAAGGCTATTCAAATATCTTTCACAGATCTCGAGTTGCTTGAGGTAGATTTGCTTGATGTGACATGTCATACTTTTTTTAATCTTTGCGATCTCTTTGTTTCACCCACTACTGTCGGATGTATCACTTTAATGTCTTGGGCGGTCGAAGACTTTATTACCTCTTTCGATTTCTCGATCGAGAGGGTTGTCTATTGCATCGATGCTCTCAATAAGCACTTGTCCAAATATTACCCTTTAGATTGAACCTTTGCGATGCTTGGTCTTGACTATTCGAACTCTCTGATTACGATGCACGTCTTCAAGGACTTGATCGTAGTGTCTTGTTGAGTGTTGTTCATTGGTTGGTAGAGTTAACACTATGATCTTGAAGAGTGTTGATTGGATCTTCAATGTAGAACACCTCTTCCTTGTATTGTGCGGTGCTTGATACTTACATTTTGCTTATTTGTTCTCGGTGATGGCCTAATTCCTTGCTCTGGTCCCCTTACGAATATCAAGACACTTGATTTGTGGCGGCGTCCGACTTGCTTTCTCCTTGTGATCTCCGTTCACTTATCATCGATGGCCGACCACACTTAATCACTTTAGCCTTGCTCTTGAGGTGACCGATATCTCGGTTCACCTTCCATCAGTTCCTTCTTTGTTTGGCAAACACTACGATCTTGGTTGCTTCCAAGATCGTTGTCTTCTGTTCACTTGATAGCTACTGCATTAGCTGACTTTCCTTAGTCAGCTTCTGAAGTCTTCTTTGGATCTCCTTGTGGAAGACTTCATCACGAATGGCCTTACAACTCAATCTTGATGCTGATTGGGTTGGTGCTTAGATCTTCTGTTAGCCTGCATGCCATTCGTTGAGTGCTCTCTGGTTTCCTTGGATGTAGCTTGCGGCTTGAACGGAGGCTTCGTTCCTTTGGATATGCAGGAGTGCTCATTTGTTGAGAGCAGTATATGCTCTCGATTCATCCTTGGCATTGTGAGCACTTCTTCTTAGGTCGTAGTTACGCACTCTACGATTGACTTGACTTGTGCGAGACACTACGATCGAGATAAGATCTTGACACTCGATTTACGCCTTGTGCTTGTTGTCTTCATCGATCTTGCTTGCTTGACTACGATCTCTGCATGTAATCCATAGGCTACTGAACTCGAGTGTGATCTACGATCCTTGACTTGGCCCGGCATCGATAGACTCTACGACTACGAGTGTAGTCTCGTTTTCTGTCTTGGCTTTGGCGGATGATCGGTCGGTCTTCTCGTGGCGAAATTTGTCTCTACGATTACGAACATGACTTTCTCGGCACACTACGATCCAGGAAGCTCTACTCGATACACTACGATCCTTCTTCGTTTCCCTGGCGGTCTACGAACTCGAGATCTACTATCTTGCATACTCTATTACGCCTCGATAGCTCTCGAGTTAACCTTGACTCACTGGCGGACTACGACTTACAGTGCGATTGCTTTCGATGATCGAGACAAGCCTATCTATTACATTATAAGATCAACCTAACAAGCTTGATCTTTCTATATTTATAGTCCTTGTACATCATTTCTTTTTAAGGACTTTACAAAAAGCTATTTTTGCTTATGTAGGATCAACCTAACATATTTGATCAATTCATTCTAAAGTCCTTGTACATATATTTCTATTATCTATTAAAGGACTTTCTGACTTTTCTTAATGCAAGCATACTTGCATATTCATTCATATATATATATCATAATCAAATCATATAGGAATATCATTCACATGTTTATTCCTGACAATCTCCCCCTATTTGATTATGACAAAAACATTAAGTGCATATGCATGTTATGAATGAATCTTATATACAGTGAGCAGTTGTATTACTAAAATAGATCATCATGAATGTCATTTATATTGATATGGCAATTTATATATTCGGACATTCTACATCTGGATCAAGAACATACCTAATGAGTTAGAGATGTACCTCTTTGGCTCCATGTATGCTTCGGGATGTTTGTTGATCAATTCTACTCATCGATTGTTCTTCTTTTTCTTGCTCCCCACAGGATGATGACCCTTGTCTTTGCTTGGCTCCCTCTTGACTTCTTTACGATCTTCTCCCCTGGGACTTCTGCGATCATGGGATCATCATCTTTTGGCTCCCCCTCGGATGATGATTCTTTTCTCTGCTGCTGCTTTGCTTCTTCTTCTTCTTCTTCTTTGACTTCTTTTCTCTTATCCCCTCTGCTCTTCCTTGAGTGCCTCTTGCTCCTCTTCTTTCTATGCCCTCTTTTCTCCCCCTTTTTGTCATCAATCATTTGAGAGAGAAATTTGCTCCATGTTGGACATAAAATTTGCTCCATTAGGTAGGAGGAGTTGGCAACTTCAAACTTGAGTTCTTCTTGGTGACTCAAGTTACCTTTGAAAAACTATTTGGTCGTCAATCTTGTCGAGACGAGGGCTTGGATCGCTCTTGCATTGGCCTTACGAATTTGTAGAGCATACGCTTACGATCTTGTATGGCCTTACGATAGATGTTATATCTCTCTTGGAGTTTGAGCGATATCGACCATAGTAGCTTGAAGCTTGTCTTTGGAAGGAATTATCTCCTACTCTTTGTCGAACTTACAGGATTCTTCGGTGAAGCGAGAGATATTTTTCGCTTAGATCATGAGAACTCTTCTGTAGTTCTGCTCCACAAAATAGTTTGATCCTTTTGTTGGGCGGTAATTTGGTTGAGCATCGGTTTGGACTCCACGATTTTCATTCTTAGGCATGATTTTTGAAAGTGCGAAGAATCGAATGATCGTTGAGTTCAATCCTTTAATGTGAGGATGAGGAATGTCGGATAGTAGTGCTTGATCATAAGAAGGCTTACGGTTTTGGGCTTGAACATCATCATCCGTGTAGAGTGAAGCAGACTCTACGATCGGCTCCTTGGTCATGACTCTTCGTCCTTGAGAATCCACTCTACGATCGTGGGGATGTAGAGGTTTCTAGCATGTCGATAGACCTTGAAGTGAGGTGGTTTGTGATCATCTTTGTAGCATAACTTTTCACCTTGGGAAGTTTTGAGCTACTACGACTTCCGGACTTAGAAATTGCTTGTAACACTGGTGAAGTAGCTTCCATCTTTTTCGGTGTGGGCCTTGAGCCATGGCATCCTTTGGAAGAACCATCTCATCATCTACGATGGAGCATCGGTAGATCATTTGACACTTCCACTCGATCCTTCTAGCTAAATCTTGGGGGAGAGAGAAGGCTGGATAATCTTCTTGATAATCTTCTTGTTAAATGCGCTTCACGAGGTGCGAGAACTAGAATCTTCTTCAATCTCTTCTCTCTTGGAGCTGAACTTTCTTGATCATTTTTAGTAGAGACAAATCTTCTTCTTTGCATTTCATCTCTCAGAGAACCTTCTTTGGCAGGATCTTCTTGATTCATCTTCTTCATTTACGTTTACTTTCTTTCTTACAGGGTTCTGGACTCATCATCACTCAATTCAATGATGGCATTTGATTGACCACTTTGCTCCTTTTGGAGGCAAACTTGGCTTGTGATCGTAGCTTTTCCTTCTTCTTGGAGGTTTAGGTTTGGGAGAGTCGGACTCTTCTTCTTCTTGAGACTCGACTTCTCGGTTTCGTGAGCAGACTTCTTTGAGGTTCGACCATTTTGGGGATGCAGATTCTTCTTCATCATATCTCATCAACTTTTGATTCATCGTGGGGGCTTCTCTGGATTGGAGGGGCAAGTTCTTCTTCTTGAATCTGACATTACTTGACCTATCATCTTGGGTCATTGGGGCGAGTTGCACTTAGAGATTGATTTTGGTCATCTTGAACCTCTTCTTCATTCATCTGAGTGACTTGCTTTGAGGATTAGCCATGGGGCTTGAGCATTCTTCTTTATCGGTGAGATGTTGCAATTTCTTCCATCACATCGACTTCATTTTCATTCTTTGGATGTTGATTGTGGAGGGCCGAGCCTTGACATCTGTTTCCTTTTCTTCTGCTGACTCTACGTCCCTTTCTTCAGCAGATGTACTATTTTGGGAAGCTGAGGCTGGTTTGGTTTCCACCTTAGCTTTCTTGTTGATAGGCCCTTGAAGTAGCCTGTTGCTTCTCCTCTTTGTGGTTTCAACAGTTAGAGCTCTTTCTTCTTCAACTTTTTCTTTGATGGAGAGACTCCTTGGTGGGGCCTTGGCTTTCTTCACATCATCAGCTTTTTTCACACCTTTTGATTTTTTTGGTTTGGTGTGATTTACTCTTTGAGTCTTGAGTCATCAGAAGAGCTCTCTGCCTCTTCTATCTTCCTCTTCTTTGTAGAGGCCCTACTGCTGCTCCCAGCTGTCAGCCTTTTGTTCTCCTTAGGGTTCTTCTTCCAGTTCACAAATAATTGTGGAGACATCACTTTGTGCACATTCAAAGTTTCTCCCTCATCATCCTTGATTTTCCCTCCTAGCTTCTTCTTGATACAATACTCGTGTCTTCCATGAAACACCTTAGTGGGGGTTTTTCGGTGGACTTCTTCTTCTCGACTTTTTCTACCCACTTGGAGATCGATCGAACAAGATAGCTCCAAAGTCGATTTGTTTCTTGAACTATTATTGACATTATTTTCAAGCTGTTGGTCGATCACTTTGTATCATATGCGGTGTTCTTTTGCGATATGCACTTTCCAACTATTTTAGCAAGGAATTCATACTCTTCAGGAAACTCCTTCTTCTTCATGTCTTTAAAACTAGGGTTTCTTTGGTACCCCATAACCTCCTTTGCTTAGCATTCGGTATTGACATTATCAAGGTTCTTGACCCTTGGTTAGGAAAACCTAGGCATTGATTGAGGTCGGAAGATTTTAACCCGAGGTGACCTTTAACCTTGGTAATAAGGGTTTGGAATTGATGGAGGCGTTTGAGTAGAATTCTTTAACGGTCGATGTAGACTCGAGTATTTGCCTCAAGGCATTACGAGAATCGACTTTCTTCACAAGCTCGAGAATATCCCTGAACTTCTTTTCAGATTTCTCAAACGATTTGGTTCTAAGCTGAATGCCAGTGATTACTTGCCAGTTTTCCATTTTGAGTAGTTCGAAGAATGTGGGTATCTGATTTAGATATGTTTATAAGAGATGGCTGAGTGTAATTTGGTAAGGCTCTGGAGGGTTAACTGATTTTGGCTCTTGAGAGGATTCTAGGGTTTGAAAATGGGAGGGAAAGGTTCGATAGCTTTTAGTAGCTGTCTGTGATTTGAAATTATCTTTAAAGGCGGTTCCTCTAACTCTGCATAATCGGTGATGTGTCGATCGTCCATTGGTTTCCACGTTGCCCGATAATGGTTTGTAACTCCCCATAACTTTTTAGTTAGATGTTTCCTTTTAGAAGAGTAGTCGTTTAAACGACGTGGCTCTGACCGTTGACCTTTTGATTCGTAAAGTAGCATGATAAAGCAGCTATGGACTCTATGATTCCCATTTTTTACTCAACGATCAACTTTTGAGAGACGTTGCAGTGGATGGCTTTGTCTTTTATCCTTACTTTGATGCAGCATAGCTCAGTCACTGCTGTATTCAAACTTATCTCCTTAACTTGAATAGTTTAACAACTTTCTCATTTTCCAAGCTCCTTGTGAATTGGAGTACACTTTGGCAGGACTACGATCGTCGAGTTGTATTCTACGATCGCTGAGGTTGTACTACGATCGTTGAGGTAGCACTACGATCGTTGAGTTTGCACTGCGATCATTTTAGTTCTCTTCAAACTTGACTCTACGATCGTTGACTGACTTAGTCCTTGAGATGAACTTGATCAAGCATTCCTTCTAGGTTAAGGTAGCTCAGGAAGGGCCAACCTCTTAGAGTGAGCTAAGTGTTAGGTTTGTCCCTGAGGCGCTTTCCAGATGAAGTACTATAGTAGTGATTTGCAATGACGTCTCATCCGACCGTTTCTGATTAGGAGGTCTTCTACCAGCTTTAGACAACTGCATTGCTGAAATCGTCGTGTCCTCCTGCTTCTTACACTACGATCATATGTTTGATCGTAGGCACTTCACGATTATGGGTTGGGTGGCTGAAGGGTTATCAGTAGTACGTTTTGAGACGTTCCTACTGACTATGGATCTTCATTTGGTTCATCAGCCACAAAGTTTTGGGACTCTGTGTAAATTTGGTACAACTTTTTTAGTAGTATATCTCGGTGTTGTTGTTCCTTAATGAGATCCTTTTTGCTCCCCCATTGTTGATATTTGTCTTCCCGGATAGATGTGATTCCCTCTTCTTGAGTTCATTTGAAGGTAGCCTTGCATATCTCCTTCTGACTGGAATCTCCATCATTGCTTAGATTTCCTTGTATCGTAGAGATGAGTATTTTCTGGACTGATCACTCTACGATTATTTGATAGCACTATGAACGTAGTCTTCTTTGATAGTTGTGTTTGTGAAGTTCTGCTCTCGCAATAAGTTCCTCTTGAATGATACTCGATAATCTTATGTTGTGAGCTTTCTTAAGGATTCTTCCCATATAGCATTCTGGACTAGCTTTTGAGCACATAAGACCCTTTCCTTATTTGGCTGAATAGCTTGCTTCCATATCTGATTAGCGACCATGTGAGCTCCATTACAGTTAGCTTCGGAGGGTCTTCAAGGACGAGGCTTGGACGAGATAGGAACTCTATCAGAATCATCTATGAATTGTCCTTAGCCTTCTGCTGGTTGAGTCTTCTTGACTGAAGTCTTCTGCTTCATCATTCCTTAGTGTGGTCAGACTGACCAAGTACCCGCAGTTTTAAATATATTTCTAGTTTTGGTACCCATAATTAAATGGGTCTGCTAGGTTAGTTTTCTAAACCCATGTTCCTCTTATTTGGATAATCATCATATTTATCACCAATGAGACATATTCATGCATGCAACTATCTTATGATAATACATTTTGAGATGCATGATGGTGAGTGTGTGTAGAGTTTGGCATCTAATAACACACTCTCTATCTATGATGGTTTCATCATTTCTTTGGGTTATGTTCACAATGTTTAAGTGTTCACAGAGTGAGAATCAACTCTACGATTTAGGAGTATCTAGTTGATTCATTGAGGTGATCGATTTCTATGAATCGGTGAAGATCCTCTTGCAAAAGCCCGATCATGCTACGTGTGTTGTCAAACACTTAGAACATAGGCTTGTACATACATACTAACTCACCGGTAAAGATTACTTCATATAAAAGTTCATTAGGCACTGTGATGCTCTTATGCCCCATTTGATTTCCTTGAGATGTCATCTTCAACCTAAAACTTGGATGGAGAAAAAGTTTATAGTCATTTGAATTTCCATCCTCAGGTTACTTTCTCTCTTCACCTTTTTAGGTAGATTATGACTCCTTGACAGAATATTGTTATATTTCATAAGAAGATGCTATTATGATGTACATTTGTAATGGTGAGGAACCGTACCTTTTTACTGGCAGTTACTAAACAGTCATTTAACTTAGATACACTGAGTTTAGGTATTGATGTGCATAGCTTTACTTTTGCTCCTGACAGCTTATTGCTCTTATCGGCCTTTAATCAATCAGTAGTGGTCTTGAAGATATAGGTCAAGAGAATCTCAGCATCAAGATCTTTGATATCCTTTATCTGACAGAGTTTGCACCGAGCTGTTGGTTGGCCAGACATAAGTTTGAGAAGATCTTCTTTCTTCTCTCGATAAGCATTTCTTAGCATATATGGCTTCTTCATCTTTCAGAATGGTGGGTGCTTGACTCCTTGTTATTGATGTCTCTTGAGTTCTCTCGTTTGGTCTTAGGACTACAAGATTGACTGTAGGCTAGGATTGGTCTTGTTGATGTACCGATAGAGACCATGGACCAATCTGAAAGCGACTTGGTGTATATACACATTTAACCTATACACAATATTTCCAACATGTGAGCTCATCTGCATATAACAAGTTACTTACTTCTAAACTAAGTTTAGAACAATGTTAGTGCCTGGGATCAGACTCTAAGTGATTCGATTTTGAATATAGCATAAGAACCTGTTTTGATACCAATTGTTAGTTCCCAGAGGGCACAATAGATCTAGAAGGGGGGGTTGAATAGATCCTTTTTATTTCAAATACTTTTATGGTTTATATTATATTGTTCATAATTAACATATGACAAACATAAGAATCTTTTCAAGCACAATGGAATAAGTAAAAGATCCCTTCATTGATATATTCATAATCATACATACATTGTTAAGTAGAGTAAGTTTAGTTGTGTAGAGTTAAAACATTCATAGTAGTTATATAGGTTATAGTACATAATGTAAATGACATAATGTAAAAGACTGAGGGTTTTAAGTGGTTCGGAGACTCAAGCTCTAATCCACTCTTACGCTTTCAACTAGCGAGATTTCCACTAAGGAAAGGCGGCACCACGAATCACTAAGATTCCTTGAGGCCGGTGACCTTGGGACTTGATTCACTAAGAACTCTTCAAGGCTAGCGACCTTGGAACTCCTCTAGTTCCCTAGGAACTCTTCAAGCCCAGCAGGCTTGGAACTTCGTTTAGTCCCTCCGGACAAGGACCCTTCTGGCCCTGGCTTCATTTAGTCCCTTCGGACAAGGACCCCTCAGGCCCTGGCTTTGTTGAGTTGTTTGTTTGTTGTTGTTGGAGTCGGTGCTGAGCTGCTAAGATGTCTTCATGCTCTGAACATCTTCTATACTTAGCAGCTTGGCTTGATCATCCTTGAAGTGCAGCTGAGTGTTGCATGATGCTCAGCTTCTTTGGTTACTCAACCACTTCGGATGACCCCTTTATGAACTGCCTTGAAGATCCTTCTCCTTGGTACTTGATGGCTGCACATGATAGGCTTCCAAGATGACTGTAAGCTCTTCTGTTAGGTACTTAGAAGCTTTCTCATGCTTGACACCAAGATGGCATTTGTGATCTCCTTCTTCTTTACTTGATGCCTTCTCATGATGGACTTTCTAAGATGTTGTAGGCTCTTCTCTATTGTACTTAGAGTCTTCCATGATGGACATCAAGATGACATGATGCTCTTCTTTCTCTCGGTAGATTCGAGAACACTCTTTTAAGTAGTAGAACTCTCACTTCTACATAGTAGAACTCTCACTTCTACTTCTTTCTTTATCATGTCTACGAGTGTTCTTGGTGGATCGTAGAGTGAGCCTTTGGACTCACTATCTCACATGGTTTAGATCGGTCCACCTTCTCTCTCAAACTCGACAACTCCAGTGACCTTTGATCTTTGAAGCTCTTTCTCATTTATACTTCTTCCCAATCCTTGGTTGGAAAGTAGCCATTGAAGGCTATTCAAATATCTTCACAGATCTTGAGTTGTTTGAGGTAGGCGCTTGATGTGACATGTCATACTTTTTACGACCTTCTGATCTCTTTGTTTCACCTACCTGTCGGATGTATCACTTTAATGTCTTGGGCGGTCGAAGACTTTATTACCTCTTTTCGATTTCTCGATCGAGAGGTTGTCCTATTGCATCGATGCTCTCAATAAGCACTTGTCCAAATATTACCCTTTAGATTGAACCTTTGCCGATGCTTGGTCTTGACTATTCGAACTCTATGATTACGATGCACGTCTTCAAGGACTGATGGTAGTGTCTTGTTGAGTGTTGCTCATTGGTGGTAGAGTTAACACTACGATCTTGAAGAGTGTTGATTGGATCTTCAATGTAGAACACCTCTTCCTTGTATTATGCGATTGCTTGATACTTCTATTTCCTTTCATTGTTCTCGGTGATGGCCTAATTCCTTGCTCTGGTCCCTTACGAATATCAAGACACTTCAGATTTGTGGCGCGTCCAGCTTGCTTTCTCCTTGTGATCTCCCATTCACTTATCATCAATGAACTGACCATGCACTTAATCACTTTAGCCTTGCTCTTCAGAAGCTGACCAGTATCTCGGTTCACCTTCCATCAGTTCCATCTTTGTTTGGCAAACACTACGATCTTGGTTGCTTCTAAGATCGTTGTCTTCTGTTCACTTGATAGCTACTGCATTAGCTGACTTTCCTTAGTCAACTTCTAAAGTCTTCTTTAGATCTCCTTGTGGAAGAATTCATCACGAATGGCCTTACAACTCAATTTTGATACTGATTGGGTTGGTGCTTAGATCTTCTGCTAGCCTGCATGCCATTCGTTGAGTGCTCTCTGGTTTCCTTGGATGTAGCTTACAGCTTGAACCAGAGGCTTCGTTCCTTTGGATATTCTAGGAGTGCTCATTTGTTGAGAACCGTATATGCTCTACGATTTATCCTTGGCATTGTGAGCACTTCTTCTTAGGTCATAGTTCTGCACTCTATGATTCAGCCTCGGCTTGTGCAGACACTACGATCCCGAGATCAGATCTTGACACTACGATTTCTGTCTTATGCTTGTTGTCTTCATCTGATCTTGTTTGACTACGATCTCTGCATGTAATCCATAGGCTCTACGAACTCGAGTGTGATCTACGATCCTTGACTTGGCCCGGCATCGATGAGACTCTACGACGACTACGAGTGTAGTCTACGTTTCTGTCTTGGTTAGGCAGATGATCGGTCTTCTCGTAGGCAGGCTGTCTCTACGATTCTGAACATGACTTCCTCAGCACACTACGATCCCGAGGAAGCTCTACTCGATACACTACGATCCTTCTTCATTTCCCCTGGCAGTCTACGAACTCCGAGATCTACTATCTTGCATACTCTTATTCTGCCTCGATAGCTCTCGAGTTAACCTTGACTCACCTGGCAGACTACGACTTCTGGTGCAGTGCTCGACGATCAGATAAGCCCGTCTATTACATCATAAGATCAACCTAACAAACTTGATATTTCTATATTTATAGTCCTTGTACATCATTTCTTTTTAAGGACTTTACAAAGTTGTTTTGCTTATGTAGGATCAACCTAACATATTTGATCATTTCATTCTAAGTCCTTGTACATATATTTCTATTATCTATCAAAGGACTTTATAGCTTTTCTTAATGCAAGCATACTTGCATATTCATTCATATATATATATATAATCAAATCATATATTAAATAGGAATATCATTCACATGTTTATTCACGACAAGACTACATCCTCTAACTTAATATCGGTTATATTATTTTTAAATGACATATAAATTTTTTAAATATTTATTATAATTTATCATGAATTTTCAAACAGGAATCATTATTAAATGATTTAAATATTAAACAATTCTATTATCATTAATATTTAATTAATATTAAACTATTAATGAAATCATTGCCAAAATATTAAAGTTATTTATAATAACTTAGAATATTTTTAAAGTATTAATTTTACCCTTTAATAATTTTTAAAACAATTTAAAATAATTACCTTTAATATTAAAGTATTAATTTTTTATTTATCAAAATATTAAAAGTCATTAAGTATAACTTAAAATATTCTTAATTCATTTATACCCCTTTTCAAATAATTTTAAATTAATAAAACCATTTTTAAACTATTTATTTAATATAATTAATAAATAAATTTATTATCATTAATATTAAATTAATATCATTAATATTAAGTTATTAATGAAATTATCCTTTAAATATTAAAAGTTATATTTTTATAGCTTAAAATATCTTTAAACACTTTATTTTTATTTAAAATGATTTTTATAATATTAAAATCATTTTTAAACTAAATTATTTAATATAATTACCAAATAACTTTAATACCACTAATAGGAAATAATTGATTAAATTTTCCTTTAAATATTGTAAGTCATATGTTATAACTTAAAATATTAATAAACTCTTTATTTTCATTTAAAATAATTTTCTAATATTAAAATCATTTTAAACTAATTTATTTAATATAATTATTAAGTAACTTTAATATCATTAATAATAATTAATTAATGAAATTTACCTTTAAATATTGAAAGTTTTGTTTTATAACTTAAAATATTTTTAAATGGCTTATTATTATTTAAAATGATTTTAATAAAATAAAATCATTTTAAACTTATTTATTTAATTCATTTATTAAATAACTTATTTATCATTAATATTAATTTATTAATGAATTTCATCACAAAATATTAAAAGTCATTAAAAATAACTTAAAATAATTTCTTATATCATTATGTAATTTTAAATGATTTTTCATGTATTAAAATAATTTTTAAATAATTTATTTAATATTATAATTAAATAAATTAAATACTTTTAATATTCCAAAAATATTAAATATTTATGAAATATATTTAAAATAATAAAAAATTAATTTTAGGACCTTAAAATAATTTTTAATAATTTATTTTGTATTTTTAATAATTAAAACTAATTTTTCTATTTATTTAATAAAAATAATTAATTTTATTAATAAAGCTGTCATTAAAAGGACCTATAGGTTTAAACTGTCATTATAGGTGTGTTTGAAAGTTGCCTGTAAACCCATGACAGTTAACGAGGTAGCTTGTTTCACCCACCATAGATTTTAAACTGTGATGATTCTGGGCCTGATCTTGGTCAGAGCTTGTAGTACTCATGCAAGACTACACGATCCAGCCATCAACATGATCATATAATAACACGATTGCAAGATATAATGATTCAAACTTCTTGTCAGACTCAATCTGGATTTTTTTGGGTTACCCAGAAACCCAGATTGTTCGAGTGCATACTTTGTGGCTTAATCGTAATCATTTTTTGGTCACTAAATTTGTGTCATTAAGGTCTAAATCGAGAGTACTAGTATCATAGAACATTTATATATTACCATCATAGTTCAACAACAACACAATCATAAGTTATTATCTGGTCAAAGCATGTCAAAAGGCATGTTCTTATGGTTTCTGGAAATTCCAGAAACTGTATCCGTGACCAAACGGCTAGGTTTGACCAGCCACTCCATTCGACACGTTGATGTTTTGGAGAATATAAAATCATGGATCTAGAGTACAAATTACAGGCTACAGACTGAATACAAACACATAATCAAAACACATAAAACATGACAGATCAAGTCATTTTAAAAAACCTTGTGAGACACTGTTTTATGATTTCTGGGTTACCCAGAAATCGACTGGTCATGCCCGGTCAACGGGTTTTGACCACGAATAACATGAAATATATACATGTAAAGGCTGTGATTCCACTTTTAGATGACAGACCACATGTCAAACTACAGATCCAAAACTTAAAACAAGAAAAATCACAAACAAAGAAAGATTTGTGGCCACTGACATTCATTGTCAGGCCACAGAAGAAATTTTTCTAAATTTTTGTAAAACCTCAAATCTGAGCCTCTAGATGTTATGGATCTAACATCTAGCAACCCAGATCATCATTATACACTATATTTAACATGTTTAACACAAAAATTTTATCATTTAACAACAGATCGATGGACAGATTTCTTGGCTAGGGTTTATACCGTCTCTGATCAATCCTTGATTTTGTGCTTATGATTTGCTAAGGGTGATCGTGGGGCTGTTCTTGGGGACTAATATGCTAAGAAATTTCGGAGGTGTTAGAGAGAGAAGCTCAAGGTTGAGAGTTTGGCAAAAATAAGTGAGCCAAATGATTTTTCTCTCTCCAATCTATATATACACATTTAGATGCAATGAACTTGCTAAAATATATTGTAAGACCCCAACTTTTTAATGAATAAAATCGAATTTTCTCTATTTATTATTGTGAATAATAAGGTGTTAATTTGATATAATGCTTTGGTTATGGGTGAAATGTGCAAAATTTTCAAAATACGCAAGTGGTTATAAAATATTCATTTTTGTCGGGGAATATTCGTTTGGTCATGGAATATTCTTTTCTATCGGGGAATATTAAATTTAATTTGCTAGTAGGTCATTTGTGGGCCCCGTAATGAGAATAAGCTGTCGGATGAAGAAAATGACAAATTTGAGTTTTTATAAATAATTGGCGTAATGGTTACCAATTAACTTTGTTGGAATACCCAGTGGTTAAAATACGATGTCTACGCGTTATTGCGCAATGACATACACGGTATTACCAAGTATTTTGAAATTATTGATTCTTACGTAAGAAGACACTACTCAATAATGGTTACTGATAATTCTTTGTTCAATATTTTATTTTATTGATTCAGTAATTGTTACGTTGATATTTTATATTATTGTTATTCAATAATTGTCCTTTGCCTGATATCTCCATTATCAGATAAATAATTCATATTATTTGAATAATATTATTAGATAGCATTATTGGCAATGTCTAGAAAGTTCTATCAAGGAGAGGTTTGGTCACCTAATTGCACACCAGTAAGGAGAAATCCTTATCGGAAAGCCCCCTTTTTCCTAGGAACGGCCTGGTTGTCATAATTGTGATTCTGTAATATTATTTGTGAATAATTAATTATTGATTTATATGATAAGGAAATATTTATTTTATGTGTATATAAATGATGGATATATTTATTTTTATATGGATAAAAATGAAAGAATTAATGCTGAGGTGTTTTATCAGTATTTTATCGGTGTGGAGGTATTAAAAATCATCCGTTTGTGGATTTCAGATATTTTATGTTTGGAATTTAGAAAAACTCAAAGCTACAAAGTTGTAGAGAATTCGATTTCAGGCAGAATGGACATAAAATTCTTATTTTTTTGATAAACGGACTATTTTCTATGAATTATTGAAGTTACGGAAAATAAAATGATTTTTATTAATTTATGGGTGGGACCCACTCTTGTTTGAAAATAGGTGGGCTGCTGGAAAATTTCAGTTTTGGCATGCTTGATGGCTGGTCTTGGTAGGTGGCGTGGAAGGAAGAAATAAATATATTATTTTATTATTTTAGTCTCCTATGACGTTCTAGCATTTTCTTATAAATAGGTGCTTATGTTAGAATTGAAAATCACACCAGAAACATAAGTTTTCTCTCTCTATATTATCAAGCATATTTTTGTGAGTAATTAGATACTTTGAAAGTGTCTTTTCAGTGCAAGTTTCCTTCGGCATTACATCTGATATTCCAGTCCGAAGTACTGCTCTTTTGAGGTAAGGGATTTTAAGGGTTATTATGTTTTTCAGTTCGTACTTTTTTCGACCTTCAGAAAATTCTGGAAAAATTTGAAATGATATTTTGATGAGTTTTATTGATTGTGTCCAAAAATGGTAATTTTTGGATGTATAGATTAAGAGTTATGAATTTTATGAGAAAAGACTATTTTAAAAGTAACCGCTTATAACTCCTTGTGGTTAACTCCAAAATTGATGAAATTTTTATTGGAAGTATATCTATATAATATCAGTGTACTCTGTGAATTTTGGAATTTTTGGATAAAAGTACAATTTATGATAAATGTCTAAATATTCGGCGGTTTTGGCCATATGAAAAATAGTAAATGAATTTTAAAAATTCCGGGAAAAAATATATGTTCAATATGGGACTATATTCTGCTAAATCCCAGAAAATAAATATTTTTGGGACTGATTTGGTATTTTTCATGAAAATAGACTAGTTATGAGTAAATGAATTAAATATGTTATGTGAAGTAAGAAAATTAAAAAATAGGATTTTATGGCTTGATAATCCTACATGAGGTATATGCAGATTTTTTATGAGGGTTTTGGTTATTGGTGATGAAATCTTATGAGTTTGGCATTTTAGGATGATTAAATGCATTTTTTAGTAAAGTGTATACAATTAAAATAAATTGTTTATCAGTTTAAGAAATTTTATTCTTTCAATATTATTATACCGAAATATTGGTATGGATTTTATTGTAGAATTTCTACCTTTTTTATGTCGGAGTTACTATTCACGAGTTACTATTCATGAGTTACTATTCATGAGTTACTATTCATAGGTACTATTCACGACAAAATTGGTTTCTTTTTCTGACCAAATTATCATTGATTTATGAATCTTACTCTTGAGATTAAATCTATATATTGATTATATTGTTTTTAATATTATATATAACATTTTTATAACCTTAATGATGATATTTCTCTTTGACTTGAGTGTAAAGATGGGTAGATTTTTGGTATGATCATGACTATGGAATATCTTTGGCCTGTAGTGCAAAAATGAATTGTTGATGAATATCTTTGGCCCGTAGTGCAAAGATGACATGTTGTTGCATATCTTTGGCCAGTAGTGCAAATATGAACTGTTGACGAATATCTTTGGCCGTAGTGCAAAGATGAAGTTATTAGTATGATTATGAACATGAAATGTGATTTGGTGTAACCATGATCTTTGATGTTTCAGGTAAAGATAGGTGATGAAAAGTATCTTCGTCCTGGATGAGAAGAGAAATTTAGAACTACAATTATGATTATGAGTTATTCATATGATTGTGGACCAGAATGATTGATTGATGTTACAGGGATAAAACATTGTTGATGGATTTTTAACATGGAGAATATAATAGACTTTATAATCTATTTGACTCTTCTAATGGATTGCTCGTTCCGCTGCAACTATGGTTGAAATTTTTATCATCTACCATATGTTCTAAATCTCTGATTTATTATTGATGAAGGCTATTGATAATTTAATTATCTTTAGTCATGATATTCTTTACTGAGCTAGTTGTGCTCACCCTTTTGCTTCACAATTCCTTTCGGGTAATAAAGAGTGTATTTGGGTTTGAGGCGAGGGTATGAGGGGAATAGAACGGTGGTCATCATTTAGTAGTTATATTTGGTGAATCAACTAGGGTGAGGCGAACCCAACGTTGGAAGGGTATTTTGCCACTATCATACAACATGTCTAATGACATACAACCTCGTGTCATCATAAGACAAGGTTGTGCTCATCCACTTGCTGAGTATATTTACGAGCACTACCTATACAATCTTGGTGTTTGTTTGAAGTATAATTCTCAATTAGAGACAGTTGAGATAATGATATGTAAAGAGAAGGCTCACCATTGGGAAGAATATGATAGTAATCTTCTCATTTTTTTTGGGGTCTATTGGGTCAACCAAGGATAATTCTGTGGCCATATGATATCTATCATAACCTAGAAGCACGGCCTCCCATGTACGAAGGTTTCCTTGAGCACTTCCCAAAGATTCTAATTTCTAAAATATTTTTTGACTATACCTTTATGTAAGGTGTCATTGTGACGTGCTCTCTAAGGTTTGGATGAGAGTCACAGTTGGTATATATTTGTATCCAAACTCACAGCATATGTGTTGTTGTATTTTGCACGACAATTGTTGTAATAAAATTGTAGTTGTTTTCTGTACCATGTATTTGGCGACTCAGAATAGGTTGGATGGAATGGACCTGTTTTGGGGTTGTCACATATATGGCTGATCTGCTGGAATTTAGTCACATGGCAAGTCAATGGTTGGTCACCAACTACATTATGGCTAGATTTACAAGTTTTGTACAATAATGCAACAAGGGGTAAAATTGTCATTAGCCCTATGAATTTAATGGCATTTTAGTAACTTGTCAAACCCTTAAGGTTTAACCCTTAGGGTTTAACCCTAAGGTTAGCACATGGAATTAGTAGAATTTCCAATTTAGGGTTTGTAAAAAAAATAATAAAATTTTAGTTTCTAAAAATTGTAATTTGGGTTTCTTAATCAATTAGGTTTTTAATTACTTAACAGTTTGCTAATTAGGTTTAGGAGACACTAATTAGCATTACTCTTCCCAATTTAGCGATTAAGGTTTACCCTAATCAAATTAGGGTTTATAAGTTAGAAAAATAAAATAATAAGGGTTTATTAAAAAAACATTAGGGTTTTGAAAATTAGGGTTCTCCCTAATTAGGGTTTAACAGCTTAAAACTAGGGTTTTGACATTATACACATAATTTGACCAACATTATCAGTCCACACACATACAGTACATATTTACGGCACTGAAATAAAATAATATTATAATAAATGTTATATAACATATTTACTTAGACAGATTTTAAAGTCTCATTTGACTTCAAACTAGGGTCTTCAAATACCGCATCATTATTGACCAATTCGTACATACAATACTTATTTATAGCACTGAAAAATTAAAATATAATTAATATTATATTCTTATTCTCATTCCTTGATCAAAATCCAAAATTAGGGTTTTGGATTCCATATCTGATTTATCTTTCATATTTAACCTTAATAATTAAGGTAAAATAATTAACTTAATAATCTATACTAAAATTCATATAATAAAATAATTATTATAATTATTCTAAAAATCATTTCATATATTATTTAAATAATAATATATAATTATATTTTCATAGAAAATAAATAATAAAAATATTTCTATTTATAAAATTAATTATTATAAGAATATAATTTATAATAATCAATAACTTTAAAATAAAATTATTTATAAATATTCATGTAATAAATATATTTTTATTTATCACATAAATACACATACACCTTATCTTGTACAAATCCTCATCTTTAAAATAAATAAAAAATTTATACGCAAAATTTTTGATTTATTTATATAGAAAATATCAGGTTGTTACAGTTATTCTATGTATATCTATATATATAATAGTAATATATTGTGATGATATTATTCTAATATTGGAGATCTATATTACTAATATTAGGTCTTCGGATAAAGCGTTATAAATTGTGTAGCAGTAATCAACGGTTCAGGCAAGTTTATTTTTACTTAACTCTACTAAGAGTTGTTTCATTTAGATATGCTTATGGATAATCATTGCTGATTGCCATTGTAGAATTGACTCTATACATATTGCATGTATAAGTCAGGCATGAAAGGCTGATCACCTTCATTATCGTTCGATCCAGATATATTTATTCATGTATAATACTTGTTCAGTCAAAAGTTTGTTCCTGCTAGTTCACAATTATATTGTTGAATTATAGCCAACTTATTATTCAGATTCTTTTAATCATGATATATCGTTAAATTGTTGAACTTAAACTTGTTGGCCAATCTTATGTTCACCCTTGCTATATCATGATAAACATTGCAGATTAAGACGAACGCGTCGGATACAAGGAAAGGTTAAAGACAATTCCAGCTTATAGTTAATATGTGCGATTAGATTTGTAATAGTTGTATAATAAAAATGTTATGTGTTAAATAAGTTATGATTTGTGTATTAAGTTAAGGTTACTCGACTTTGGGGAATAGTGTGTAAAGTTTAGTGTATAAACAATTTATGTTTATATCTTCCACAAATATAGTAATAGTTATAGAATGATTGTACCAGATCCGCGGTGATTTGGGACCCGGATTTGGGGCTCTCAATGTTGGTATCAAAGTTGTAGGTTATGAAGCTTAGGTAGGAATACATGAGACTAATAACCGCAGTGATTATGATAAGATCTAACTCACATAGAGTTAGTTGGGTCGGTAAGATTCAAAGATGAATCTCGGCGGGTTATAAAAGATATAGAGTTCCCTAACTCTGATAATAAAGTTGAACAGTAATGGTGAATAGATAGAGTTTAAAAGACTAAAAGTACAGTGATAGGAGATCGTAAAACAAAACGATCAAGATATAGAAATGAATCGTAATATATACGATGAGATCACTCCGTGATCGGATAAGGTTATAGTAAGGAGAAGGATCAAGCGAAGGATTAAAAAGTTTACAGCAAGATTGATGGGTGTCAGTTGTACTATGAATTGGAACAGATTCAGGAAAGGATTATGAATATGAGTTGAATGAAATTCGTATTGAGAAGGGAGTTAAGATTAGGTGGGGATTTCAATTGAGGACTCGTGTCAGCAACTGAGTTGTATGATTCCTTGTGTGGGCGGGGAATTGTACTTGGTGTAAAAACTACTTAGTTCTTGCAATGATAATCATTGAAATGTTTGTGTCGCGCTATTTGCTATATGCATGTTAAGAGGGTGATTCCTTTCTTTTGTGTAGAACATATAGATAGGTTATAGGTAGAGAATATAAGGTTAAGTATGAGTTCTTAAAACTCATACTTATGTGACATTCTTGACTCATAGTTATATGAAATGTTTATGAACCCCTCACTGAATGGACGCCAAAGGTCTGACTAGGACAAGTTCTTAAACTCATATGATTGTGGCAAATAAATGAACTCATAAGTGTGGTTTGACGAACTGGGTATAGTTGTGTGTAAATGGAGTATTAAAGATTATAGGAACAGATAGATTGTTAAGCCAATGATTATTAGTGGAGACATAAGTTTTCCAAAACTCCTAGCTATGCTAGACTTCGGAATTTTGACATCAAGCTAAATACGCACTATGTGCTTTTGAATATATATATATATATATATATATATATATATATATATGTAGACTCATAATCATTTTTGAAACAGTTTAAATTATAATCTATGCTACTTATTTCGGCTAACCGCAAATGATTTGAAATATCAAAATATATTTTATTTATCACTCATGTACCATGTAACCTGGTGGAGAGATGATAAAAGTTGATAGAGTTATAAATGCAGGAATACTTAGTGTGAATTCAATCTAAAATCGTTGTTCCACTATTGTATGATGTGTTATGACAAAGTCATATAATGACGACATCCTCAAATGGACTGTTAATACAGTACGACATCATGACGTCATTCTCAAAAATATTTTCAAATTTTTAAATTTTCCAACGGGGTTTGGCTACATCTAAATAATTCGATTGAATTGAATTATTGATATGAGTCTACGCTATTCGATTCAGCTAGACTACTGTTTATGAAAACTCTAAGTGTTCATTGAAAGAAATTTCTCAAACCAAATTGTTTTGGTGCGGAATCCAATATGACTGAGGTAAGAAATTTAGTGCGCCTAAGGCGGATAAGTGGAACAAATTGTTCCGACCAGCAGTACTTGATCAGTACAGGGCATATCGGGCTAATCACCCTTTGTGTTCGTAAGTTATTCTGGTTTATGGATGAATTTCCATATAACCTTTGCGAAAATGACAGACAAATAGTCTATATGACTCCTCAGCACAATTTTAAAATATTACTCTTGTGAGTGGTGTATTGGGTAGCATGTGAATGTGTGTGAATGGTGTAAGGTAAATTTTAGGGACGAAATTTTTAGAAGAAGGGGTGAATGTGACAACCCGAGAATTTAGAAAAATTTTAAAATTTTAATTAATTGATTTAAGGTTCAAAATTAGAACCTAGACATAAAATAAGTGTATGCGTTTGATATTTTTGAGAAGGAATTTTGAGGATTTCAAAATTCTGTGAAGGAGTTCGGTGAATTATTCAGGATTAAGTGTATATGTGAATATGTTCTGTGTATATGGTCATTTATGTGTTCAGAATGTGGTTAAGGGTCAAGGGTTGACCAGATAAACGATATTCGTAACAAACCCTAGTTATATATTAAGAACGTCAGCTGTGACACCCCCAAATCCCTGTACTTCATTTCCTCAAGATTTGGTGTTCACTTAATCAAAACATTCATATCTAACTACCCAATCATAATATAATTGAATAAATAAACCTGCCCATACAGGAATTACATTAAATAAAATCTCCCAGGTTATCTAACCTTTACAAAAATCATTCATGCGGAAAATTAAATAAACTTCATTACAATCTTTAAACCAAAGTCTGATAATAAAACTATCAAAACTATTACAAGTCTTCAGTACTTGTTTATCTTTCCCTTTCCCTTACTGGTGCTAGGTACGTCACCCTTTTCAGCTTTAGCTGTAAAAATTTTTACAGGAAAGAGTGAGAAAACAAGGCTCACTTTGAATAATCAATAAATAAACTTTAACCTTTACATCACTTGCCAAATACTAGGCTTAATAGAACTGAACAATATGTTCTATTAACATTATAAAAATCATAACATTCACTGAGGGTCTAATGACCATGAACCATGTCCACAGTTATAAGTAATCTTTCAACTTTAACTTTAATAGTCATACGACTATAAGGACTCAAAGGTACTTAGGGGGATCAATCCTTCATACATGTATTGTATACAAACATTTCAGCACAAAGTATAAAACTAAGTGCAACCCCTAAAAATAGGTTGTTCATCTAAGTATTTAAAGTACAAGTTCGCACCAAAGTCCGTTTGGTTTGGATACACTTCAAGGTAATTTGGAGTTCAACGGACATCAACTAGGGACTAGTCGAATAAAAGATAATAACACTATGTTATTGAATGATCATAACTGAATAAACATTTCGTTCTAAGTTCATGCTTTAGGAATAATCTAATAGCATAGCAATTGAATAATCTATCATACCTTGCTTTGAACAACATTAAGCTAAGGTTATATCTTAGAATTTAATATCAAGCATGCATAACAACAATAATTTGAACGATAAACTGATTTAACAGAATAAATGTACTTGCATGCTAATATAACAAGTTTAGAGTTAGGAAAAACTTGAATAATCATAATAACTATCTCGACGAAAGTGTGGAGATGGGAAGCTTGTATCATCATGAATAACTATATACAATTAAGTTGCTTAATGAAAATACTTTTACTCAATAAAGTATAGAATTATGAAATTTGCATAACGAAGATTTAGGATTAGAAAACTTGCTCAACTATTATAAAAGTAGAGTTAAAGAACTTGCCTTGCGCGTAGATTAAATCGTTATAATCTAAATCACAATATCCTATATACATATGTTATCATAACGTTATCAGTCATTATCAATTCTACATCACGAATGGTTTAAATGTCTAACCACGTAATCACATTATATTCTTAAAACGATAATAAACTCGTTAGGTATTAACACCACGTTCGTTCAACACATTACAATACTAAAATAACAGAATTATTTGGTCATATAGCATTACAACTAAAAATTTTAGACTTCTGTGCAAGATAAAAAGTCATTTCTGAGCATTCTGCTAAGTGGTGCCGCGGTGCCACAGTTTGAACTATGGGTATATCTTATTGCTTGATGTGGCGCTTTCGGTAGCGAGAAATGTATAAGGACTCGTGACTATGACGCGAAGTCCGTGCTCAATATTGACTTGACTACAATATGAAACATGAAGTCTGGTCAAGGTTGATTTTGGCGCTATAAGTAGTCGAAAGTCGGTGGTATGAATTTTTACTGTTGGTACGCGAAACTCACAGAAACCAAACCAAGAACAGAGCAAAGCTACTGTCTTAATTTTTAACACCAATTAACATGTATAACTTCACGTAATTTACACATAAATGCTAACAATCATCCATATACCAATTATTAACAATTGAACAACGATTTTAGAAACACTGTTTATCTTTGAAACCAAAATTTTATAACTCAAAACTCCATTGTTAACACAGTAAGCATTGTAATCATAGTTAGAAAATAATTTGATTTTTTCTAACTATATTATATTTAATTCTTACCCAATTCATATAATCACAGTTAAATTTCATGATTATCATACAATACAAGTATAAATTTTGGTACTCTGAAAAACATACATTCATACATGTTTATGTTCACAGTAAAACTATTTCTTTTTCTTTAACACATGATTAACATACCACTCATATATATATATATATATATATATATATATATATATATATATATACATGCTAGTTATAACAATTATAACAACAAAAACATATAATACCAAAACAAATTCTAGAACAAGGTTTACAGACATTTTTTTGTAAAAACCTTATACAGAGTGAATGACTTTCAAGAACACAGAGACTTTAGACCTAATGACGTAAAACATATATGTCAACATAAACATAAATTAAGGTTATAAACATATACCTTTTGTTGTTAAGAAATACTTGTCAACAGAACTTGTTTTGGACAATCACGCACTTGGCTTCCTCTCAAACTCCCTGAACTTTTCCTTTCTCTTTTCTTACTTCTCTCAGTATTAGACTAGGTACTAACAGTGAGCGTAAACCAAAACTGATAAAAGTATACGTAAAATAAAACTGCTATGGCAATAATGAACCTACTTATTATATCAATTATCAAACATATAACGTATAACTTATAAATATATATTTTATTTATATATTTATTTTATTTATTTTATTAATAATTTAAAATCCAAAAGAAATCCAAAAGCCATAGGCTTTGTTTGGCAAATCATTTAAAATTAAACACTTAATAACCTTAAGCATTGTTTGGATAAAACTAACTTAAATTACTTTAATTTATTTTAATAACTCTTTATAATATAGTTATTTATCACACTTTATTTAATAACAATTTATTAAATAATTCACTTAATCACATAACTCAATCCACATAACACATTAATTATTTAACAAATAAATAATTAACTAAATCAAATCAATCAAATTGAACAATTATTTATCCAATAATAAACACATCCAATAAATATTTATATAAATCAATAAATATTTATAATTTACATTTAAAAAATCTGGAATGTTACATCATTCCCCTCTTATAAGGATTATGTCCCCAGAATCACAACTCAAACAACCCCTCTTATAAGGATTCTGTCCCCAGAATCACAACTCAAACAACACATTCGTTACATTCTTCCCTACTTATAAAGATTCTGTCCCCAGAATCGAAGACACAGATTAAACAAATAACTCAGGGTACTCTTTCAACATTTTCTCCTCGAGTTCCCACGTAGCTTCTTCAACATTGTGGTTCCTCCATATCACCTTCATAGAAGGTATTACTTTATTCCTGAGCACTTGTTCTCTCCTGTCAACTATCTGGATAGGAATCTCTTCATAAGACAAATCTTTCTCGAACTACAACGGTTCGTATTCGATCACGTGTTTGTAATCGGGTTTATACGGTCGTAACACCTAAATATGAAAAACATTGTGAATGTTTTCCAACTCTGGAGGTCTACCTCGTAAGCTACCTCTCCAACTTTTCGCAGCACTTCAAAGGGTCTAATAAACCTCGGGCTTAGTTTTCCCTTCTTACCGAAATGAATTTTCCCCTTCCAAGGAGAAAATTTTAGGAATACGTAGCTTCCTACGTCAAATGCACGATCTTGCCTGTGTTGATCAGCATACTTCTTCTGTCGGTCTTGAGCTGCTACCAACCTTGTCTTGATGAGTTTGATAACCTCAGCAGTTTGTTGCACTAGTTCTGGTCCTAGCAGTTGACGTTTACCAACTTCATCCCACCATAGTGGAGTTCTGCACTTTCTGCTGTATAACGCTTCGTAAGGCGGCATGCCGATGCTCGCGTGATAAATATTATTATAGGCAAATTCCACCAACGATAATTGTTCTTCCCAGCTTCCTTCTAAATCCATGACGCATGCTCTCAATATATATTCCAATATCTGGATTGTTCGTTCGCTTTGGCCATCTGTTTGTGGATGATAAGCCGTACTCATTCGCAACTGAGTTCCCATGCTTTCTTGTAGTCTCTTCTAGAAGTTTGACGTGAATCGCGGGTCTCTATCGGACACAATTGACACTGGCACTCCATGTCTCAAAACGATCTCCTTAATGTACAATCTTGCCAACTGATCAAGATTGAACCTAATCTTTATTGGTAAAAAATGCACTGATTTCGTCAGTCTATCCACTATCACCCAAATCGCATCGCATCCTCTCTAAGTAGTTGGAAGACCCACCACAAAATCCATCGTGTTGTGCTCCCACTTCCATTCCGGTATTTCCAACGGTTGAAGTAATCCGCTGGGTCTTTGATGTTCGGCTTTTACTCTTTGACATGTCATACATTTCGCCACGCATTTTGCAACATCCCTTTTCATATTCGGCCACCAAAAATGTTGGCGTAAATCTTGATACATCTTCGTGCTTCCTGGATGAATTGAATATTTTGAGCTATGAGCTTCAGTCAAGATTTCGTCTTTCAGCTCTGGTGTTGCTAGGACCCATATTCTTCTCTCGTACAGTAGTAATCCTTCGGTATCGATCTTATATTTTGTATCACTACCGTTAACCATAATCTCTTTTATCTTCCCACATTCTTCATCTTATAACTGAGCATTCTTCACCTTGTCCAGTAAAGTTGGACCGGCTTCTAACTGGAATAGGCGTTCGTCGGATTCCTGTGGAAATTTGATTTCCAGCTCTAGCTTTGTCATTACTGAAATGAGCTCCGCCTGAGTTGTTATCAGCATCAACTTCTCCCGACCTTTCCTGCTTAAAGCATCTGCAACCACATTCGCTTTGCCTGGATGATAAAAGATCTCACAATCATAATCTTTTATCAATTCCATCCACCTTCTCTGACTCATGTTCAGATCCTTCTGAGTGAAAATATACTTCAGACTTTTGTGGTCTGTGTAGATCTCACATTTCTCTCCATAAAGAAAGTGTCTCCATATCTTGAGAGCAAATACTACTGCAGCCAATTCCAAATCATGAGTCGGATAACCTTTCTCATAATCCTTCAGTTGTCTTGATGCATAGGCAATAACTTTGCCGTTCTGCATAAGAACACAACCCAATCCTTTGTGTGAGGCATCACTATACACCACAAAATTTCTGTATTATCCGTGAGGAGGTTAACACAGGTGCCACACTTAGCTTATTCTTCAAATCTTGGAAGCTCTCCTCACATTTCTCCGTCAAAGCGAATTTCATGACTTTCCATGTCAAATTTGTTAACTGAGTGGCTATCTTGGAAAAATCTTGAATGAATCTTCTATAATAAGCAGGCCGGTCCCAAGAAACTCCTCACCTCGAAGGTGTCCTTGGTTGTTCCCAATTTATTTCTGACTTCCACTTTCGATGGATCCTTTGAAATCCAATCTTTGTCAATCACATGACCCAAAAATTGTACATGATCGAGTCAAAATTCGCACTTAGAGAATTTCGCGTACAGCTTTTCCTTTCTTAGTGTCTCCAATGTCAAACGTAAATGTTCAACGTGTTCTTCTTGAGTTTTGGAATACACGAATGTAAATCGATAAATACCACTACTGAACTTGTCTAAGAATGGTTTAAATACCTTGTTCATCAAATCCATGAACTTGTTAGGGCATTTGTTAAACCAAAAGACATCACCGAAACTTGTAATGTCCATACAGGAGTTAAGAATGTCGTTCGGTATATCCTCCTTTCTTACCTTCAATTGGTGATACCCACTTCTCAAATCTATTTTCGAGAAGTACTTAGCACCCTTTGGTCAAACAAGTCATCTATTCTAGGCAGCGAATACCTATTCTTAATAGTGACCTTGTTTAACTCCCTATAATCAATGCAAAGACGCATTGATCTGTCCTTCTTCTTCACGAATAATACTGGCGCTCCCCACGGTGATACACTTGATTGAATATATTTCTTGTCCAGCAGCTCTTGCAGTTGCACCATCAGTTCCTTCATTTCTACCGGAGCCATTCTGTACGGGGCCTTCGATATCGGTGCAGTTCCTGGCGTTAATTCGATTACAAACTCAATCTCTTTGTCAGGCGGAAGTCCTGGTAAATCCTCCGAAAATACATCTACGAATTCTATAACCACTGTTATCTCCTCCAGTTTCACACCCTTTTTCTGAGTATCGACTATGTAAGCCAAATAACCCACACAGCCTTTACTTAACAACTTCTTAGCCTGCATAATCGTCAGACATTTCATTTATCTAGGCGATTTGCTACCATAGAAAACTACCTTTGACGGAGTCATAAGGTGTGCACACTTCTTGTGGCAATCAATTACTGCTCCATATTTGAACAACTAATCCATTCCCAAAATAACATCAAATTCTCCAAGTCTAATTGGGATTAAATCTACCATCAGGATATTCCCTTTAATGTTCACCCTATATTTCTTATATACGAACCTAACAGGAATCACTTCCCTATTCGCAGTTTCTATGTTCAAAGGGAAATTAAGTTCTTCTCTAGGCAATTCTAACCTCTTAGCAAATTCATCAGATATAAACGAGCAAGTAGCACCCGAATCAAATAATACATAAGCATTAATATCGTTGATTGGGATAATACCTGACACCACATCTTTAGATTGCACATCATCCTGTATAGTCATGTTGAATGTTCTGGCTATGGGTTTGTTTGATGTTGTAGGTCCAGCAATGGCCCATGTTCCTCCACTGCTACCTCCCTTGCTTCTTGTAGTTTCTCCAACCTTCTTCTGAGGGCATTCACGAGCAAAGTGATCCTTGGATCCGCACATGAAACAGACATTCTTCTTGAGTTGGGTGCAATTTGGGGACATGTGACCTTCCTGACCACAGTTGAAATATGCATGTTTCCCCATCAAGCACACCTCCTTATGAAACCTCCCGCATGTAACACATGCTTCAGACTTCCTAAATTGCTGGTTACCCTGCTGGTTTCTAGTACCCTAATTTCTGTTCCACTTCCTTTTCAAATTATTATTGTTGTTGCCATTTCCATTGCCTCCGCTACCATTCTTCACTTCCCCCTCATTCTTCTTCTTCTTCTTCTTCTGTTCTTCATTGAATTTTGTCACTGCATCGCCTCCACCTTCAGCGAGAAGCGCGCTTTCCTCCATCACATTATAGCGTCTTCAAGCTGGAATAGGAAGCTCTTCTCTTGTCTGACCGGGCTTGATCCTGTTCAAATCTCTTCGCCTTACACTCGTCTGTGATGACCTGAAATGGCGCAAACCTCGCCAATTCGTTGAATTTCGATGCATACTTAGATACCATCATCGTTCCCTGCTTCAGTTCCAAAAACTGAACCTCTAACTAAATCTTCGAACTCTCTGGGATATAGGTCTCGAAGAATAACTCCTTGAACCTATCCCAGGTCATCACTCCTGGTCCTTCCCGGGTTTTATTGGCCTTCCACCAATAACTAGCTTCTGCTTTCAACATGAACGTTGCAAAAGCAGTCTTCTGTTCATCCCCTACCCTAGCGACTTCAAATACCTTCTCAATTTCCATAATCCAGGTAAGTGCATCGACCGGATTCATGGACCCACGGAATTCAGGTGGTCCAACCGCCTTAAAATCCTTAAACGTTGTGCCTTGGTTCTGAGGTTGATTCTGCAACGCTCCTGTAAGTAACGTTACTAGTTGTTGGACGGGATTATCTTCAACATCGTTATTATTTGTTCTCTCATTGGTTCTCTGTCGGGGTGGTTCACGTCTGGGAGGCATTTTCTATTAAAAAAACATCTATTAGACTATTACTCAACTTCTTTAAGTATTTGCTAACTACTTTCCTCCATAAAAGAAATAACCACATAACACATAACACTTTGAATAAAATAATAACTTTTATTTATTCATCATTACTTCGAAAAACATAAAAATAATAGCATCACTGCTATTTACATTCCTTCCCTGAACTACAAAAGTTACAGGACAACATCATCATTCTCATATCCCATGGTTACTTAACACTAGGGATTTACACATTATTTAACACTTATTACGTGCATAATAGGCACATTTCCTACGATGATCTATTAAGATACTTTGTAGCCTTTCGACGCTCTTCTTCCATAACTTGGAACATTGTTCGGCAATCTAACACGTATGATGGCAGAGTCTCGAACTGAATTGGATAACCCATGACCCGATCTTGAGCTTGATTGATCACGGTACTGAATACTTTATCCATCTCTTTCATCTTCATCCTCTTTGCTTGTGCGTCCCTTACTTCTCTTCCAGTTCGTTGATAAGCTTCCTCGTATGCGTCTTCAGCTCTCGCCCTCTTGGTAGCTTCTTCCTTCAACTTGTTCTTCAGTTCCACAACCATCTCGATAAGTTGTTCCTTCTGTGTCATTGCAGTCTGTTGTTCAGCTACTATCTCCTACAACTCCTCAACTTCATCATACATACGAGCAGCCATCGAGGTTAGTGGAGTCTCTTCCTCCTTGTCCTTGTCATCCTCATCCTCCTGTGGCAACTCCACGGGATCCTCCTTATCCGTCTCCACATCCTCATCTTCAACCACTGTGACCAATGGGGCTGACTCCCGTGGCAGTAGTTGTTCCCAAAAAACCTGAATGTCGCGAGGCTCCTCCTCTATAGGCATCTGAGGTCCTTCCTCTCTAGCCTGACTGGATTCTGCGACATTAGTCATCCTGACAACAAAGTTTTAAAGTTTTAATTATTAATCATTCTACTCGACTCTCACAAGCACATAAGTTATAAACACATAAGCACGTAAGTGTGTTATTATGATGCCCCCAAATCCAGGTCTCTTCCAACATGACATATGGTGCTCCACGGTGCTACAGTTCACACAAACAATCATTTGAAATGCCTCAAAAGAACGAATATGTCTTATATATATTCCAAAACAATACTACTATTCCCCAGGTTCTTTATAACCGTTACATTTGCTCTTGTCATAATATCAAATATTATCATTACAAACCTATATTATTACATAGTTAAACTACAAGTTCGCTTTAGCTTTCACTTTATCCTTGTCGAATCCTTCGGTACATTCGGTCTAAGCTGCATTCATATGGTTCAAGCAAGAGTGAGCATAACAAGCTCAGCAAGTACAACAATTTCATTTTAAAAGCATACTTGAAACATAGGAATCGTATATCTTTAATAACTGGATAGTAGTTACGAAGTACTATCAATAACTCAAAATAGCATTCCTTTTCCTTCAAAACATTTTATCATGACAATATTCAGTAAAACACTAATTAAGGTCCAAGACCATGAGTGTTTCATAATTTCTTTGAAAAGGACAACCCGACACAAAGTCCGTAAGTCCGACATATCTTACGAGCACTTCTAGGTGATCAGCCTATAGTACTCTATGTTAATCAACACTACATTCATTAAACGTGTATACGTTTAGGTTGTGCCAACCTCACGTGCCAATCGAATACTCGATGAAAAATACATTTGTTTATTCATATTCAGGCTTACCTTGAATCCGTACCAAATAGTTGGCGTAGGATAGCGTTAGAAATTCTATATTGAAAGTCTTGTAAACAATTCAATCGACTTATCAAGATTAGTCTAGCCTAGTTAAAACTGGCCTAGACTCTTTCTTTAAAACCATACATGCATCTCATAACTTGAATCATTTTAAAACTTGGCTAACACGAAGGTTAGACAAGGGTTTAAGAAATAACTTGCCTTCAGCGTCTGCTACAGTAAAATTATGTTCCTTTGAGTCTTTACGGTCTCTACAACACATAATCACATAATATACCACATTAGGTCATGAATGAACATACTTGGTTCCTAAAGAATCTTACCATTATTCTCAATCTAATCATATATTAGATTTGTTATTATTGGTTCCGACTTGCCGTCATTCTTTATATCATTCTTACCAACTTCGTTCTCTTATTTAACTTAATTGAAATCATTTCATTAATACAACTCATTTCGAGTTAATCATCTTTTCTTACGGCTTACTAACGTCCTTACGTTACTAATCAAAAATCGATCGTCAATGGTTATGTACGCTTATTGCATACCGTTTGCGTTCACATTCAATCAACTTTCTTTAACTCTAAGTGGTCACACTTGAGTTTTAATTATGACTTAACAATGTTTTATTAAGTCCCTTAGTTCGTTACTAAATAATTTCCCTTCATCTTCTACTTGAAACCACACTTTTCTGTCTAGCTTTTAAGGTTGGCGTTGCGGCGCCAGTGTTACTTTGTTATGTCGCGCTGCGGCGTCGCCCATTAGGGCTTAAAAACTGAACTTGGCGCTGCGGCGCGAGTCTCTTTGTTACTTATCGCGCTACGACGCTAGTTTGCAGGTGACACAGTCCACTTTGGCGCTGCGGCACCGGTCATTTAGGCATGGAGTCGCACCGCGGCGCGGACTCTGTGCCAGAATAAATTTGATAGATTTTTCTTTTGATGAGATTCCCGACCTCATAACTTCTTCGTTATAAGTCCGAATTGGCTCGTTCCAGAGCCTACGGTTCACAAATTACGTACTCTACGTGTTCATGCAAGAATTTTATCTATTCGACTTCGTTTGCTAAAATTCCACCTATTAGTCCATTTTTAGCGAAAAGCGATAAGCGTTAAGTGAGCGTTCAACGCCTTCGTTCCTCGTTCTAAGTCGAATCCGGCCATTTTAAGTCTATGACTCTATAATTCCAAATAAGACTTGTCTCCATTGAAAACCAATGTTTCCAAGCTCAATATCAAATTTGACTTCCATTCCGAGAATTTCACGAATTCGGCGATTGTCGTCTAATCGTGTGAATTCCAGCAAAACATTGTTACTTAAGATTTGTTCTTCGTTTCAAATGGATTTAATTCATCATACTAACCTCTTGACATACATACTTCATTAACTTATAAACATGATAAGTTATTACTTATTCTTGATGAGTTTGTAATTTATTAATGTATAAAAATACTTATGTTTCCATTCCTCATGACTTATGCCTTGTTTTTATATGACTCATTATGGTTAATGACTTTTAACCATTATTCTTACTTCTTATTATCATACTAACTTTATTAATGTAAACATGTTACAAGTTCTCACAAGTTCTTATACTTTCATTATAAGTTTATAACTTATTGATGATTGAATTACTTATTCATGACTTATACGGCTTATTAAGACTTAAGCCCTTTGATTTAACATTCCTTAGCATGCTAGTTCTACCAATACCCCTGTTGATCGATTTCGCAATCAATGAATACGTGCAAGTATACACGGTCAACAAGTAATAAAGTGATAAGAAAAGTATCGTTCCCACGAGGAATTATTTAATAAAAATTACCAAGTACTAACTCTTAACCAAATCAATTTTATTTAAACAATTTCAAATCGTGATTTTTCTAATTAAGAAAACTAAATTAACTAATTAAACTGAATTACTTTATGACTGAATTCAAATAAATAAAGATTAAAATTTCAATATCCCCAATTATGAACTATAAATCAATTATCCAATTATCCCAATCATTATGTCTACTGAATTGTTAACAGGAATTCTCAAATGTCAAAATCCTTTTCCAAGTGATCAATTGCCTTCTATTTAATTCAGATTAATCTTGCTATATTCCTATGCAAAATAATTGAATTAAACTCCTTCTAATCTCAATTCCTTATGTGTTACATGTGGTGAACAGATATTTCCATTCAATTCACAAACCTAATTATTCACTTTGCAAATAACTAAGTCACATGATATCATGCCCAGTTCTAACCCTAGAATTCCTCTTTCAATTCCTTCTAGAGTAACAAGGTAATTACTGATCAGATAATTAATCAATAAGCATAAGGCAAGATAAACAACTCACTTTAACATAAATAATTGGAATATAATGAATAACTAATTCATAGCCATAAAAAAGTTCAATTGAAATCTCAATAAAAGAGTTAGTTCATAATTAATGAATTAAAATCAAGAATCCACAATTGAATAGACATTAATAGATATAAGTATGATAAGAAAAGAGAATAGAATATGTTGTCAGCAAATCTGATGCGCCCCTCTTGCTCTTGCTCTTGATCTTCAGTGTTCTTCAATTTGCTTCAATCTCCAATGGCTAATTAAGAATTAGGGTTTATATTCTAATCTAATGGAGTGTTTAATCTAGTCTAATCTATGTATTCTTCCTTTATTTTATGTCTTACATCATGTATTTATAGGTTACAAGTCCAATTTTTAGCTTAGGAACAAACCCAATCCTATTTGGAGTCAAAAATGTGTCAAAATTCGCCCAAAATGCGTCCAGGCCGCACCAAGCCCTTCCTCTAGCGCCCCAGTGCTGGTCTTGACGCTCAGACACTGCTCCCCAGTGCCCCGGCGCTGGGCATAGGCCTATTTTGGGCGCCCCGACGCTGGCCCCAAGTTCTGACATTTTCTGCTCCGACGTCCTTTGGGAAAACAGCCATAACTTTTGATCCGGGAGGTGTTACGGGGTCTTCCACCTATCAAATCGAAGATATCGACGAGATCTAAAACTTTCATTCTTTGAGGATTGAGAAATGCTAGGCGGATAAAGGCTGAAATTGAGCTGGAAGTAACTGCTATGCAAATGACCACCCAAAACCATGACGTTCGACGTCCGTTCGTACAACGATCATAACTCTGGCATCCGAACTCCGATTGGAATGATTCAAAATGTTCCGGAAAGCTAAGACAATGCTCATCAATTTAAGTTAAGTTCCAAACCAAGAACATGAAGTAAACATGAAAGCCCAAATGATGTCCGGTTTGCTTTTCTTTGCGTTTTCTTTGCTTTTCCTTACCAATAGTCGCTCACACTGCTCCCAAGCGTATAACCTACAAAATGAACACAAAATGCATGAAAAGTAACTAAGACACATAAATATAAGCAACTAATTCAAGTAAAAGATATCGGATAAGTGTATATAAAATCCACTTATCAAATACCCTCAAACTTAAACTGTTGCTTGTCCCCAAGTAACACAACATAATGCAATGCAATGCAATGAAATGCAACTAATCTATATGCCTACGAATCCAGTAGTATTTGATAGAATCAAATCTATTCACTCAGCCTTAGAGCAATCAAGCAAACACGACAATACTTTATATCAAAACCAATCAATAATTTCCTAGTCAATCATCAAGTCTTAAACTGTTATTACTAGTATAGTGCGTGTGTGTGCTCAACAACCATGCTAACTCATATAAAATCAAATTTAACATATAACAAGTCTCTTCGAAGGCATCATACAGTGTAAACTCAAGAAATCTCAAAGATAGGCACGATTCAACTAAAATTAAACTCAACCAAATTCAAGGGTACATGCAGGATACTTATACTTTCTTTTCTTCCTTCTTTTTTTTTACACGGGGGCTTTTTGCTCTTTTTCCATGATTATTTCCCTTTTCTTTTTCTTTTGATAGATGGTTGGTGAGTGCGTTTTACGCTCCATCTCACGCTTGTGTTTATGGGGAGTGTTTCTCCTCAACCCACCACAAGACTCAACATGTTTTCTTTTTTCTTTTTTTTTTAAAGCTTATATACCCCACATATATTGAAAAATAACATAACATAAACATGAAACTAAACATGCAATAACGAACTAAATTAAACTCCCCCAAACTTAACAATTACAATGTCCTCATTGTAAGAATATAGAGATAAGTAGAAGAGAACTTCCCTGTAATTAGCTAAGCGTGAGGTGCTGGTGGCGATGGTAGCGACGATCATTTTCCTATCCATTGAACCTCCAATACCTGCAATGAAGAGAGACAACATGTATTAGATTATAAGAGAACTTACTAAGAAAATTAATTTATATCTACTAAATAAACTAGTAAAGCATATAAATATAAAATTATCAGGTTGCCTCCCGGTCGGTGACTTGATTTATAGTCTTTCACTGACTTTATGCAGTTAATGCTATCCAATTCCTCTTGAAAGTTGAAGAACCCTCCATCCATCAGAAATAATATAGCTTTTAGTAGGTTCCCATTTACGATAGCCATTGTATTAAAGTCACCTAGCATGCTTTGTTTAGATAAGATCACATTAAAGAACGTCCAACATCTAGGTGTTTTTTCCATTGTGTCAGAGAATAGATTCTGGCATTGAGGCTTGTTAGACACAAAAATCTCTTCTTCTATCTTCTCTAACTCATTGAACCATGGCTTCGAAGCTGTACTCGTGTTTACGTCACAAGGAGTATTGCCGACGACATGACTACCTAGCGAACATGGTTTTGCAAATCTAACCGGATTCTTGAACTTTGGCGGAGAAGGAACTTAGGTTACTAATAACATCGGCTCCTCCTCGTTGGTAATCATAGTTAGTTCTTCACCGACCTTATTTTTATTATCCCCACTTGTCTCCTCTTTTTCAACATCTCGTGTCTCATCCAGTTGTAGATTTGGCTCAAGCACTTCATCAATTTCGTCATCCATGTCATAAAGCCAAGTGTTTAGAGGAAGGTTGTTTATGACTTTGGTCATTTGCTCTATCTGATCCGCAAGATTTAGAATTGACCCCGTTTGATTAATCCCTCTCTCCTCGAACTTGGACCACAATTCCTCCAACCTTGAATTTTCTTCTTTTAATAGAGGTTGATATGAGAATTCCGGCGTGTATGTTGGATTTGGAGTAGAGTATTGGTCTTGATAGTTGTAGCTCCATGAAAAATCTGGGTGATACCCCCAAACTTGTTCATAATTATCATGTGCATCTTGATTGAGGTAGTTACCACCATCTTTGTCTAGGCCCAAGATTGATGGTGCATTGATTACTCGGGTGATTGCCAAAGACAATAGTCACACATAACTGCCATCCTTCGACTCTGTTGGGATGTGATAACGTCCAACTTCCTCGAAAGTTCTTTAATTTGTACTGACATTGCGGAAAGTGTCACGAGTCTGTCAATCTCCATCCCTCTTGGTTGAGTCACGTTCGTGTATGGCCATTGATACTCAAAGTCATCCATGGTACCTAAAATGAGAGAAATATACGAAGATAATTAAAAATAAAAATAAAAAAGTTTAAATTAAGACTAATTTGATTGAAATTAATATTGGTAAAAAAATATTAAACTAATTCCCCGTATTGCGTAAAAACTTGTTAATCGATTTCATGATCAATGAATGAATGCAAGTATACACGATCAACAAGTAATAAAGTGAAAGTAGAGTATCATTCCCACGGGGAATTATTTAATAAAAATTACCAAGTACTAACTCTTAACCAAATCAATTTTACTTAAACAATTTCAAATCGTGATTTTTCTAATTAAGAAAACTAAATTAACTAATTAAACTGAATTGCTTTATGACTGAATTCAAATAAATAAAGATTAAAACTTCAATATCCCCAATTATGAACTATAAATCAATTATCCAATTATCCCAATCATTATGTCTACTGAATTGTTAACAGAAATTCTCAAATGTCAAAAGCCCTTTTCCAAGTGATCAATTGCCTTCTATTTAATCCATATTAATCTTGCTATATTCCTATGCAAAATAATTGAATTAAACTCCTTCTAATCTCAATTCCTTATGTGTTACATGCGGTGAATAGATATTTCCATTCAATTCATAAACCTAATTATTCACTTTGCAAATAACTAAGTCATATGATATCATGCCCAGTTCTAACCCTACAATTCCTCTTTCAATTCCTTCTAGAGTAACAAGGTAATTACTGATCAGATAATTAATCAATAAGCATAAGGCAAGATAAACAACTCCCTTGAACATAAATAATTGGAATATAATGAATAACTAATTCATAGCCATAAAAAATTCAATTGAAATCTAAATAAAAGAGTTAGTTCATAATTAATGAATTAAAATCAAGAATCCACAATTGAATAGACATTAATAGATATAAGTATGATAAGAGAAGAGAATAGAATCTGTTGTCAGCAAATCTGATGCGCCCCTCTTGCTCTTGATCTTCAGTGTTCTTCAATTTGTTTCAATCTCCAATGGCTAATTAAGAATTAAGGTTTATATTCTAATCTAATGGAGTGTTTAATCTAGTCTAATCTATGTATTCTTCCTTTATTTTATGTCTTACATCATGTATTTATAGGTTACATGTCCAATTTTTAGCTTAGGAACAAACCCAATCCTATTTGGAGTCAAAAATGTGTCAAAATTCGCCTAAAACGCGTCCAGGCCGCACCAAGCCCTTCCCCCGTGCCCCAACGCTGGTCTTGACACTCAGACACTGCTCCCCAGCGCCCCGGCGCTGGGCATAGGCCTATTTTGGGCGCCCCGGCGCTGGCCCCAAGTTTTGACATTTTCTGCTCAGACGTCCTTTGGGAAAATTCCATAACTTTTGATTCGGGGGGAGTTACGGGGCCTTCCACCTATCAAATCGAAGATATTGACGAGATCTAAAACTTTCATTCTTTGAGGACTGAGAAATGCTGGGTGGATGAAGGTTGAAATTGAGCTGGAAGTAACTGCTATGCAAATGACCACCCAAAACCATGACGTTCGACGTCCGTTCGTACAACGATCATAACTCTTGCATCCGAACTCCGATTGGAATGATTCAAAATATTCTGGAAAGCTAAGATTATGCTCTTCAATGTAAGCTAAGTTCCAAACCAAGAACATGAAGTAAACATGAAAGCCCAAATGATGTCCGGTTTGCTTTTCTTTGCGTTTTCTTTGCTTTTCCTTACCAATAGTCACTCACACCGCTCCCAAACGTATAACCTACAAAATGTATGAAAAGTAACTAAGACACATAAATATAAGAAACTAATTCAAGTAAAAGATATTGGATAAGTGTATATAAAATCCACTTATCAACCCCCATTTCTAACAATGGAAGAGAAAGAGAATTATGGTTTAAGAATACTTACTATTTGATGAACACTTGCTAAGCCTTAATCTTCTTATTGCTTCTTGTTTAATAAGAACTCTAGGTGTGACGAACGAGATTTTTGTAAATTAATTTTAATATTTATTAACTTAAATAAATATTTTTCGATGATTTAATTATTGGATTAGATAATTATTTTATGCAATTGTGGTAGATTAATTTAATTATGTGTTACATTTATTAAATTAATATAGAGAATAATTATTATTCGAAGTATTTATTTATGTGAGCTTATTAAATTAAATGAAATATTTAATTAAGCATGATGTTATTTAATTAATTTAATTATTAATTAGAGATTTAATAATTTGACATTATTTATTAATGAGAATTTAACTATGTGAATTTATGAGAAGTTATTATATTTTATTTATATTAAATAAGATATATGAATTATTGTGCAAGTGGGTGTGACATGAATTAAACTATATGATAAAAGGTTTTATTAAAATAAAGAGCTTTGAACTTAGTTTGCTAGCCAAATGTGGCCTTAGGAGGAGTTGGGAGCAGTTAAATCACGAATGGAATAACTAACCTCAACTCTGCGCATAAAGGTTCAGTCGAGTTAACGTACGTATTCTTCATTATTTGCTAAGTTGAGAGTCAGAGAAAATTCAAGAGAGAGTTCATAGGATTTGTGAGAACTCAGTGATTGAAGAAAGAATCTAAGTCTACATATATATATACTTTATTCTCAGGGTAATCTCTCCTTCCTAAATTTCTATTTCACGTATTCAAGTTTTATAAAAAATGGCTTTCAAAACTTCTGTTAATCTCTATGAATTGGGAATTGGTGTTGTTATAAGGATGTGTGTAATAATTCAAGAAGTATAGCATGTATATATATATATATATATATATATATATATATATATATTGCATGATTCCATATCATCAGTTTCATAATATTAGATCGTATATGATTTCTACAAAATTACAGAGTATGGGTTTTGGCCTTATGGCATTATACGTGATATTTTATGTATTGAATGTATATTATCCCTAAATTTACATTCGTATATTATTATTCATGTTGATACGAAGAGACCCAAGTTTAAATAAGCGAATTTGATTGTTATCACTAGAATCAAGTAGTGACAATTTTCATGTTTTATTTTCTAAACCTTCATGAACATCAAACTCAGTGAAATTGCATGCTTTAAATCTGTTATTAAGTGTTTAAATTTGTTAATGTTAGTATATAAATGTTAGGTTGTGTTTATACATGAATTATAACATGTGGGTATGTCTAATTTCGAGTAGAAAATAAGAAATTGGGAGAAATTGGCATGTTCTGCGATTTTTTTTGAATCGCCATTTCTAGATGTCTGATATGCCTGTGCAATACTTGTATGACACTACTATATATTTCATGTGCATCAGCTGACATGTAGCGCATATGACGTACATGACTAGTCCATGCTTGGCCATGTGTCTTATGATGGCAATGCCATGACATGACGTCAATGTCGTGGCATTAGGCAGTCATCGTGTGCATGATAAGAATCATATATAACAATGGGCATGCATTACCACTCTCTCGAGAAAAGTTCAAGAATGAGATTTTTAAAATGTTTAAGTCTAACAATGTGTTAGTGAATTAATATAATGAACATGTAAACATGTTAGAAGTATAATGTGATGATAAAATAGTTTTTAACATGTAAATAACATAATTACATGTGGATTGAATTATTGAATTCATAATTAGATTATTATTCATGAAGTGATATTATGTGGCAGTAAATGTGATAAATTGACTAAGTATAGTCAATAATTAAAGTAGACAAAGAGAATGAGTTTATGATGATTAGTTAAGTTATAATTAACTGGTATTGTGAATATGAATGGTATGTAGGATTAAATTCAAAGAAGCGAGTTTAGTTAAAAGTGTAACCTACGCTTGCGAGGCAAGTTTCCTAACCCTACTTGTCATTATTGTTCAAGTTTATTATTTACCTCTAGTAAATTATCATTACTATTATTCAAGTTCAAATATTATATTAAAGATTGACTATCTTTCAAAGCATGATTCAGTTATACAATAATTGTCCTATTGTATACTTCTTGAGATTATTATTCAAATTGAATATCATTATTGTTGAACCTTATTAGACTAGTGAACTTTATTGATTCAACTAGTCCTTAGTTGATGAACGTTCTAAATTTTAGAACCCTTATTGAATTATCCAAACCAAACTTCCTTTGGTGTGGACTTGAATGTCAAATGAGATGAACAACCACAGTAAAGGGATTTACTTATGCGTTAGCGTTAAGATATTGTGTATGATTATGGTACTAAAAGTGATCCCCTAAATGCGAGAAGAAGGTCCATAGTCTTACGAGTATTAAAGGTTTCAAGTATAACCCTTGATAACCTAGGACATAGTTCAAGGTCTTATGACCCTCAAAATTCTTTTGATTCTTGTTATTCATTCTTGATTCAAAAGTTGAGCTTTTATTCAGATGTCTTTGATTCACTCGGATGTTATTATACTGTTAATGCATTGTTATACTTGTGGGCAATAGTGCTCACTCTTGCTTATTAATAACATTGCAGTTAAGAACGAAAGAACTGATGAATCTTCCACTAGTAAAGGCAAGGGCAAAGTTAGCAAGTGATGAAGACATGTTATTTTATTTGATGATGTATTTATGTTAGACTTGAGTTAATGATGTTGTTTAAGACTTATTGTTTATATTTCCGCACAGATGTTTAAGGTTAGTTTAACCTGGGATTATGTTTATGATTCAGACGTTGTAAGCCTATAAATGGAAGATTTTATTTCTATCTATTGCATGGTTTGCATTTATTATGGGTAGATAGATAGATGAGATTTGTACAGTGAACACCAAATCCCGTGGAATCAAAGTACCTGGATTTGGGGGTGTCACAAGTTGGTATCAGAGCTGTAGGTTATGAACCTTAGGTGGGGGAACAACCTTAGGTAGTAGCCTTATAGAAAGAAGATAGTAATGGAAAACTCTTATCGAGTTCTAAGAACTGAATTTATGTAATTCATTGAAGATAATAAAAGACATTATGTGTTTATGTGTTAAAGTATGCGTTAGATGATACGACTTAGTAACTAAAACTTAAAATTTTGTTGTCAGGATGTCGAATGTTGGAGAAGCTAGTCAAGCTGGGGAGGAAGAACCCGGGTACCTATAGTACCTCTTGAGGAGGAACCCCGTGTACCTATAATGCAGACGGAGGAGAGCCCCAAGACATTCATGTCGTTAGGGAAGCAAGCAGTGCAGAGAGGAATCATCTCCATTGATCACCGTTGTTGGTCGGGAGTATGAACACAGGCCCGATCACGAGGAGGAATTGGTTGAGGAAGAGGAAGAGGAAGAAGAGAGTTATCACGGTACACCATTGATCTTTGAGATGTATGACACGTTATCTGATTATAACGTGGAATTCTGAGACGAGGTCCGAGATTTGGTGAGCGAGGGTTATTCAAAGATATTACTCTAGAGCGAGAAGGAGAGGAGATTTCGACTCTTCACTCTCGGTCGGCAAGCGTAGAATGGGATTTGGTCCATGAGAAGGTCAAATCCCGAAGATAAGGCGAGGAGATAGAGAAGTGAAGAAAGGAATCGAAGGAAACCTCAGAAAGGTGAACATAGCAGAAGAAGGAAGGTGGGTAAGAGAATCGCGTCGAGCTGATCGTGCAGAGGATGATAGTCGTGCAAAGAAAGCCAAGATTTGGTAAACATACTCTACGCTTAACAAGGCAATGAATGAGACTCAAGATCGAGTTTTGAGGTACCCAATCCAGTTCGAAGGACTACCATTGTACATGATGGATTGCAGGACGATGCATCGCATCTTAGAAGAGGAGCGTAGCAAGGCTAATCAGTACCTTGATCGACAGTGATATGATTTATTTAATTATGTGAAGAACTTAATTAGTTTTAGATGTAAATTCTGACGTGTTTATGAACGAAGGAATATTTAAATGTTTTAAATCCTGTGGATTCTTTATTCCAGGATAGATGATGTAAATAGCAGTTATGCTATAGTTTGATGTTAAAAACTTTGATTTGAATGAATATATATCAAGTTGTTTGAGATGATGTGTTAAATGAGTATGTTAAATTGTTGAGTAATGTCTTAACTATTTAGAGAAATAAATAAAGTTCTAATAAGCGTTTATTTAACAGAAAAATGCCGCCAAGGAGAAGACAACAACGTCAACCGGCTCAGGAAGAGTCAACCAATAATAACAATAATGTCAACGCTAATCCCGTGCAGCAGTTGGATTGGAGCCATGAATAATCAACCGCAAGCTCCACTAAACACAACGTTTAAAGACTTTAAGGCGGTGGGACCGCTAGAGTTCAAAGGTTCCATGAACCCAATCGAGGCTCAAACATGCATTATGGAAATGGAGAAGGTTTTCGACGTTGCTAGGGTTAGAGAAGACCAAAAGACCGCTTTTACAGCGTTTATCTTTGAAATGCGAGGCTAGCTCTTTGGTGGCAAGCAAACAAAAGCGAGGAGGTGAAGGTGTAATTACGTGGGAAAGATTTAAAGAGATGTTTTTCGAAATGTATTTCCCAACTAGTTCGCAGAATCAGATGGAGGTTCAATTTTTGGAGCTGAAGCAAGGAAACATGAGTGTACTTGACTACTGTGGCTAAATTCAATGAGTTGGCAAGGTTAGCTTCTACCAAGTACCACCGGCGAGAGAAAAGCGGAAGATTGAACAAGGACTAAAGCCTTGGGTGTACAACAAAGGTATCAATGTTTCAAATTAAACACATTTTTGCGAATATTGGAAAAGGCCATCCTCATTTGAAGGAGGAAGCGATCACGGTGACCAAGTACAATCAAGATCAAAAGAAGAAGAAGAGTGAAGGTGATGGAAATAACAAGGCCAGTGGAAGTGGTACAGGAGGTGGAAATTTCAATCAGAAGAAAAGGTGGAACGACAGCTCATCATCGGGGAATCGGCAAGGTAATCAGAAGAAAAGAATCGAAGCATGCCCGACTTGCGGGAAAGCCCATCTAGGAGTTTGTATGAAGAAAAAAAGAGTGTCTTTACAATTGTGGTCGGGAAGGCCACATAGCACCAAACTATCCAAACCAAAGAAGGGTGCTTGTTTTACTTGTGGTTGAAGGACCATCGGCAAGAGAGGCTGTCCCAAGAAGGGATTGGGAGGTCGAGGATCGGGAGAAGCAGGAAAATAACAATGGAAATGCCTTAACCATCACCGGACAAACCGCAACAAATCGACAAAAGCGCCAGTACTTTCAACATGGCCGGTACAAGATGCAATTCAATCCGTGATGTGGTGTCGGGTATCATTAGATCAATAAAATTAATGCTTATGTTTTATTTGATTCGGGTACTACTTGTTCCTTTATATCAGATGATTTTGCCAAGAATTTAGATTTGCCTAAGAATGAATTGGATTACCCATGAACATAGAAATTGCGAATAGAGAAATAATCCACATTAAAATGCGTATATAAGAAGCGTAGAGTGGATATTAAGGGTAATATCATGAGCGTAGATCTTATCCCTATTCGACTTGGGAAATTTGATGTTATATTGGGAATGGGTGGTTATTCAATTCTGAAAACGTAATTGATTGCCAAAAGAAGCGTATTAACCTTATGACTCGTCAAAGGTTGTATTTTTATGGTAGCAAGTCGCCTAGACAAGCGAGTTGTCAGCGATGATGCGAGCCAGGAAGTTATTAAGACAATTTGTATAGGATACTTAACTTACATAGTCGATAGTCAAAAGAGAATCCAGAAGGTAGAAGAGATCTGGATTGTGAGGATTTAAATCGACGTATTTCAGACGATTTACCGGGACTTCCACGGATAGAGAGGTAGATTTCGTAATCGATTTGCCGCGGAAGCGCTCCAATATCGAAGGCACCATAAAGAATGGCACCGAGAGAGATTAAAGAACTAATGGTACAATTATAAGAATTCTTTGGACAAGAAGTACATTCAACCGAAAGCGTATCGTAGTGGGGAGCGCCGGTGTTGTTTAATGAAAAGAAGGATGGATCGATCGCGGCTTCGCATTGACTACAGAGAACTGAATAAGGTCACAATTAAGAACAGATATCCATTACCAAGGATCGATGACCTGTTTGATCAATTGAAGGGAGCAAGATACTTTTCCAAGATAGACTTGAGAAGCGGTTATCATCAATTGAAGGTGAGACCAGAGGATGTACCGAAGACATCGTTCAGAATGCGATATGGTCACTACGAATTTTTAGTAATGTCGTTTGATCTTACGAATGCTCCTGCAGCATTTATGGGACTAATGAATGGTGTGTTCAAGCCGTTTTTAGACAAATTTGTGGTGGTATTTATAGACGACATTTTAGTATATTCCAAAACCAAAGAAGAACACGAAGAACATTTGAGGTTAACATTGAAAGTATTGAGAAGGGAGAAGTTGTACGCTAAATTTTTGAAATGCAAATTCTGGATTGAACGAGTACAATTTCTTGGTCACGTAATCGATAAAAACAGAATTTCGAAAGATTCATCCAAAGTAGAAGCCGTGATTAACTGGGATCAGCCGAGAACGCCGTCGGAAGTAAGAAGTTTTCTTGGATTAGCTGGATATTATAGAAGATTCATACAAGACTTTTCAAGATCGCAACTCAAAAAGCAATTTAACTCGTAAAAGCTATGAAATTTGTTTGGACGGAGAAGTGTGAGGAGAGCTTTCAAGAATTGAATAAGAGATTGAGTACGGCACCTGTGTTATCCCTTCCGGACAATACAAGAAATTTGTTGTTTATAGTGATGCGTCGCATGAAGGACTTGGCTATGTGCTAATGCAAAATGGGAAAGCCATTGCATATGCATCACGACAATTGAAAGATTACGAGAAGGGATATCCGACCCACGACTTGGAGTTAGCTGCAGTTGTATTTTCTTTGAAAATTTGGAGACACTATCTCTACGGGGAGAAGTGTGAAATATATACGGACCACAAGAGTCTGAAATATATTTTTACACATAAGGATTTGAATATGCGTCAAAGAAGATGGTTGTAATTAATTAAGGATTACGACTGTGAGATTTTATACCATCCGGGGAAAGCAAATGTAGTTGCCGACGCCTTAAGTAGAAAGGGTCGTGAGAAATTGATGATGTTAACTGCTCAGGAGGAGCTAATTTCAGAAATGGAGAAACTGGAGTTAGAAGTGAAGTATCCTATGGAGATTGATGAGAAAATATTTCAGATGAAATCTGGTACAACTCTACTGGATAAAGTTAAGGAGGCTCAACTTCAGGACGAAGAATGTAAAAATGTGACAAAGAAGATATCTAAAGGAACTGAACTGAGATTTAAGATGGATAAGGAAGGAATACTGAGATTTAAGAATAGAATCTGGGTACCGCTAGTACAAGAGATTAATGAAGAAATTTTGAGCGAGGCTCATAGTTCACGATATTCGATTCACCCTGGTAGTACCAAAATGTACCAAGATCTTTGACAACATTTCTGGTGGTCGAATTTAAAACGAGATGGTGCAGAATGTGTTGCCAAGTGTCTTACCTGTCAGAAAGTGAAAGCAGAACATCAGAGACCGAGTGGATTGCTACAATCGTTAGAGATCCCAGAATGGAAATGGGAACATATTACAACGGACTTCGTGGTTGGCCTTCTGACGACTCAGAAAGGCTACGACGTAGTATGGGTTATCGTTGACCGACTGACGAAATCTGCACACTTTCTTCCTATCAAAATAAGATTCAACTTAGATCAGTTGGCGAGGCTATACGTAAAAGAGATTGTTTTGAGGCACGGAGTTCCAGTATCAATTGTTTCAGATAGGGATCCGCGCTTCACATCAAATTTCTGGAAACGTCTTCAGGAATGCATGGGTACGCAATTACGAATGAGTACAACTTACCACCCTCAAAGCAGAGCCAGACGAGTGAGAGAACGATTCAGACATTAGAAGATATGCTAAGAGCCTGTGTGATGGACTTTAAAGGAAATTGGGATTATCACCTACCGTTAGTAGAGTTCAGCTACAACAACAGTTACCACGCTAGTATTGACATGCCGCCTTACGAAGCGTTATACGGCAGAAAGTGCAGAACTCCGCTTTACTAGAATGAAGATGGTGAAAGATAATTGCTAGGGCCAGAATTGGTACAGCAGACGGCAGAAATAGTCAAAGTGATCCGAGCACGACTGGTAGCGCCTCAAGATCGACAGAAGAAATACGCTGATCCACATCGTAAAAATATCGAGTTTAAATCAGGTAGTTATGTTTTCTTTAAGGTCTCTCCCTGGAAGGGGAAGATCAGGTTCGGAAAGAAAGGGAAATTGAGCCCAAGATTTATTGGACCCTTTGAAGTATTGCGTAGAATTGGAGAAGTAGCATACGAGGTAGCCTTACTTCCAGCACTCGAGAACGTCCATAACGTCTTCCATGTTTCTGTGTTACGACATTACAAAGCTGATTAAAAGCATGTAATTGAATACGAACCCCTACATTTTGAGAAAGACTTATCTTACGAAGAAATTCCTGTCCAAATTGTCGACCGAAAAGAACAAGTTCTCAGAAATAAAGTTATACCTTCTATTAAGGTAATTTGGAGGAACCACAATGCTGAAGAAGCTACGTGGGAACTCGAAGAGAATATGATGAAGAATTACCCTCATTTATTTACTTAATTATGTATAAGCGATTCTTGGGACAGAATCTTTGAAAGGGGGGAGAATGTAATGGGTCGAATTTATTGAGTCATTAAACCACGAATGGAATAACTAACCTCAACTCTACGCATAAAGGTTCAGTCGAGTTAACGTATGTATTCTTCATTATTTGCTAAGTTGAGAGTCAGAGAAAATTCAAGAGAGAGTTCAGAGGATTTGTGAGAACTCAGTGATTGAAGAAAGAATCTAAGTCTACATATATATACTTTATTCTCAGGGTAATCTCTCCTTCCTAAATTTCTATTTCACGTATTCAATTTTATAAAAATGGCTTTCAAAACTTACATTAATCTACGTGAATTGGGAATTGGTGTTGTTATAAGGATATGTGTAATAATTCGAGAAGTATAGCATGTTATATATATATATATATATATATATATATATATATATTGCATGATTCCATATCATCAGTTTCATAATATTACATCGTATATGATTTCTACAAAATTACAGAGTATGGGTTTTGGCCTTATGGCCTTATACGTGATATTTTATGTATTGAACGTATATTATCCCTAAATTTTACATTCGTATATTATTATGCATATTGATACGAAGAGACCCAAGTTTAAATAAACGGATTCGGTGTTATAACGAATCCATAGTGACAATTTTCATGTTTTATTTTCTAAACCTTCATGAACATCAAACTCAGTGAAATTGCATGCTTTAAATCTATTATTAAGTGTTTAAATTTGTTAATGTCAGTATATAAATGTTAGGTTGTGTTTATACATGAATTATAACATGTGGGTATGTCTAATTTCGAGTAGAAAATAAGAAATTGGGAGAAATTGGCATATTCTGCGATTTTTCATGAATCGCCATGGTCAGTGTCAGTAAGTAGCATACACGTTGCTACACTACTATATATTTCTATGCATGATGCCATGACTCAGCCGCAGCTATAGTGTAAGTGTCGTGGCATGGTATGCCAAATATAAGATTGTGAAGATCATATATATAATGATGTATGCATACCATCACTCTCTAGAAAGTTCAAGAATGAGATTTTTAAAATGTTTAAGTTTAACAATGTGTTAGTGAATTAATGTAATGAACATGTAAACATGTTAGAAGTATAATGTGATGACAAAATAGTTGTTTAACATGTAAATAACATAATTACGTGTGGATTGAATTATTGAATTCATAATTAGATTATTATTCATGAAGTGATATTATGTGGCAGTAAATGTGATAAATTGACTAAGTATAGTCAATAATTAAAGTAGACAAAGAGAATGAGTTTATGATGATTAGTTAAGTTATAATTAACTGGTATTGTGAATATGAATGGTATGTATGATTAAATTCAAAGAACGAGTTTAGTTAAAGTGTAACCTACGCACGAGGCAAGTTTCTTAACCCTACTTGTCATTATTGTTCAAGTTTATTATTTACCTCGAGTAAATTATCATTACTATTATTCAAGTTCAAATGTTATATTAAAGATTGACTATCTTTCAAAGCATGATTCAGTTATACAATAATTGTCCTATTGTATACTTCTTGAGATTATTATTCAAATTGAATATCATTATTGTTGAACCTTATTAGACTAGTGAACTTTATTGATTCAACTAGTCCTTAGTTGATGAACGTTCTAAATTTCAGAACCCTTATTGAATTTTCCAAACCAAACTTCCTTTGGTGCGGACTCGAATGTCAAACTGAGATGAACAACCCTGTAAAGGGATTTACTTATGCGTTAGCGTTAAGATATTGTGCACAGTATGGTACTAAGGGATGATCCCCCTAAGTACAAGAAGAAGGTCCATAGTCTTATGACTGTTAAAGATTTCAAGTATAACCCTTGATAACCTAGGACATAGTTCAAGGTCTTATGACCCTCAGAATTCTTTTGATTCTTGTTATTCATTCATGATTCAAAAGTTGAGCTTTTATTCAGATGTCTTTGATTCACTCGCATGTTATTATACTGTTAATGCATTGTTAAACTTGTGGGTAATAGTGCTCACTCTTGCTTATTAATAACATTGCAGTTAAGAACAAAAGAACTGATGAACCTTCCACTAGTAAAGGCAAGGGCAAAGTTAGCAAGTGATGAAGACTTGTTATTTTATTTGATGATGTATTTATGTTAGACTTGAGTTAATGATGTTGTTTAAGACTTATTGTTTATATTTCGCATACGAGATGTTTAAGGTTAGTTTAACCTGGGATTATGTTTATGATTCAGACGTTGTAACCCTATAAAGGGAAGATTTTATTTCTATCTATTGCATGGTTTGCATTTATTATGGGTAGATAGATAGATGATATTTGTACAGTGAACACTAAATCCCGTGGAATCGAAGTACCCGCATTTGGGGGTGTCACACTAGCTTTTCTAGCTTTTTCTCTCAAGCAAATAAGCTCTCAACTTTTAAGTTGGATGAAATACAACAACTCACAAATGAGCTATCTCTCCTTCTATTTATAGAAAATCCTAGATGAGGGCACCATGGTCATTAAACCATCCACCTCCTTACTATTCATTACCTATCCCTTAAGTAAACTTGGCCACCACACTCTTTGCTTAGCCATTAAGTTGCTTTACTTGATTGCCACAACATTTAGCCATTAAGCTAAATTTACTTGCTCATCACTTAAATTATCCCTTGCATAGCCTTTAAGTATACTTGATTAGCACATAGCTTATCCTTTACTTGTTCACCACATTATTTACTTGGTTATTACTTAACTTAGCCACTAAGTTTGCTTGCTCCCTACTTTGGATCATCCATGGGTTGCCCCATGGGTTTAAACCATCCCTTAACCCATTGGTTACTTACTTTGGGCTTTAGCTTAATTAGCTTAGTTTAATCATTTGGGCTTGTAATTAAACAAACATTAGGCTTGCATTAATTCTATTGGACTTAACCATCCTTATATTTAGGCCTTATCACACTTCCCATTGAATAATATAATTTCCTTCACAATTCAACAAATCCATTACATTTGGCTTAAAGCCTTATAACGTATTCTATACGTATAATTCTTGTATTGTAACTCATATACTAATTCATGATATACGATATACCATCATTCATACATACTCGTATAATACCTCGTATCATACTCGTATACTCTACCTCGCACAATTTACTTATCATACAATTATTACCCTAACTTCTTAACGCTTGATTTCCTAACGTTCTCAAATTAAGTCCACAGGCAAAATATTACGTTTTCCATAATTGAAATATTATTGGATATTCCATCTTACCTTGATATTATATCGTTACGTATTTCTCGAAAGTTTAAAAATAATTCCATAGCAGAAATGCGTGAATAGTATTTTTCAGAAAATTTCTCGGAAAGCTTTTATTTTTGTCTTGGAAATTCAAACACTTTAATTCTACCACGTAGCCAAAATACTACGACGTTCTGATATGTTTAGGTCATAGAACGACCTCCAATTAGCTTGCTCCCATAAATAATCAATTATTTTTATTTAATCCACATATTAAAATAAAATTTTAATTCTCCTAAAAATCCGATTTTTCTCGGGCGTTACATTCTTCCCTCCTTATAAGGATTCTGTCCCCCAGAATCTTGCTATACTTATCTACACAAATGAGGAAAAAAATTCTTCATTTTAATTCTGAGTTCCCACAATGCTTCTTCGACATTGTAGTTCTTATATTCACCTTTACCGAAGGTATTATCTTATCTCACATGATTTATCACTTCCGATCAACAATTTGAGTTGGAAGTTAAACACTTACCCATATATTATGTTATCTTCCTTTTATTAGTTCTTCTTTTATAGTTATTTGGAACTCAAATTCCTCTTTCAAAACAAGACTATACTTAGTCTTCTATTTATCCTGCGTCTTCTTCTTCATTTACTGGTACTCCTTGTTACCTAGTCGTATTTAATTAACTCGTTCCATTATCATGGATTGAGTCTACGTTATGAATAACATTTCTACCCCTTCATTCCGTAATTTAACATCTAACTCCTTTCTCGCCATTTCTATTATTAACTCAATCTGAGTTGTTAATATCGATAGCTTTTCCTTCCCTTCCTACTTGATGCGTCGGCTTCTACGTTTACCTTCCCTGAATGATATAAGATATCACAGTCCCCTCTCTACCGTATACTCAACTCCTTCTGTGTGGAGATATAATTTAGACTCTTAAAGTCCGTGTATATCTCACAATTCTCCCCATATAAATACTATCTTCAAATTTTAACTCAAAAACTTCAGCTGCCAATTATAGATTATAAGTAGGATAGACCTTCTTATAATCCCTTAACTGTCATGATGCATACACAATGACCTTGCCATGCTACATGAGCACGCAATCTCGCCATCTATGCGAAACATCGTGATACACTAAAAAAATTCCTTGTATAATCTGATAAAGACAATACAGGTGCTTCACTTAACCTTCCTTCTTAATTTCTGAAAACTATTTTTCTTACTTCTCATTCCCATCATACCTATTAATTACAATTATGTATATCTTTTAAGCTCAAATTCACGCATAGTGAATTTCGTATCCCACTTCTCCCTCCATAGTGTTTCTCACACTATTTTCAAATGTTCAGCGTGATCTTCTGGCGTCTAAAATAGACTAGAATATCACCAATGATCATTACAACATCCTTGTCCCAATATTATTCGACCTATCTGTGACGCCAATGGTACCTTCAACCATAGCACCTCACAAGAGAACCTATCTGTTTACCACCGACCTGTTCGGTGCCTCTTACGAAAAATCTAACTTCCGCACATTAGTCCACCTAAACGACATAACCAGAACTTGTCATAACTATAACGAGTTTTGAACGTCATCTTAGGTACCTCCTCCGTCTTCCTTACTTTCCATCGACTATACCGCGTACGCAAATCTATCTTAGAAAAATTCTTTGCCCCTTTCAACTGATCTGATAGATCATCGATCCTGGGCCATGGGTATTTATCCTTAATCGCTAACTTATTTCCTATTACAATAGTCGATACGCAACTGTAACGACTCACTCTCTTCCTTAACATCCTACTAACTTACATCAAGGTTAGACGACAATAATGTTCCGGTGATTTATTACCGTAATTTACTACCTTGGATTTTTTGGGCGAAGATTCACACTTTTCTTACAACTATTTATTATAGCTCTATGGTTAATCAACCCTTCATATGAGAGAATTTTTCAATTCTCTCAACATTAACATTACTTATCTACCCACACTTACTTACCTTTATTATCCATGAAACAATTTTCACAAACACAATCAATGAAAGTTATTTCCTCCTCCTCTACCTTAATGTTTAAAGGTATTTTTAATCCCTTTCAGACAGACTCCTAGATAAGTCTTTCCACGTGTCTTACACTCTTCGATCTTACGCTTAGGATCCCCTTGTCTCACTCCAGTATTCCCGGAGTTCAAAATTCTTTAATTTTTGCATACTGCCCCTGGCATTCTCTACCTTGGTTTTCCCTCTCCCTTGCTCTCATTCTTTCTCTCTTTATAGTATTGAGTCAATGCCTCACTACCATCCTCTGCTATAATCACCTTATCCAGAATGGTCCCATAGGAAACCCTCTGGAACACCGCAATCCTACTATAGAGCCAGAATTTCAAGCCCTACTCAAACCTACGAGCCTTCTTCTCCTCAGTGTCCACTTAGTGTGGAATAAACCTTGCCAATTCATTGAATTTGGCCGCATATTGGGAACCGTCATGTCCCCTAGTTTAAGTTCTAAGAACTTAACTTCCATCCTACCTCAAGACGCTTGTAGGGAAATAATTCTCAAAACCTTCTTGAATTATTCCCACGTTACCACCTCTGTTCATTACCACAGTAAGCCTCCCACCAAAAGTTGGCTTCCCTTTTATCATGTAAGCCGCAAAAGAAATCCTTTGCGCCTCCACTACGTTTGTAAAAACAAACGCCTTCTCTATTTCTTTTACCCAGGTCTGGGCCTATATTGGGTCCGTCGTTCCTCTGAACTCCGACAAACCTATGCTTTTAAACTCTTTAAAGGTAGTCATTCTAGCTACCCTAGGTTCCGCGAGTACTCTACCCCCGGTTTGGTTCAATGCAGTCATTAATAAATTAACGAACTCTTGCATAGGGTTGTTTTAACTCCATTGATTATCATTACGTGATTCCGCTCCTTGCTTACATTATCTTCTTCTTGACGGCATTTTCTGATAAAATAAATAAAATTTCATTATTAGCTATTTACTTACTTCGTTATTAATCGCCACATACCAACTCACACCATAACAAATCATTTCCATGAAAACTTCATTATATTCATATATTTCTTCATTGTTTAAAACTATTTACAACTTATTTTCCATAGCCAACAGCTATTACATTTCTATCCCGTAATTGTACTTCACAAAAGTTGAGATTTTCAAAAGGACTACCCTTTTTATATAAAAGAGGGTTTTACGTCACTACACACATATTTATAACTCTAGACATCTAATAATGCATAATAGCATCCTCGTGTTTCTCATTTGCAATCGCCGCTACAGTATCCCGACTAATAGTATGTCGAGTCTGTCCTGACTCATTGGAATTACAAGCAACTTTCAGCTTGAAATTTTTATGAGCACTCTCATGGATGTAAGACATCTGTGCTATCTTCCGATTCTTCTCCCCCAGTTCTTTACGAAGCTCATCGACCTCCTTCTTAAAATCCCTAGCCTTATTTATCATGAGCACCTACTCATCATGCTCTGACTCAAAATCTGCTTCTGCAGACTCCTTCGCTACATAAAGAGCACTAATCTCTTCATTCTAATTCTGCACAACTGTACTCAGTTAGACATTCCTGTCAAGCGCTGCCAGATATAATGCTTTCATTGCATCTAGAGGTGATGACTCTAGTGTAGGTACCACCGTAGTAACCGATGTTACCTCTCTTTCTTCCTCCACCTCATTCATCATACTAAGGTATGATGTTATATCCATATCTCCATCGGAGTAGTCTTCCTCAGAAAAGTACTCCTCTGTCTCCGACTCCTCTAGAATCACTATTGGTACCTCCGCCACTGGCATGGGTACATGCTCTACTCGGTTTACAAGCTCTTCGCTCACCGCGTGTATATCTCTATACATCAAGCTATCGATCGACATCCTACAATAACACATAACATGTTGATTAGTACATAACACACAATAGTATAAACACAAATCACATTTAATTTATTTAGGGTTACTTTCCATCTTTTAAATCTTTTGGTACTGAGTTTCCTCAATACCTTATTAACTCTTTCGACTTAAGTAAAGCTCAAGTTTACTTTCTTCGAACTTCTCCTTCCTTAACGAGGTTATTAGCCTAAGGTTCTTCCCCCCTTAAGTTTATAACCTAATGCTTTGATACCAACTTGTGACGCCCCCAAATCCGGGTCTCTTCCAACCCGACATATGGTGCTCCACGGTGCTACAGTTCACACAAAAAATCATTTGAAATGCCTCAAAAGAACGAATATGTCTTATATATATATATTCCAAAATAATACTACTATTCCCCAGGTTCTTTATAACTATTACATTTGCTCTTGTTATAATATCAAATATTATCATTACAAACCTATACTATTACATAGGTAAACTACAAGTTCGCTTTAGCCTTCACTTTATCCTTGTCGAATCCTTCGGTCCATTCGGTCTAAGCTGCATTCATATGGTTCAAGCAAGAGTGAGCATAACAAGCTCAGCAAGTATAACAATTTCATTTTAAAAGCATGCTTAAAAATAGGAATCATATATCTTCAATAATTGGATAGTAGTTATGAAGTACTATCAATAACTCAAAATAGCATTCCTTTTCCTTCAAAACATTTTATCATGACAATATTCAGTAAAACACCAATAATCAATGATAATATATTGTATCATTTTATCGTGCTTATATGTTATGTGTTAAGGTTATTCTATGTATATCTATATATATATAATAGTAATATATTGTGATGATATTATTCAAATATTGGAGATCTATATTACTAATATTAGGTCTTCGGATAAAGCGTTATAAATTGCGTAGCAGTAATCAACGGTTCAGGCAAGTTTGTTTTTACTAACTCTACTAAGAGTTGTTTCATTCAGATATACTTATGGATAATCATTGTTGATTGCCATTGTAGAATTGTACTCTGTACATATTGCATGTATAAGTCAGGCATGAAAGGCTGATCACCTTCATTACCGTTCGGTCCAGATATATTTGTTCATGTATAATACTTGTTCAGTCAAAAGTTTGTTCCTGCTAGTTCACAATTATATTGTTGAATTATAGCCAGCTTATTATTCAGATTCTTTCAATCATTATATATCGTTAATTTGTTGAACTTACACTTACTGGGCAATCTTATGCTCACCCTTGCTATATCATGATAAATATTGCAGATTAAGACGAACGCGTCGGATACAAGGAAAGGTTAAAGACAGTTCCAGCTTACAGTTAATGTGTTCGATTAGATTTGTAATAGTTGTATAATAATAATGTTATGTGTTAAATAAGTTATGATTTGTGTATTAAGTTAAGGTTATTCGACCTTGGGAAATAGTGTGTAAAGTTTAGTGTATAAACAATTTATGTTTATATCTTCCGCAAATATAGTAATAGTTATAGAATGATTGTACCAGATCCGCGGTGATTTGGGACTCGGATTTGGGGCTCTCACAGATTCCTTATCATCCAAACTATCAGGGTTATCCAAACTCATGGGACTACAGTCAAAAGCACTATCATGATCCGAATCATGCCTCTCAGTTTGAATATCAGTCTCCGCCGCAATATGAGTTGACATCTCTACCCAATGAGAACTTTTTTGAGTACTCAGCACAAGAAGAAGAGAACAGGCTTAAAGAGCTTCTCACCAACTTTATTGAGAGAAATGAGTTTCGGATGGAAAGCCAAGAAGCCGCATTGCACAGCCTTGAGAATTAATTGGGGCAACTCATCAATGCCAACACAAATCCACCGCAAGATAATCTTTCGGTCTTAATTGACCTCGACGATGAAGCAGTAGAGCATTGCACGGTGGATACGCAAAGAAAATGCATTGAGTCTCACACAGTTGTTAAGGGAGACGTCATAGTGAAAACTAGCCAACTGGTGGAGTCTGAAGTTGGAGACAAAAGGATAAACAGTGGTTGTATAGTCAATACTTATCTACAATCAGAAACCACACTCCCGACTGTGGAAATCCGTGAGGGCCCAATAGCGCACAAAGAACATTTTCAAATCAATGAACAAGGAGAATTAGTGGATAATTCCAGTGGTGAACGATTCTTCGTGCCGAAGGATGAAGAAATCATGAATGACCAATCCTCCATATCTGCCAAAAATCCAAAGGAATTGATGAATAAGCGGCATGAAATGGTCATTTTCGCTTATAAGTCGGATTGAATGGCATCGGTATAGTCAGGCCAACGACTTTAAAACAAGCGCTTGGTGGGGAGGCACCCCCATCTCGGTATAAATTTTATCTGTTGTCCTTTGCTTATATATAGTTTACTTTATGTTTTTCTTTAACCATGTTTTTGTACCTATCATATGTTTATTATAGCTAGCAGTGTGTAGTTAGTACTATATTGTCTGTAATAATGTATATTTGCTTCAATGTGTTTTCTATTGTACTGGTCTTGGCATGTGCAGAAAATAGATAAAGAAAGCACAGGAAATGGCCTTCGCGCCGCGGCGCCACCAAATGTGATGTAACTCACGCCGCAGTGCCGACACTTATTGTCCAGCTTCTCTCCTCCGCGTCGCAACGCCAAAGACCAAAAGCCAAGTCGTGTCGCGACGCCATTAACTTGCCTTGCCCACTGTTAACTCACGCCGCAGTGCTGAGAAATGAAGGCAGTCTCGCGCCGCGGTGCCGGAAGAAAATTTTTGTTTTAAAAACTGATTCAAACCAGTAGTCAACCACTTTTCCTCCTTTATTCTCTCGACAGTTTCAACAGGCAGAATGCTCAAGCCAATCGCCCCACCCCAGCATCCTTATTGATCGAGTAACACAACTCCTCAAAAATCAAGCCGATTTTAACTCTACACTCACTAACATACAAATTGGCCCCAATTCGACTACACAACTAAGGTCTGTCCAGTCGACTGCCATTGCTAGGGTTGTCCACCAAGGTATTTTGGGATTTTTATTCTATCATAGACATTAGATGTTGTTATTGTTTGGGTTGGTTTTTCTCCGTTGATTTGTGTGATTCCCACTGGGGAAATCTGGTTAGAGCATTGACAAACAAAGGCTGCCCAATTTGGTTTTGAAGAACGCACTCTAAGTGTTTGATAAAATTCCTGAAAGAAAGAGTGGACTGATTTGGGGCTGTTTGGCATCAAATTTGTTGGGGAAATTCGAGCCTAAGTTTGGGGAGTATTGAATTAGGTTTTCTTCTTGTGTGCATACCAACTACTAAAATTTCTAACATGGCACCAAAGAGGCAATGACTTAGCGTCAGCGGTTCCTCATCCGCCACACCAGAGGCTTGGGACAACACAAAATTTGTGAGTGAAGAGGCATCGAAAAGATACAAAACCTCTTTCGCAGCGCGAAACTTGATTCCTGAGCGGGGGTTGAGACCTGACAAAAAGGATGGCGAGTTGTTAGCCATGATTGTGGGGCGCCAGTGGATCCATTTCACAAAACCACTCGGGTCAGCCATTATATATGTGGTTCGGGAGTTTTACGCGAATGATAGTGCCGAAGGTGATGCAGTTGCTCAAGTTAGGGGGAAGTTAGTGGCTTTTGGAAGCCAAGCCATCAATGAACTATTCGCGATGCCCAACTATGCGGGCAAGGACTATATGGACCCTGGGCTCTGCAGCTAGGACCTAGAGAATATCATTAGGAGGTTGTGAAAGCCCGGGACCGCATGGAAGAAGAACGACTATACTGGTAAAAAAACTAGCTTCCCGACATCAGCACTCAGTCGCTATGGGAAAGCATGGTTCAGCTTCATATGTGCTAACATGATCCCGGCAAATCACTTGGCGACGTGACCAAAGATAGGGTGATTACATTATTCGCCATTGTCACGGGTTTGCGGTGGATATTGGAGTTCTAATTCACGAGTCCATTCTGAAGGCAATCAAGAGTACAGTTGCTTGGGACTTCCACATCCATCATTGATCACTCGATTGTGCAAGCAGGTAGGCATTCAGAGGGGACCTGAAGAGATAGCTCTTCCGCCCATGGCAGTCATTGATCATCAGAAGATCTCACACTTCACTGTGTGGGATGAAATGATCTCATATCGAGATCTGAAGGCTACGGGCCACCTACTGGCCGCCTCTCTGATGAGAGCTAGAGCGAGTACGGACTTGACTTGACACCTACCAAATGTACACGATTGATTACATGGCCTTTACTGCTCGAGTTATTAGATTCATAGGGGTGTTCTTTACCTAGTGCCCTAAAGTCGTCTGGCTTGGGAGGCACTGATCAAAAGCTCATTCATGGGTAGTTCTTAATAGCCTAAGGTAATTAAGGACTGTCTGAGTTCAATTTTACTGTCGTCATGCTAGAGTCTTTTGATCTTTTCCTGTACTTGCGTATTATTCTTAATGCTTATTGAATGTTTAAGCTACTAAGTGTGCGTTATTGGTATTAGCAATCAACTATGCAAACTATTTGAGCCATGATTAGTTAGGACGGGTGATCTCCACACACACACATAGAATGGATCGAATACAGTCTTATGCTTGAAATTGAATGAACTCTTATTCATTTCTGTGTTTACCCTATTCTCTGGGAGTAGCTATGATCAAGCTTTGAAGTCATGATACTACTATACAGTTTTATCTTTCTTTCACGTGTGTTTTATTATTAGTGTTGTGTTAGTTAGTTTGCTCGAGGACAAGCAAAGACTTAAGTTTGGGGGTATTTTATGAGTGGGATTTATACCCATTAATCGGATACTTTATGACTTAAATAGTTGAATGTTCTCATAGAGTTTATATGTTTTTATATGATTATAGTGTTGTTATGCTTAATTGACATATTGCAGAGCTTATCAGATATTTTCTAGTATTTAGGACAAAACGGGCATTTTTTATGCTGCGCCAATGCCATGCCACTGCATGCATGCAACCTCCAAGTCATACGTCACCATGGCGCCGCAATGCCACTGATTGTACATGGACTCGCGCTGCAGAGCGAGCTCTAGTTCCTTTTTGCACACGTGGTGCCGCAGCGCCACCCTTAGGTATATGGGTCACACCGCAGCGCGGCCTCCAGTGCCTAGGCAGAGACAAATGCCTTTTGACCTAACTTGAAGGAAAAACATATATAGAACACAAAATCCAGCCTCTACAATATAACCAGACATCCTATATCATATATTGGAGTTAGTTTTCTCTTGTATTTTCTCTCTCTAGTTCATAGTTGATGTCTGTAAATATAAATTAGGTAGATTAGGGAGAAGTTTGGCATTTCTTTGGATCACAAGAGCGACGAGCGACACGGATTGGAAAGCTTGATTTGAGCGGAATGCGTGGAGATTGAAGGGCTTTGACAGAGTTTCTTCTTATCCATTTGTTTTCTCTGATTTTGTATTCTATAAATATTGTTTTTATTGCTACTTGTATTTGGTTTAATAGCTATGAACTGAATATTTGCTATAAGGTTATAATGGAACCCTTTGTTATTTAAATTGAATGTCTTATCTCTTTGGTTGGCACCTTATGATTTGGTCTAATATATTTGTGCTTTATGATTCTCGCTAAGACATTACTGATGATTTTGGTAATCTGCATGATATCGACAGAAGGAATGTAGATTTACACCTAAATATATTAACATGTGATTGTGGGTTTCGACTCCATAAGTTGTGCGTAGAATAGACATATATTTGTGCGCCACGTGCGACCTAATTGAGAACTTATGCTTAAATACTTGTTATGATTAATTCGCATAGACATGTGTAGGATTGCATCTAGCTTGGAAGCTCTTTTATGTTCTATTCCCTTGTGGGTGGATCTGGAGAGGATATGTTTGTGCATACCTCGACAGAGGTGCATAGGCATCTGTGTGTTCTCGGTCAAGAAATTGTCGTGACTATTAAGACCAAATAGAGAAGGGTAGCTAGTTTGATGAAACATAGCACACCAGGTATTCGACAGAATGCATGTGTGGGGTGAAGTTGTGACCTTAGCTTGAAATTCCTTAGATTATCATTCGTTATCCGTTTACTTGCTTTGTTAATTAGTATAATTAGATTAATCACACTTCCATTTACTGTTGTTCGAATAAGACTTTAGCGATTCATAATCGGTACTTGGTAAATATTAGTCATAGTTCATCGTGGGTATGACACACTCCTTATCACTGTATTACTTGTTAGATTGCGTATACTTGCGCGTATTTAGTGATCGGTTTTTCGACCAACAAGTTTTTTTGTCGGGGATGTAACGATCGGGAAATTCGGATCCATTTTAGAATACATGAAAGAATTAAATAATGAATAAAATAGTATTATTTGTTTTTATTATGTGTTAATAAGACGTATGTCGTTCTATAACCAAGAAACGTCGGAACATCGTAGTATTTTAACTACGTGAGGAAATTAAAGTGTTTGAATTTCCAAGATAAAAATAAAAGCTTTCCGAGAAATTTTCGAAACACACTATTCATCGTTTATCGCTCGGGATTTTTTTTTTTTTGAACTTCCGAGAAATACGTAACATTATAATATTGAGGTGAGATGGATTAGGTAGTAATAATCTAAGTATGGAAAACACAATATTTCACATGAGGACTTAATTTGAGAACGTTAAGGAATTAAAGTCCAATGAAATGAATTGTAGAATGTTGTATGAATTACAAGTCTAACTTGATTAAAGGTGTAAACCCATGTGGGAGTAATAATTAAGTCAAAGTGTTTATTAAGGTAAGCCCAAAACAAATTAAAGAAAGCCCAAAGATAAGTTAATTAAATTAAGACCATGGCCCATTTAGTGATCCAATGGGTAAAACATGATTCATGGGGAAACCCATGGGTGAACTTGGAGAGCAAGACCTTTATGTGGTGGCCAAGTATATGATGTAGGGAGCAAGAATACTTGGGCATTAAGGAAGGAATAGTAAGGAGGTTAGTTAAGGAGGTGGGAGGTCTTAATGACCATTATGCCCTAGCTTAGAGACTTCTATAAATAGCAAGCTTGCATTTCATTTTGCTTGTTCAAATAATCTAGCAACTTCCACTACAAAGCAACTTATTTGTTAGGGAAGATAAGGACTTCTGAAGTCAATCATCCTTTGTTAGATTTTCAAGAAGGAAGTTAGTCAACAAAGGTAAGGATTTATGTCCTCCATCTCTACCATATTAGCTTGATAGAGAAGTAATGATCATGTATGCTAAAAACATATGATAAATGAATAATCAATGGACTTAAGCTGAATAAGTAAGGAATAAGTAACTTAAACCTAAATAAGTTATGAACTTATGGAGTACATATATAGACTTGTCATATGATGAACTTAAGAAGTTTGTATGATTGATAGGATGCAAGAATGTAGCTTAAATGACTTAATTCAAGAATAAGTCATAAGGAAATTAAAATGTTATATTGAAGAATTTGTTAAGTTATGGACTTATAAGAAAATAAGTCATTACCTAATTTGAATATAAGTCATTATAATTTATAGGTTGAGATGTCTAGTTATTGAAATGAATCCATTTAGAATGATGAACAATTTGTTAGTAATAAAGTTTTGCCGAAATTCACACGATTGGACGATAATCGTCGAATTCGTAAAATTCTCGGAATGGAAGTCGAATTTTGTGTTTTAACTCAGAAACATTGTTTTTTGATGGAGACAAGTCTTATTTGGCATTATAGAGTTGCGGACTCGCAAATGACCGGATTTCGACTTAGAATGAAGAAACTAGCGTTGAACGTTCACGAACGTTTATCGTTTTCGTTAAAAATGAACTAATAGGTGATTTTTTAGCAAACAAAGTCTAATAGATAAAATTATTTCATGAACACATAGAGTACGTGATTTGTGAACTGTAGGCTATTGAACGAGCCAATTCGGACTTATAACGAATAAGTTACGAGTCCGGGAATCTCACAAGTTGAAAAATCATCAAAGTTTTTACGGTGCACAGAGGTGGTGCATGGCGCCAAAATTTCAAGGCAAAAATCCCTGGCATAGTAGCGCACGAGCTTAGCCGAGAACAAAGCCATAACCTACTGGAGAGTGGCATGGCATGACCTGAATAACAAAGGAGACTCGCGCCCATAACGCCAGAGTGGGTCTTCAAGCCCTAATGAGTGACGCCGCAGCGCGACATAACAAAGGAAATTGGCGCCGTAGAGCCAAACTTAAAACCTAGACAGTAAAGAATGGATACAAGTAGAGCATGATTGGTAATTATTTAACAATTAACTAAGGTTTGTAATGTAACATTGTCAAGACATAATTAAACCTTAAGTATGATCGCTTAGAGTTAAAGAAAGTCAGTTGCATGTGAACGTAAGAATAACGTAACAGAAAGTTGGAACCAATAATAACAAATATAATATGTAATTAGATTGAGAAGAAGGGTAAGATTATTTAGGAACCATGTATGATTATTCATGACCTAATATGTTATGTGATGTTATCATCTACTGTAGAGACTTAAGGACTTAAAGTGCACATGTTATAAACTGTAGCAGACGCTAAAGGCAAGTACTCTAACCCTTGCTCATGTTCGATCTGGACAAGCTTTGTGATTCATGTATTCTTCGCATTAGTTGATATCTGATGAAGTTAAAGCCAATTCTTTCGGCTATACTTATGCTATGTTGGATTTCTTATAATCTCTCAAGTATTGACAAGGATTTACCAAACTAATATTTTGTGGTTTTCAAAAGGAGACTGAGTATGCTAAATTGTTTTGTCATCAAACGACAGGCACGTGAGGTTGCCACAACTTAAACGTATACATGTTTAATGAATGTAGTTTTGATCAACATAGAGTAGTATAGGCTGATAACCTAGACGTGCTCGTAAGCTATCCCGGACTTACGGACTTCGTGTCGGGATGTTCTTTTTAAAGTACTTATGAAATGCTCATGGTCTTGGACCGAAATTGATGTTTTACTAAATATTGTTGTTGTAAAACATTTTGGAAAGAAAAGAAGTGCTATTTTAAATTATCAATACTACTCCGCACGACTATTGTTCAGTTATTGAAGATATATAATTCTTATGTCTCAAGCATGCTATTTTACTAGAATTGTTGTACTTGCTGAGCTAGTTAGGCTCACTCTTGCTTGAACAATATGAATGCAGCTAAGACCGAACGAACCAACGGATCTGGCAAGGATAAAGGGAAGGCTAAAGTGAACCTCCGTAGATTACCTATGTAATAGTGTAGGTTTTGTAATGATAATATTTTATATTATGACAAGAACAAATGTAACGGTTATAAAGAACCTGAGAGGATGTTAATATTATTTTGAATATATATAAGACATTCGTTCTTTTGAGGTATTTCAATTGAATGATTGTGTGAACTGTAGCACCGTGTAGCACCATCTGTCGTGTTGGAAGATACCCGGATTTGGGGGCGTCACAGGTTGGTATCAAAGCATTAGGTTATAAAACTTAAGGGGGGGATTTAAACCTTAAGTCATAACCTTAAGAAAAGTCAAAAAAGATGTAAAATAACCTTATAAAAATGCATTATATATGTTATGTGTTTTTATTATTCTACTGACGTGTACTAATCAAACTTTTTGTGTTGTTGTAGATGTCAGGAGAAAATAGAGATGTACAGGTAGTAAGTTAAGGGTCGGTGAATTAGATAGAGGTCATACCAAATCCCATAGCAGCAGATCCCGAGATAGTAATGGTTGAGTCTGGAGACTCAAAGAGCTTAGACCTCATGTCCGTGTTCGACGGCATGCTAGAAGAAGAGGTGGAGGTGGTGTCCATCAATCCAGTAGTTATAGCAGCAGAGATGGCTCCGGGGGAGTCAATGATGTCACTCTTCATGTCAGTGTTGGATAGAAACATCCACTACTGTCAAGAGGTTAAGGAGCTGAAAGCAGAGCTCCAAGCGGTAATAGAAGATAAGATGGACGTGGAGTTCATGTGGGAGTAGGAGCACGATGAGAGGATTTTGGCCAAGGACAAGGTCCATGAGCTGAAACAGGAGGTCTTTGAGCTCAGGGGGGAGCTAAAGACCAAGAAACAGAAGATAGGTGTAATGCCAGAGAATTTTGACTTTTTAATGAATTAAAATTTTTATTTGATTATGTGGATTAAATGAATTTAATTGATTAATTATGCGAGTACGATGTTTGAAGGTCGTTTTATGACCTAGAATGTGTGAATATGGTTAGTATCCTAGCTATTTGCTAGGATTAATTGTTTTGAATTATCAAGATGAAAATGAATGTTTTTTGAGAAGTTTTTCGTAAAAACGTGTAATGATAGAATATGAGGATATAATGGAATATCCGATAATATTTCCGTTATGGCAAACGAAGTTTTTGCCTGCGGACTTAAAACCTAAGGGTTTGTGAAAGAGATTTTTGAAAAGGAAATGTAATGCATATAATCATTTAGGTTATTATATGTATGAGATACTAGTATTATACTAGCTCGAATACGAATATGGTATGAAGAATAGTATGACGTATAATACGAATATTGTATGAATACTAGACGAAGAGAATACGAGAGTTATACGTGTAGAATCCGATAAGTTCTAATGGATTTTGAGTTAAGAATTTGGTAGAAAATTCAATTGCACTTGGATTGATAGCAAGCCCAATGAATTAAGTATGCAAGCCCAAGTCAAGGCCCAATTTTAATTTAAGTCAAGCCCAAACTAAGAAAACGAACTGCGGGTCGAACCGGCGGGTCACGGGATGGGTAAAATCCATGGGGAAACCTATGGGATGATCCATGAAGGAGGTGGGCCGGCCACTTGATGGCCAAGTAAAGTGAACTACTTGATCAACAAGTATTTTTCTTGGTGATAAAGTAGTGAATAGTAAGGAAGTGGGATTTAGACCATTTTGCCCCCATGTTGATTTCCTATAAATACAAAGCTAGGGTTGGTCTTTTAATGTTTTGTAAACATTGTCTAACTATATTTAGAGAGAGAAGAGCTAGAAACATTTAATCACTCTACTTCCAAGAAAACAATAAGACGTTTGATAAGAACGTGAAGAACGACAAAGGTAAATTCTCATAAACCGTAGTCTTCATTTTTTCGATTTCTTTCTCGTAGAAGAATCGTAAATTGGTGGAGCATGTTTATTGAGGAGGTACTAGGATATCTATTAATGATCAAATCATTGATAAGTCATGACCAAATAGAAATCGGAAGTGTTTACATGAGTTAAAACCGTAGAAAGTTAGGAACGTGAACTTAGTTGTGATCGGACGATTTGAAAACCGTCATAGCTAGGGTATGTGCATATTATTTGGTTAGGATGTATATGATAAATCAATGGAGTGTTCTATTTGATTTGGCTTATAGAACACGAGTAACGAAGTTATGGCGAATTTTGCGAAAATAGACGTTAAACATCGAAAACGTAGAAATCTCGAATTAAGAGTCAAAAGTTGTCGTGTGACTTGAAAACGTTGGTTTCCAATGTTAACACGTAAGATAAGGTATTTAAGAGTCGTGAGCGCAAGAATCGTCGAATTCTGACTTATAACAAAGAAAAAGAGTATTGAACGGTCAAAAACGTTAAACGAACGCTAAAAATGAACTAAAAGGTGAATTCCGAGTTAACGAATTTAAAAGTGTAAAATTCTTATATGAACACTTAGATGATGTAATTAGTGAGTTGTGGGCTTTCAAATGAGTCAATTCGGATGTAAAATGAATAAACTATGAAGCCAGGAATTTCGTTGGATAAACCAATGTGTCTGTCTATATCTACAGTGCATAGAAGTGACGTCATGATGTCAACCCAAAGGCAAATATGTCATATGTGCAATGGCGCCATGTATGGTAGAGAGAGAAAATAAAAATGTCTGGAGACTCACGCCGCAGCGCGAGATTTTGTGCAAAGACTCACGCCGCAGCGCCGAGTCCGGGAAAAACCCCTGGAGAGTGACGTTGCAGCGCCACTATACAAAGGAGATGTCGTGCTGCAGTGCTGGCAGTGTAAAAATGTTGACCAAGTTAGGTTTTTGTTCCATTTGAATGTAGACCTAAAGTAAGACATTGAAGATACTTAATGTACATAATAAGACGGAACTTTAATCACTTATAAAGTGGTAACGTTAGAAGATTTAGTATGGTTTAATAGAAATTAAACGAAGAACGCGAGAACATAATAAGTAAACCGGGAATGATATTCAACGTTGGTAGTTCACCAAGGATGATCGAATGTCGGTCAATAACGTAAGAACGTTAATGAGCCGTAACGAAGCATAGCATGTCGAATTGACTTTATTAAATGAAGTTAACTCAAGTAAGACATAGAAGAGAAAGAAGTTGGTTAGGGACAATAAAGTTAGTTATTTGATAACTAATTATAGTGTGCTATGTGAATATATCATGTAGATCCTGTAAAGACTGAGAACTGTTGAATTATATATTCGAAGACGCGATTAAAGGCAAGTCTTTCTAAACACTTGTCTAACCTCCGTGTTTGTCAAGTTTTCTATGATTCATGTTATAAGATGCATGAGTGGTTTTAAAGAAAGAGTTGATTCCTGTTTTTACTCGGCTAGACAAGTATTGAAGAATCGATAGATTTTTTTACAAGTCTTTCGATATAGAACTGTTAACGCTATCCTATGCCAAGTATTTGGTACGGATGTAAAGGTAAGTTTGTCTATGTAAAACAAAAGTATTTTCATCGATTATTCGATGGGTACGCGAGGTTGCCAAATGTTGAACGTAAATACGTTTAACGGAAGAGTGTTGATCAACATAGAGTACAATAGGTTGATCACCTAGAAGTGCTCGTAAGTAAAGACGGATGGATGGCCTTAGTGCCGGATGTCCTTTTCAAGTATGAAAATGAAAAGAGTATGTTCATGGTCTTTTGACCGGTTCAAAATTCCTAAGTTATTATATATACTTTGGAATTGTTGTTATGAAATGAGAAGTACTATGTAATGTTTCTTAGTGCTTTATAGTTAATTGTTCAGTTATGGAAGAGAAGCATGTAATTTCTAATGTGATATTCATATGATTCCTTGATAAGACTTGTTGAGCTAGTTATGCTCATTCTTGCTTGAACCATATGTTTGCAGCTAAAGCCGAACGAACTGAGAGTTCTAAAGAGATAAAGGCAAGGCTAAAATGGACAATTGATCGTCCTATAATAGATTAATGTATTTGTATGTAATATACTTATGAAGAACAAAGAATGTATTCGTATATGAACCTAGGAAAGGATTTATTATGAATGTAAAAAGAATATAGTAAATACAATCATTTTGTTTTTTGTCTCAATGGAATGACTGTATGAATTGTAGTATCATGGAGCACCATCTATCGGGTTTGAAGAATACCGGATTTGGGGGTGTCACAATAGGGAGAATGTCCTATATCCATAGGAGTTCTCATGCGGACTCCCAGCTGCAGGTAGCTGGTTATCCCGTAGAAACTGGGCAGACGCGGCATACTATCAGCCGTGATATTATCGCCAGTCTTGCCAAGGCGAACTTTGAGAATGCCTTAAGGCATATGTGATCTAGTAGTGGCTAGAGTAGTTTAGATATGTAAATATTATGTATCTAGTAGTGACGTAAAACCCTCTTTTGTATAACAAAGGGTAGTCTTTTATAAATCCCAATTTTGGGAAAGCAATCATGGAAAGTATTGTAATCGACTTTAGGTCGTAATGTAATGTAGCATGTAGTATTATACGACAATGAATTAATTTAAGTTTTCTTTTTCGGAATATGTTGAGTAATGAATGTTTGAGTTATTGTTTAAAATTGAATAATAACTAACTAACAGGAAATGAATAATAACGAAATGCGTTGTTTATTGTAACAGCAAAATGCCGCCAAGAAGAGTACCACGTAATCAAAGCGCTAACACGAATTAACCCCATTCAAGAGTTTATAAATCTTTTAACTGCAGCGTTTAATAGAACTGGGGCTAACATCCCCATAAATCCTGGTATAGTACAAGCTACTACATTTAACGATTTTAAAAGTGTGGGTCCGTCGGAGTTCAGAGGAACTACGGACCCTATTGAAGCCCAAACGCGGGTAAAGGAAATTAAGAAGGCATTTGTGATAGCAAATGTTGATGAGGCCCAAAAGGTTGCCTTTGCAACCTACATGATGAAGGGAGAGGCCAACTTTTTGTGGGAGGCCAATCAAGCTAGGGCCGGGATAGAGGTTCTAACGTGGGCAAGGTTCAAAGAGATATTTTTTGATAACTACTTTCCCACGAGCATGCAAGGAAGGATGGAGATGCAGTTTCTGGAACTGAAGCAAGGGGACATGACGGTTCCCCAATACGCCGCCAAGTTTCATGACCTGGAAAGGTTCGCTCCTCACTAAGTGGACACCGAGGTTAGAAAGGCACGACGGTTCGAGCAGGGCTTGAAACCCTGGCTCTATAACCGCATATCGGTGTTCCAAAGTACTTCCTTTGGAATCATTTTAGAGAAAATAATTGCCGAAGGTGGTAGCGAGGCGTTGAGCCAGTACCACAAAGATAAGAAGAATAATGGAAAGGTAGACGGAGGAATGAAGATCGAGGGAACCAGCGGGAGTGGCGAAGGGTACAAGCGGAAGGTGAGTAGCTCTGGGAATACCAGAGTGAAACTAGGAGACCTGAAGAGGAGGATGGAGGCCTGCAAGACCTGTGGGAAGATTTATTTAGGAGTCTATCTCAAGGGTAAGGCCTTATGTTACAATTGTGGACAGGAGGGGCACATTGCGCCTAACTATCCGAGTCCGAAGAAGAACCACGGATGCTTTGTGTGTGGGTCAACTGACCACATGGCAAAGAACTGCCCGAAGAAGGGGACGTATGGGAATAAGAGTGCCAATAGTGGTAAGTTAACTATTTGGGGTCCAGCGCAGCCGGGTAGACTTATGGTCCGTACGTTTAACATGACCATCCAAGATGTGATGGTCTCAGGGGACGTAGTCGCATGTATTATTCCGATCAACGATCTAAATGCATACGTGATGTTTGACTCGGGTGCTACTTGTTCTTTTATCGCATGTGATTTTTCTAGATGATTAAGATTACTTCCCGAAAAGTTTCCTATACCTTTAAATATTAAGGTAGCAAACGAAGAAATAATTCTTGTTGAAGATATTCATAGGAGTTGTTGCGTAGACATTCGGGGTAGTAAATTATTGGTAGACCTGATATCGATAAAGTTAGGAGAATTCGACATAATTCTCGAAATGGATTGGTTAGTTAACCATGGGGCAATTATAGATTGTCAAAAGAAATGCGTAAATATTAGAACGTTAAAACAACCTTAGATAGTATTTTACGGTAATAAATTGTCGGGACATTCGTGTTGTCTTACCATGAAACAAACTACGAAACTATTAAGGAAGGGGAGTGTAGATTATTTGTGCCATGTGGTTGATACCCAGAGAGTGGGTGCGACCATGGAACAAATACCTATAGTGAGTGAATTCATGAATGTATTTCCAAGTGAATTGTCGGGTCTTCCACCGGATAGGGAGACCAAGTTTGTAATAGACATTGTGCCAGGAAGCGGCACTAGTTTCCAGGGCACCGTATCATATGGCACCAGTGGAGATAAAGGAGTTGATGGTGCAGTTACAAGAGCTGTTGGACAGGAAGTATATTCAACCGAGTGTTTCGTCGTGGGGAGCACCGGTATTGTTTGTCAAGAAGAAGGATGGATCATTAAGAATTTGTATCGACTATCGAGAGTTGAACAAGTTAACGATAAAGAATAAGTACCCATTGCCCAGGATCGGCGATCTTTTTCATCAGTTAAAGGGGGCCAAGTATTTCTTTAAAATAGATTTAAAAACGGGGTATCATCAGCTGAAGGGATACTATCGGAGATTCATCTAGGATTTTTCAAAGATAGCTACTCCGTTGACTAACTTGATAAGGAAGACGGTGAAGTACGTATGGACTGAGAAATGCGAGGACAGCTTTCAAGAACTGAAGAAGAGGTTAAGTGAAGCGCCTATTTTGTCATTACCCGATGACACGGGAAATTTCGTAGTTTATAGCGATGCTTCGCATAGAGGACTTGGTTGCATGCTCATGCAGCATGGCAAGGTCATTGCGTATGCATCTAGGCAGTTGAAGGATTATGAGAAAGTTTACCCTACTCATGATCTGGAACTGGCGGCGGTAGTGTTTGCCTTAAAGATATGGCGATATTATCTTTATGGGGAAAAATGTGAGATATACACGGACCACAAGAGTCTAAAATATATCTTCACACAGAAGGAGTTGAATATGAGACAGAGGAGATGGCTAGAGTTGATAAAGGATTACGACTATGAAATCCTGTATCACCCTAGAAAAGCCAATGTAGTTGCCGACGCCTTAAGTAGGAAGGGTCGAGAAAAGTTGCCCCGGCGCTGGCCCCAAGTTTTGACATTTTTTGCTCCGACGTCCTTTGGAAAAACAGCCATAACTTTTGATCCTGGAGGAGTTACGGAGCCTGCCACCTATCAAATCGATGATCTCGACGAGATCTACAACTTGCATTCTTTGAGGATTGAGAAATTCTGGGTGGATGAAGGCTGAAATAGAACTGGAAGTAACAGCTATGCAAATGACCATCCAAAACCATGACGTTCGACGTTCGTTCGTACAACGATCATAACTCTTGCATCCAAACTCCGATTGGAATGATTCAAAATATTCCGGAAAGCTAAGACGATGCTCTTCAATGTAAGCTAAGTTCCAAACCAAGAACATGAAGTAAACATGAAAGCCCAAATGATGTCCGGTTTGCGTTTTCTTTGCGTTTTCTTTGCTTTTCCTTACCAATAGTAGCTCACACCGCTCCCAAACGTATAACCTACAAAATGAACACAAAATACATGAAAAGTAACTAAGACACATAAATATAAGCAACTAATTCGAGTAAAAGATACCGGATAAGTGTATATAAAATCCACTTATCAACCCCCTTTTTCTAACAATGGAAGAGAAAGAGCATTATGGTTTAAGAATACTTACTATTTGATGAACACTTGTTAAGCCTTAATCTTTTTATTGCTTCTTGTTTAATAAGAACTCTAGGTGTGACAAACGAGATTTTTGTAAATTAATTTTAATATTTATTGAATTAAATATATATTTTTCGATGATTTAATTATTGGATTAAATAATTATTTGATGCAATTGTGGTAGATTAATTTAATTATGTGTTACATTTATTAAATTAATGTAGAGAATAATTATTATTCGAAGTATGTATTTATATGAGCTTATTTAATTAAATGAAATATTTAATTAAGCATGATGTTATTTAATTAATTTAATTATTAATTAGAGATTTAATAATTTGACATTATTTATTAATGAGAATTTAACTATGTGAATTTATGAGAAGTTATTATATTTTATTTATATTAAATAAGATATATGAATTATTGTGCAAGTGGGTGTGACATGAATTAAACTATATGATAAAAGGTTTTATTAAAATAAAGAGCTTTGAAATAGTTTGCTAGCCAAATGTGGCCTTAGGAGGAGTTGGGGGCAGTTAAACCACGAATGGAATAACTGACCTCAACTCTGCGCATAAAGGTTCAGTCGAGTTAACGTACGTATTCTTCATTATTTGCTAAGTTGAGAGTCAGAGAAAATTCAAGAGAGAGTTCAGAGGATTTGTGAGAACTCTAGTGATTGAAGAAAGAATCTAAGTCTACATATATATACTTTATTCTCAAGGTAATCTCTCCTTCCTAAATTTCTATTTCACGTATTCAAGTTTTATAAAAAATGGCTTTCAAAACTTCTGTTAATCTCTGTGAATTGGGAATTGGTGTTGTTATAAGGATATGTGTAATAATTTGAGAAGTATACGTTTATATATATATATATATATATATATATATATATATATATATATATATATATATATATATATTGCATGATTCCATATCATCAGTTTCATAATATTATATCGTATATGATTTCTACAAAATTACAGAGTATGGGTTTTGGCCTTATGGCCTTATACGTGATATTTTATGTATTGAACATATATTATCCCTAAATTTTACATTCGTATATTATTATGCATGTTGATACGAAGAGACCCAAGTTTAAATAAATGAATTCGGTGTTATAACGAATCCGTAGTGACAATTTTCATGTTTTATTTTCTAAACTTTCATGAACATCAAAGTCAGTGAAATTGCATGCTTTAAATCTATTATTAAGTGTTTAAATTTGTTAATGTCAGTATATAAATGTTGTGTTGTGTTTATACATGAATTATAACATGTGGGTATGTCTAATTTCGAGTAGAAAATAAGAAATTGGGAGAAATTGGCATGTTCTGCGATTTTTCATGAACGCCATTTTTCGTGTCTGATCGTGCCATGTGCCGCATGCCAATGGCTACAGATATATTTCCATGCCATAGTCGCTAGCAATACCAGCCGCACATGAATGCCATGACTTCGAGTCAGCATATACACCTGTATAGGCCTTACATACTTGCATGCCATAGCATAATAAGTGTCCAGAATACGCCATGTGTAAGCAAATACAAATAAGATCATATATATAATAATGGCAGTATAACGCCACTCTCCAGAAAGTTCAAGAATGAGATTTGTAAAATGTTTAAGTCTAACAATGTGTTAGTGAATTAATGTAATGAACATGTAAACATGTTAGAAGTATAATGTGATGATAAAATAGTTGTTTAACATGTAAATAACATACTTACATGTGGATTAAATTATTGAATTCATAATTAGATTATTATTCATAAAGTGATAATATGTGGCAGTAAATGTGATAAATTGACTAAGTATAGTCAATAATTAAAGTAGACAAAGAGAATGAGTTTATGATGATTAGTTAAGTTATAATTAACTGGTATTGTGAATGTGAATGATATGTAGGATTAAATTCAAAGAACGAGTTTAGTTAAAGTGTAACCTACGCACGAGGCAAGTTTCCTAACCCTACTTGTCATTATTGTTCAAGTTTATTATTTACCTCGAGTAAATTATCATTACAATTATTCAAGTTCAAATTTTATATTAAAGATTGACTATCTTTCAAAGCATGATTCAGTTATACAATAATTGTCCTATTGTATACTTCTTGAGATTATTATTCAAATTGAATATCATTATTGTTGAACCTTATTAGACTAGTGAACTTTATTGATTCAAGTAGTCCTTAGTTGATGAACTTTCTAAATTTCAGAACCCTTATTGAATTATCTAAACCAAACTTCCTTTGGTGCGGACTCGAATGTCAAACTGAGATGAACAACCCTGTAAAGGGATTTACTTATGCGTTAGCGTTAAGATATTGTGCACAGTATGGTACTAAGGGCTGATCCCCTAAGTACGAGAAGAAGGTCCATAGTCTTATGATTGTTAAAGGTTTCTAAGTATAACCCTTAATAACCTAAGACATAGTTCAAGGTCTTATGACCCTCAGAATTCTTTTGATTCTTGTTATTCATTCTTGATTCAAAAGTTGAGCTTTTATTCAGATGTCTTTGATTCACTCGCATGTTATTATACTGTTAATTCATTGTTATACTTGTGGGAAATAGTGCTCACTCTTGCTTATTAATAACATTGCAGTTAAGAACGAAAGAACTGATGAACCTTCCACTAGTAAAGGCAAGGGCAAAGTTAGCAAGTGATGAAGACTTGTTATTTTATTTGATGATGTATTTATGTTAGACTTGAGTTAATGATGTTGTTTAAGACTTATTGTTTATATTTCCGCACAAATGTTTAAGGTTAGTTTAACCTAGGATTATGTTTATGATTCAGACGTTGTAACCCTATATAGGGAAGATTTTATTTCTATCTATTGCATGGTTTGCATTTATTATGGATAGATAGATAGATGATATTTGTACAGTGAACACCAAATCCCATGGAATCAAAGTACCCGGATTTGGGGGTGTCACACTAGCTTTTCTAGCTTTTTCTCTCAAGCAAATAAGCTCTCAACTTTTAAGTTGGATGAAATACAACAACTCACAAATGAGCTATCGCTCCTTCTATTTATAGAAAATCCTAGATGAGGGCACCATGGTCATTAAACCATCCACCTCCTTACTATTCATTACCTAGCCCTTAAGTAAACTTGGCCACCACACTCTTTGCTTGGCCATCACACTCTTTGCTTAGCCATTAAGTTGCTTTACTTGATTGCCACAACATTTAGCCATTAAGCTTCATTTACTTGCTCATTACTTAAATTATCCCTTACATAGCCCTTAAGTATACTTGATTAGCACATAGCTTATCCTTTACTTGTTCACCACATTATTTACTTTGTTATTACTTAACTTAGCCACTAAGTTTGTTTGCTCCCTACTTTGGATTATCCATGGGTTGCCCCATGGGTTTAAACCATCCCTTAACCCATTGGTTACTTACTTTGGGCTTTAGCTTAATTAGCTTAGTTTAATCTTTTGGGCTTGTAATTAAACAAACATTGGGCTTGCATTAATTCTATTGGACTTAACCATCCTTATATTTAGGCCTTATCACACTTCCCATTGAATAATACAATTTCCTTCACAATTCAACAAATCCATTACATTTGGCTTAAAGACTTATAACGTATTCTATACGTATAATTCTTGTATTCTAACTCATATCCTAATTCATGATATACGATATACCATCATTCATACATACTCGTATAATACCTCATATCATACTCGTATACTCTACCTCGCACAATTTACTTATCATACAATTATTACCATAACTTCTTAACGCTTGATTTTCCTAACGTTCTCAAATTAAGTCCACTGGCGAAATATTATGTTTTTCATAATTGAAATATTATTGGATATTCCATCTTACCTTGATATTATATCGTTACGTATTTCTCAAAAGTTTAAAAATAATTCCATAGCAGAAATGCGTGAATAGTGTTTTTCTGAAAATTTCTCGGAAAGCTTTTATTTTTGTCTTGGAAATTCAAACACTTTAATTCTACCACGTATCCAAAATACTACGACGTTCTGATATGTTTAGGTCATAGAACGACCTCCAATTAGCTTGCTCCCATAAATAATCAATTATTTTTATTTAATCCACATATTAAAATAAAATTTTAATTCTCCTAAAAATCCGATTTTTCTCGGGCGTTAAATTCTTCCCTCCTTATAAGGATTCTGTCCCCCAGAATCTTGCTATACTTATCTACACAAATGAGGAAAAAAATTCTTCATTTTAATTCTGAGTTCCCACAATGTTTCTTCGACATTGTAGTTCTTATATTCACCTTTACCGAAGGTATTATCTTATCTCACATGACTTATCACTTCCGATCAACAATTTGAGTTGGAAGTTAAACACTTACCCATATATTACGATATCTTCCTTTTATTAGTTCTTCTTTTATAGTTATTTGGAACTCAAATTCCTCTTTCAAAACAAGACTATACTTAGTCTTCTATTTATCCTGCGTCTTCTTCTTCATTTACTGGTACTCCTTGTTACCTAGTCGTATTTAATTAACTCGTTCCATTATCATGGATTGAGTCTACGTTATGAATAACATTTCTACCCCTTCATTCCGTAATTTAACATCTAACTCCTTTCTCGCCATTTCTATTATTAACTCAATCTGAGTCGTTAATATCGATAGCTTTTCCTTCCCTTCCTACTTGATGCGTCGGCTTCTACGTTTACCTTCCCTGAATGATATAAGATATCATAGTCCCCTCTCTACCGTATACTCAACTCCTTCTGTGTGGAGATATAATTTAGACTTTTAAAGTCCGTGTATATCTCACACTTCTCCCCGTATAAATACTATCTTCAAATTTTAACTCAAAAACTTCAGCTACCAATTATAGATTATAAGTAGGATAGACCTTCTTATAATCCCTTAACTGTCATGATGCATACACAATGACTTTGCCATGCTACATGAGCACGCAATCTCGCCATCTATGCGAAACATCGTGATACACTAAAAAAATTCCTCGTATAATCTGATAAAGACAATACAAGTGCTTCACTTAACCTTCCTTCTTAATTTCTAAAAACTATTTTTCTTACTTCTCATTCCCATCATACCTATTAATTACAATTATGTATATCTTTTAAGCTCAAATTCACGCATAGTGAATTCCGTATCCCACTTCTCCCTCCATAGTGTTTCTCACACTATTTTTAAATGTTCAGCGTGATCTTCTAGCATCTAAAATAGACTAGAATATCACCAATGATCATTAAGACATCCTCGTCCCAATATTATTCAACCTATTTGTGATGCCAATGGTACCTTCAACCATAGCACCTCACAAGAGAACCTATATGTTTACCACCGACCTACTTGGTGCCTCTTACGGAAAATCTAACTTCTGCACATTAGTCCACCTAAACGACATAACCAGAACTTGTCATAACTATAACGAGTTCTGAACGTCATCTTAGGTACCTCCTCCATCTTCCTTACTTTCCACCGACTATACCCCGTACGCAAATCTATCTTAGAAAAATTCTTTGCCCTTTCAACTGATCCGATAGATCATCGATCCTGGGCCATGGGTATTTATCCTTCACCGCTAACTTATTTCCTATTACAATAGTCGATACGCAACTGTAACGACTCACCCTCTTCCTTAACATCCTACTAACTTACGTCAAGGTTAGATGACAATAATGTTCCGGTGATTTATTACCGTAATTTACTACCTTGGATTTTTTGAAAACTGAAGATTCACACTTTTCTTACAACTATTTATTATAGCTCTATGGTTAATCAACCCCTTCATACCGAGAATTTTTTCAATTCTCTCAACATTAACATTACTTATCTACCCACACTTACTTACCTTTATTATCCATGAAACAATTTTCACAAACACAATCAACGAAAGTTATTTCCTCCTCCTCTACCTTAATGTTTAAAGGTATTTTTAATCCCTTTCACATAGACTCCTAGATAAGTCTTTCCACATGTCTTACAATCTTTGATATTACGCTTAGGATCCCCTTGTCTCACTCCAGTATTCCCGGAGTTAAAAATTCTTTAATTTTGGAATACTGCCCCTGGCATTCTCTGCCTTGGTTTTCCCTCTCCCTTGCTCTCATTCTTTTTCTCTTTATGGTATTGAGTCAACGCCTCACTACCATCCTCTACTATAATCACCTTATCCAGAATGGTCCCATAGGAAACCCTCTAGAACACCACAATCCTACTATAGAGCCAGAATTTCAGGCCCTGCTCAAACCTACGAGCCTTCCTCTCCTCAGTGTCCACTTAGTGTGGAACAAACCTTGCCAATTCATTGAATTTGGCCGCGTACTGGGAACCGTCATGTCCCCTAGTTTAAGTTCTAAGAACTTAACTTCCATCCTACCCTTCACGCTTGTAGGGAAATAATTCTCAAAGAAAACCTTCTTGAATTATTCCCACGTTACCACCTCTATTCCAGCCCCACCCTGGTAAGCCTCCCACCAAAAGTTCGCTTCCCTTTTATCATGTAAGCCGCAAAAGAAATCCTTTGCGCCTCCACTACGTTTGTAATAATAAACGCCTTTCTCTATTTCTTTTACCAGTGCAGGCCTATATTGGGTTAAATCGTTCCCTCGAACTCGGTGGGACCTATGCTTTTAAACTCTTTAAAGGTAGTCATTCTAGCTACCCTAGGTTCCGCGGGTACTCTACCCCCCGATTTGGTTCAATGCAGTCATTAATAAATTAACGAACTCTTGCATAGGGTTGTTTTGACTCCATTGATTATCATTACGTGATTCCGCTCCCTGATTACGTTATCTTCTTCTTGACGACATTTTCTGATTAAATAAATAAAATTTCATTATTATCTATTTACTTACTTCGTTATTAATCGCCACATACCAACTCGCACCATAACAAATCATTTCCATGAAAACTTCATTATATTCATATACTTCTTCATAGTTTAAAACTATTTACAACTTATTTTCCATAGCCAACAGCTATTACATTTCTATCCCGTAATTGTACTTCACAAAAGTTGAGATTTACAAAAGGACTACCCTTTTTATATAAAAGAGGGTTTTACGTCACTACACACATATTTATAACTCTAGACATCTAATAATGTATAACAGCATCCTCGTGTTTCTCATTCGAAATCGCCGCTACAGTATCCCGACTAATAGTATGTCGAGTCTGTCCTGACTTATTGGAATAACAAGCAACTTTCAGTTTGAAATCTTTATGAGCACTCTCATGGATGTAAGACATCCGTGCTATCTTCCGGTTCTTCTCCCCCAGTTCTTTACGAAGCTCATCGACCTCCTTCTCAAAATCCCTAGCCTTATTTATCATGAGCACCTTCTCATCATGCTCTAACTCAAAATCTGCTTCTGCAGACTCCTTCGCTACATAAAGAGCACTAATCTCTTCATTCTGATTCTGCACAACTGTACTGAGTTGCACATTCCTGTCACGCGCTGCCAGATACAATTCTTCCATTGCATCTAGAGGTGATGACTCTAGTGTAGGTACCACCGTAGTAACCGATGTTACCTCTCTTTCTTCCTCCACCTCATTCATCATACTAAGGTATGATGTTATATCCATATCTCCATCGGAGTAGTCTTCCTCAGAAAAGTACTCCTCTGTCTCCGACTCCTCTAGAATCACTATTGGTACCTCCGCCACTGGCATGGGTACATGCTCTACTCGGTTTACAAGCTCTTCTCTCACCGCGTGTATATCTCTATACATCAAGCTATCGATCGACATCCTACAATAACACATAACATGTTGATTAGTACATAACACACAATAGTATAAACACAAATCACATTTAATTTATTTAGGGTTACTTTCCATCTTTTAAATCTTTTGGTACTGAGTTTCCTCAATACCTTATTAACTCATTCGACTTAAGTAAATCTCAAGTTTACTTTCTTCGAACTTCTCCTTCCTTAACGAGGTTATTAACCTAATGTTCTTCCCCCCTTAAGTTTATAACCTAATGATTTGATACCAACCTGTGACGCCCTAAAATTCGGGTCTCTTCCAACCCGACATATGGTGCTCCACGGTGCTACAGTTCACACAAACAATCATTTGAAATGCCTCAAAAGAACGAATATATCTTATATATATTCCAAAATAATACTACTATTCCCCAGGTTCTTTATAATTGTTACATTTTCTCTTGTCATAATATCAAATATTATCATTACAAACCTATACTATTACATAGGTAAACTACAAGTTCGCTTTAGCCTTCACTTTATCCTTGTCGAATCCTTCGGTCCATTAGGTCTAAGCTGCATTCATATGGTTCAAGCAAGAGTGAGCATAACAAGCTCAGCAAGTATAACAATTTCATTTTAAAAGCATGCTTAAAACATAGGAATCATATATCTTCAATAATTGGATAGTAGTTACGAAGTACTATCAATAACTCAAAATAGCATTCCTTTTCCTTTAAAACATTTTATCATGACAATATTCAGTAAAACACCAATAATCAATGGTAATATATTGTATCATTTTATCGTGCTTATATGTTATGTGTTTAGGTTATTCTATGTATATCTATATATATAATAGTAATATATTGTGATGATATTATTCTAATATTGGAGATCTATATTACTAATATTAGGTCTTCGAATAAAGTGTTATAAATTGCATAGCAGTAATCAACGGTTCAGGCAAGTTTGTTTTTACTAACTCTACTAAGAGTTGTTTCATTCAGATATACTTATGGATAATCATTGTTGATTGACATTGTAGAATTGTACTCTGTACATATTGCATGTATAAGTCAGGCATGAAAGGCTGATCACCTTCATTACCGTTCGGTCCAGATATATTTGTTCATGTATAATACTTGTTCAGTCAAAAGTTTGTTCTTGCTAGTTCACAATTATATTGTTGAATTATAGCCAGCTTATTATTCAGATTCTTTCAATCATGATATATCGTTAAATTGTTGAACTTACACTTGCTGGGCAATCTTATGCTCACCCTTGCTATATCATGATAAACATTGCAGATTAAGACGAATGAGTCGAATACAAGGAAAGGTTAAAGACAGTTCCAGCTTACAGTTAATGTGTTCGATTAGATTTGTAATAGTTGTATAATAATAATGTTATGTGTTAAATAAGTTATGATTTGTGTATTAAGTTAAGGTTACTCGACCTTGGGGAATAGTGTGTAAAGTTTAGTGTATAAACAATTTATGTTTATATCTTCAACAAATATAGTAATAGTTATAGAATGATTATACCAGATCCGCGGTGATTTGGGACTCGGATTTGGGGCTCTCACAGATTCCTTATCATCCAAACTATTAGGGTTATCCAAACTCATGGGACTACAGTCAAGAGCACTATCATGATCCGAATCATGCCTCTCGGTTTGAATATCAGTCTCCGCCGCAATATGAGTTGACATCTCAACCCAATGAGAACTTTTCTGAGTACTCAGCACAAGAAGAAGAGAACAGGCTTGAAGAGCTTCTCACCAACTTTATTGAGAGAAATGAGTTTCGGATGGAAAGCCAAGAAGCCGCATTGCACAGCCTTGAGAATAAATTGGGGCAACACGTCAATGCCATCACAAATCCACCACAAGACAATCTTCCGGTCTTAATTGACCTCGACGATGAAGCAGTAGATCATTGCACGGTGGATACGCAAAGAAAATGCATTGAGTCTCACACAGTTGTTGAGGGAGACGTCATAGTGCAAACTAGCCAACCGGTGGAGTCTGAAGTTGGAGACAAAAGGGTAAATAGTGGTTGTATAGTCAATACTGATCTACAATCAGAAACCACACTCCCGACTGTGGAAATCCGTGAGGGCCCAATAGCGCACAAAGAACATTTTCAAATTAATGAACAAGGGGAATTAGTGGATAATTCCAGTGGTGAACGATTCTTCGTGCCAAGGATGAAGAAAGCATGAATGACCAATCCTCCATATCTGCCAAAAATCCAAAGGAATTGACGAATAGGCGGCATGAAATGGTCATTTTTGCTTATGAGTCGGATTGAATGGCATCGGTATAGTCAGGCCAACGACTTTAAAACAAGCGCTTGGTGGGGAGGCACCCACATCTCTATATAAATTTTATCTATTGTCCTTTGCTTATATATAGTTTACTTTATGTTTTTCTTTAACCATGTTTTTGTATCTATCATATGTTTATTGTAGCTAGCAGTGTGTAGTTAGTACTATATTGTCTGTAATAATGTATATTTGCTTCAATGTGTTTTCTATTGTACTGGTCTTGGCATGTGCAGAAAACAGATAAAAAAGCACGAGGTGAAATGGCCTTCATGCATGTGGCGCCACCAAATGTGATGTAACTTTCGCGTACCGTAATCTTGACACTTATTGTCCATCTTCTCTCCTCCGCGTCGCAGCGCCATTACTCGCACCACGGTGCCATGCTTGATTCCCAAAAACTCGCCCCTCACGCTGCAGCACCAAAGACCAAAAGCCAAGTCATGTCGCGACGCCATTAACTTGCCTTGCCCACTGTTAACTCACGCCGCAGCACTAAGAAATGAAGGCAGTCTCGCGCCGCGGTGCCGGAAGCAAATTTTTGTTTTAAAAACTGATTCAAACCAGCAGTTAACCACTTCTCCTCCTTTATTCTCTCTACAGTTTAAACAGGTAGAACGCTCAAGCCAATCGCCCCACCCCAGCATCCTTATTGATCGAGTAGCACAACTCCTCAACAATCAAGCCGATTTCAACTCTACACTCACTAACATACAAATTTGCCCCAATTCGACTACACAACTAAGGTCTGTCCAGTCGACTGCCATTGCTAGGGTTGTCCACCAAGGTATTTTGGGATTTTCATTCTATCATAGACATTAGATGTTGTTATTGTTTGGGTTGGTTTTTCTCCGTTGATTTGTGTGATTTCCACTGGGGAAATCTGGTTAGAGCATTGACAAACAAAGGCTGTCCAATTTGGTTTTGAAGAACGCACTCTAAGTGTTTGATAAAATTCCTGAAAGAAAGTTTGGACTGATTTGGGGCTGTTTGGCATCAAATTTGTTGGGGAAATTCGAGCCTAAGTTTGGGGGAGTATTGAATTAGGTTTTCTTCTTGTGTGCATACCAACTACTAAAATTTCTAACATGGCACCAAAGAGGCAACGACTTAGCGTCAGCGGTTCCTCATCCGCCACACCAGAGGCTTGGGACAACACAAAATTTGTGAGCGAAGACGCATGGAAAAGATACAAAACCTCTTTCGCCACGCAAAACTTGATTCCTGAGCAGGGGTTGAGGCCTGACAAAAAGGATGGCGAGTTGTTAGCCATGATTGTGGGGTTCCAGTGGATCCATTTCACAAAACCACCCGGGTCAGCCATTGTATATGTGGTTCGGGAGTTTTACGCGAATGATAGTGCCGAAGGTGATGCAGTTGCTCAAGTTAGGGGGAAGTTAGTGGCTTTTGGAAGCCAAGCCATCAATGAACTATTCGCGATGCCCAACTATGCGGGCAAGGACTATATGGAGCCAGGGCTCCGCAGCTAGGACCTAGAGGATATCATTAGGAGGTTGTGCAAGCCCGGGACCGCATGGAAGAAGAACGACTATACTGGTGAAAAGACCAGCTTTACGACATCAGAATTCAGTCACTATGGGAAAGCATGGTTCAGCTTCATATGTGCTAACATGATCCCGACCCGTCACTTGAGCGACGTGACCAAAGATAGGGTGATTCTGTTATTCGCCATTGTCACGGGTTTGCAGGTAGATATTGGAGTTCTAATTCACGAGTCCATTCTGAAGGCAATCAAGAGTACAGTTGCTTCGGGACTTCCACATCCATCATTGATCACTCGATTGTGCAAGCAGGCAGGCATTCAGAGGGGACCTAAAGAGATAGCTCTTCCGCCCATGGCAGTCATTGATCATCAGACGATCTCACGCTTTTGTTTGTGTGCGGCAGGCGAGTCTCATATCTCGAATCTGAGGCTACTATGGGCCACTACACGCCGCCCCCTACAATGAGAGCAGGCAGAGCCACAGACTTGACAGAGCCGCCCACCGCAGACAGGCTCTTGAATGACATTATGGCATCCCTCACCTTGTCAGATCGAAATAGGGCCTTAGATGCGTAGAGGCGTGGGAGGCACATAGGCTACTGATGGCTCATAGGTAGGAGATAGTGATGAGTACCAGGCTGAGCTGGTGAACACCATGCAGAGCATCTATATTGATTATTGTGGCGAGAATGTTGAGTTCATGCCATACCAGTTACCAGAGCTGCTTGTCTTCCCACCATACCCTCCACCATCACCGCCCGCCGAGGCTGACGAGGACGAGACCGCTGCTGAGTGAGCCCACTTCAGGAAAGCCCTCTTGTATATGATTGCTTTATGTTTAGCAATGAGGGCATTGCTCACCTTAAGTTTGGGGGTGTTTTGGCTTTTATCTTGTTATTTCTCTACTGCCATGTTAGGTTGCATACTTTAGTACGTTATTATGTTTTTATTATCAGTACTGTGGTGCAGTCGTTTTGAACTGCGGGATTATCAAGATTATGCTTTAAATTTTTATGACATTAACTGTTTTTGGTTTTTATTATTTTATGCTTTGATTATTATTAGCATGATTGTGGTTTATAGCCATCTTTTTGGGGCTTATACAGATTAGATGCTTATGCCATGTGAATGGCCTTTTTACCCTATTTTGAGTTGTTATTTAGCAAGGGTGTTATAGTTATCAGTAATTTTTGATTGTGGCTGATGACAAGCGTCAAGTATTTATGCATATCTCTTAGAGTTGTGTCAAGCATGTATGAGCTAGGGGTTGTTCAATCATTGAGTTTAGACTGTTATTGATCTGTCCTTCTTAGCAAGCACCGACCAACTGTGTTAACTAGTTATTTTTTGAATTTGGTTCGCATGTTTATTGCTTTGAGAGTTTGTTCACTTTTATAAACTTTCATTTTTACAAGGTATAAAAGACTTGGACGTTTATACAGTTTTGGATCTTGGTTTCTGGCATGTTGACATATATAAAAAAAAAGATTAAAATAAGAATAAAAATAGAAGAGAAGAGTTTATATCAAAAGTTTTGCGGTGGGTCGAGATGGAGCGTAAAACGCACTCTCCCATAAACGCAGGAACGATATCGAGATGGAGCATAAAATACACTAGCTAAATAATCTTCATTTTTGTAGTAAAATCTCAGTTAGCTTATGTTGATTACGTGGCCTTTACTGCTCGAGTTATTAGATTCATAGGGGTGTTCTTCACCTAGTGCCCTAAAGTCGTCTGGCTTTGGAGTCACTAATCAAAAGCCCATTCATGGGTAGTTCTTAATAGCCTAAGGTAATTAAGGACTGTCTGAGTTATATTTTACTGTCGTCATGCTAGAGTCTTTTGATTTTTTCCTGTACTTGCGTATTATTCTTAATGCTTATTGAATGTTTAAGTTGCTGAGTGTGCGTTATTGGTATTAGCAATCAACTATGCAAACTATTTGAGCCATGATTAGTTAGGACTGGTGATCCCCACACACACACATAGAATGGATCGAATACAGTCTTATGCTTGAAATTGAATGAACTCTTATTCATTTCTGTGTTTGCCCTATTCTCTGGGAGTAGCTATGATCAAGCTTTGAAGTCATGATACTACTATACAGTTTTATCTTTCTTTCGCGTGTGTTTTATTATTAGTGTTGTGTTAGTTAGTTTGCTCGAGGACAAGCAAAGACTTAAGTTTGGGGGTATTTTATGAGCGGAATTCATACCCGTTAATCGGATACTTTATGACTTAAATAGTTGCATGTTCTCGTAGAGTTTATATGTTTTATATGATTATAGTGTTGTTATGCTTAATTGACATATTGCAGAGCTTATCAGGTATTTTCTAGTATTTAGGGCAAAACGGGCATTTATATATATAGTCATGCCATATAATGCCAACATATTAGCCATGCAGCATGGCACCACCTCCCTGGTCCAGCCTGACGTCACCATGGCGTCGCAACGCCACTGATTGTACATGGACTCATGTTGACTGCCGAGAGCTGCCAGGTTCCTTTTGCACGTGGTGCTTGCAGCCACCACCCTTAGGTATATGGGGTCATGTGCATGCATGCCCGCTACCCCTCTAAAGAGAGACAAATGCCTTTTGACCTAGCTTGAAGGAAAAACATATATAGAACACAAAAGCCAGCCTCTACAATATAACCAGACATCATATATCATATATTGGAGTTAGTTTTAGCTTAGATTAGTTTTCTCTTGTATTTTCTCTCTCTAGTTCGTAGTTGATGTCTGTAAATATAGATTAGGTAGATTAGGGAGAAGTTTAGCATTTCTTTGAAGCACAAGAGCGACGAGCGACACGGATTGGAAAGCTTGATTTGAGCGGAATGCGTTGAGATTGAAGAGCTTTGACAGAGTTTCCTCTTATCCATTTGTTTTCTTTGATTTTGTATTCTATAAATATTGTTTTTATTGCTACTTGTATTTGGTTTAATAGCTATGAACTGAATATTTGCTCTAAGGTTATAATGGAACCCTTTGTTATTTAAATTGACTGTCTTATCTCTTTGGTTGGCACCTTATGATTTGGTCTAATATATTTGTGCTTTATGATTCTCGCTAAGACATTAGTGATGATTTTGGTAATCTGCATGATATCGACAGAAGGAATGTAAATTTACACCTAAATATATTAACATGTGATTGTGGGTTTTGACTGCATAAGTTGTACGTAGAATAGACATATATTTGTGCGCCACGTGCGACCTAATTGAGAACTTATGCTTAAATCCTTGTTATGATTAATTCGCATAGACATGTGTAGGATTGCATCTAGTTTGGAAGTTCTTTCTGTTCTATTCCCTTCTGGGTGGATCTGGAGAGGATATGTTTATGCATACCTCGATAGAGGTGCATAGGCATCTGTGTGTTCTCGGTCGAGAAATTGTCGTGACCATTAAGACCAAATAGAGAAGGGTATCTAGTTTGATGAAACATAGCACGCCAGGTGTTCGACAGAATGCATGTGTGGGGTGAAGTTGTGACCTTAGCTTGAAATTCCTTAGATTATCATTCGTTATCCGTTTACTTGCTTTGTTAATTAGTATAATTAGATTAATCACACTTCCATTTACTATTGTTCGAATAAGACTTTAGCGATTCATAATCGGTACTTGGTAAATATTAGTCATAGTTCATAGTGGGTACGACACACTCCTTATCACTGTATTACTTGTTAGATTGAGTATACTTGCGTGTATTTAGTGATCGGTTTTCCGACCAACAAGTTTTTTGGTCGGGGATGTAACGACCGGGAAATTCGGATCCATTTTAGAATACATGAAAGAATTAAATAATGAATAAAATAGTATTATTTGTTTTTATTATGTGTTAATAAGACGTATGTCGTTCTATAACCAAGAAACATTGGAACATCGTAGTATTTTAACTACGTGAGGAAATTAAAGTGTTTGAATTTCCAAGATAAAAATAAAAGCTTTCCAAGAAATTTTCTGAAAAATACTATTCATCGTTTATCGCTCGGGATTTTTTTTTTTTGAACTTCCGAGAAATACGTAACATTATAATATTGAGGTGAGATGGATTAGGTAATAATAATCTAAGTATGAAAAACGCAATATTTCGCATGAGGACTTAATTTAAGAACGTTAAGGAATTAAAGTCCAATGAAATGAATTGTAGAATGTTGTATGAATTACAAGTCTAACTTGATTAAAGGTGTAAACCCATGTGGGAGTAATAATTAAGTCCAAGTGTTTATTAAGGTAAGCCCAAAACAAATTAAAGAAAGCCCAAAGATAAGTTAATTAAATTAAGACCATGGCCCATTTAGTGATCCAATGGGTAAAACATGATCCACGGGGCAACCCATGGGTGAACTTGGAGAGCAAGACCTTTATGTGGTGGCCAAGTATATGATGTAGGGAGCAAGAATACTTGGGCATTAAGGAAGGAATAGTAAGGAGGTTAGTTAAGGTGGTGGGAGGTCTTAATGACCATTATGCCCTAGCTTAGAGACTTCTATAAATAGCAAGCTCGCATTTCATTTTGATTGTTCAAATAATCTAGCAACTTCCACTATAAAGCAACTTATTTGTTAGGAAAGATAAGCACTTCTTAAGTCAATCATCCTTTGTTAGATTTTCAAGAAGGAAGTTAGTCAACAAAGGTAAGGATTTATGTCCTCCATCTCTACCATATTAGCTTGATAGAGAAGTAAATCATGTATGCTAAAAACATATGATAAGTGAATAATCAATGGACTTAAGCCGAATAAGTAAGGAATAAGTAACTTAAACCTAAATAAGTTATGAACTTATGGAGTACATATATAGACTTGTCATATGATGAACTTAAGAAGTTTTTATGATTGATAAGATGCAAGAATGTAGCTTAAATGACTTAATTCAAGAATAAGTCATAAGGAAATTAAAATCTTATATTGAAGAATTTGTTAAGTTATGGACTTATAAGAAAATAAGTCATAACCTAATTTGAATATAAGTCATTATAATTTATAGGTTGAGATGTCTAGTTATTGAAATGAATCCATTTAGAATGATGAACAATTTGTTAGTAATAAAGTTTTGCCGAAATTCACACGATTGGACGATAATCGTCGAATTTGTGAAATTCTCGGAATGGAAGTCGAATTTTGTGTTTGAACTCGGAAACGTTGTTTTTTGATGGAGACAAGTCTTATTTGCCATTATAGAGTTGCGGACTCGCAAATGACCGAATTCTGACTTAGAATGAAGAAACGAGCGTTGAACGTTCACGAACATTTATCATTTTCGTTAAAAATGTACTAATAGGTGATTTTTTAGCAAACAAAGTCTAATAGATAAAATTATTGCATGAACACATAGAGTACATGATTTGTGAACCGTAGGCTCTTGAACGAGCCAATTCGGACTTATAACGAATAAGTTACGAGTCCGGGAATCTCACAAGTTGAAAAATCTATCAAAGTTTTTACGGCACCTGATGGGCACATGTGGCGCAAATGACCAAGGCCAAAAATCCCGCGGCCATAGCCGCCGAAGCCAGCCGAACAAAGCCATAACCTCTTGGAGAATGGTGCAATGATCATGTGTAGTAACAAAGGAGACTCGCGCCGCAACGCCGAGTCTGGTCTTCAAGCCCTAATGAGTGACGTCGCAGCCATGCATAATAAAAGGAACATTAAGCGCCAGAAGCGGCGCACGTAAAACCTAGATAATAAAGAATGGATACAAGTAGAGCATGATTGGTAATTATTTAACAATTAACTAAGGTTTGTAATGTAACATTGTCAAGACATAATTAAACCTCAAGTATGATCGCTTAGAGTTAAAGAAAGTCAGTTGCATGTGAACGTAAGAATAATGTAACGGAAAGCCGGAACCAATAATAACAAATATAATATGTAATTAGATTGAGAAGAAGGGTAAGATTCTTTAGGAACCATGAATGATTATTCATGACCTAATATGCTATGTGATGTTATCATCTACTGTAGAGACTTAAGGACTTAAAGTGCACGTGTTATAAACTGTAGCAGACGCTAAAGGCAAGTACTCTAACCCTTGCTCCAGTTTGATCTGGACAAGCTTTGTGATTCATGTATTGTTTGCATTAGTTGATATCTGATGAAGTCAAAGCCAATTCTTTCGACTATACTTATGCTATGTTGGATTTCTTATAATCTCTCAAGTATTGACAAGGATTTACCAAACTAATATTTTTGTGGTTTTCAAAAGGAGACTAAGTATACTAAATTGTTTTGTCGTCAAACGATAGGCACGTGAGGTTGCCACAACTTAAACGTATACATGTTTAATGAATGTAGTGTTGATCAACATAGAGTAGTATAAGCTCATCACCTAGACGTGCTCGTAAGCTATCCCGGACTTACGGACTTCGTGTTGGGATGTTATTTTTAAAGTACTTATGAAATGCTCATGGTCTTGGACCGAAATTGATGTTTTACTAAATATTGTTGTTGTAAAACATTTTGGAAAGAAAAGAAGTGCTATTTTAAAATATCAATACTACTCCGCAACTATTGTTCAGTTATTGAAGATATATAATTCTTATGTCTCAAGCATGCTATTTTACAAGAATTGTTGTACTTGCTGACCTAGTTAGGCTCACTCTTGCTTGAACCATATGAATGCAGCTAAGACCAAAACTAACCAAGCGGATCCTAAGCAAGGATAAAGGAAGGCTAAGTGAACCGTAGATTAGATTACCTATGTAATAGTGTAGGTTTTGTAATGATAATGTTTTATATTATGACAAGAACAAATGTAACAGTTATAAAGAACCTGAGAGAATGTTACTATTATTTTGAATATATATAAGACATATTCGTTCTTTTGAGGTATTTCAATTGAATGATTGTGTGAATTGTAGCACCGTGTAGCACCATCTGTCATGTTGGAAGATACCCGGATTTGGGGGTGTCACAGGTTGGTATCAAAGCATTAGGTTATAAAACTTAAGGGGGGGATTTAAATCTTAAGTCATAACCTTAAGAAAAGTCAAAAAAGATGTAAAATAACCTTATAAAAATGCATTATATATGTTATGTGTTTTTATTATTCTACTGACGTGTACTAATCAAACTTTTTGTGTTGTTGTAGATGTCAGGAAAAAATAGAGACGTACAGGTAGTAAGTTAAGGGTCGGTGAATCAGATAGAGGTCATACCAAACCCCATAGCAGCAGATCCCGAGATAGTAATGGTTGAGTCTGGAGACTCAAAGAGCTTAGACCTCATGTTCGTGTTCGACGGCATGCTAGAAGAAGAGGTGGAGGTGGTGTCCATCAATCCAGTAGTTATAGTAGCGGAGATGGCTCCGGGGGAGTCAATGATGTCACACTTCATGTCAGTGTTGGATAGAAACATCCACTACTGTCAGGAGGTTAAGGAGCTGAAAGCAGAGCTCCAGGCAGTAATAGAAGATAAGATGGACGTGGAGTTCATGTGGGAGTAGGAGCATGATGAGAGGATTTTGGCCAAGGACAAGGTCCATGAGATGAAACAGGAGGTCTTTGAGCTCAGGGGGGAGCTAAAGACTAAGAAACAGAAGATAGGTGTAACGCCAGAGAATTTTGACTTTTTAATGAATTAAAATTTTTATTTGATTATGTGGATTAAATGAATTTAATTGATTAATTATGCGAGTACGATGTTTGAAGGTCGTTTTATGACCTAGAATGTGTGAATATGGTTAGTATCCTGGCTATTTGCTAGGATTAATTATTTTGAATTATCAAGATGAAAATGAATGTTTTTCGAGAAGTTTTCGGTAAAAACGTGTAATGATAGAATATGAGGATATAATGGAATATCCGATAATATTTTCGTTATGGCAAATGAAGTTTTTGCCTGCGGACTTAAAACCTAAGGGTTTGTGAAAGAGATTTTTGAAAAGGAAATGTAATGCATATAATCATTTAGGTTATTATATGTATGAGATACGAGTATTATACTAGCTCGAATACGAATATGGTATGAAGAATAGTACGACGTATAATACGAATATTGTATGAATACTAGACGAAGAGAATACGAGAGTTATACGTGTAGAATACGATAAGTTCTAATGGATTTTGAGTTAAGAATTTGGTAGAAAATTCAATTGCACTTGGATTGATAGCAAGCCCAATGAATTAAGTATGCAAGCCCAAGTTAAGGCCCAATTTTAATTTAAGTCAAGCCCAAACCAAGAAAACGAACTACAGGTCGAACCGGCGGGTCACGGGATGGGTAAAATCCATGGGGAAACCTATGGGATGATCCATGAAGGAAGTGGGCCGGCCACTTGATGGCCAAGTAAAGTGAACTACTTGATCAACAAGTATTTTGCTTGGTGATAAAGTAGTGAATAGTAAGGAAGTGGGATTTAGACCATTTTGCCCCCATGTTGATTTCCTATAAATACAAAGCTAGGGTTGGTCTTTTAATGTTTTGTAAACATTGTCTAACTATATTTAGAGAGGGAAGAGCTAGAAACATTTAATCACTCTACTTCCAAGCAAACAATAAGACGTTTGATAAGAACATGAAGAACGACAAAGGTAAATTCTCATAAACCGTAGTCTTCATCTTTTTCGATTTCTTTCTCGTAGAAGAATCGTAGATTGGTGGAGCATGTTTATTGAGGAGGTACAAGGATATCTATTAATGATCAAGTCATTGATAAGTCATGACCAAATAGAAATCGGAAGTGTTTACATGAGTTAAAACCGTAGAAAGTTAGGAACGTGAACTTAGTTGTGATCGGACGATTTGAAAACCGTCATAGCTAGGGTATGTGCATATTATTTGGTTAGGATGTATATGATGAATCAATGGAGTGTTCTATTTGATTTGGCTTATAGAACACGAGTAACGAAGTTATGGCGAATTTTGCGAAAATAGACGTTAAACGTCGAAAACATAGAAATCAACGGCGGATTCTATAGATATAAATGTGAATCATAAAGAACAAGAAATAAAGGTACCAATCAATAAAAATGAGTCTTTCTTACGAATATTGTATGTGAGTTTCGGGAATATCCCCATTCATAGGTCCGAGATCTACATCTATGAATTGAAAGGTCCGAATGATCAACTCTGCAATCAGTTGTTAGAATCTCGAATTAAGAGTCAAAAGTTGTCGTGTGACTTGAAAACATTGGTTTCCAATGTCAACATGTGAGATAAGGTATTTAAGAGTCGTGGGCGCAAGAATCGTCGAATTCTGACTTATAACGAAGAAAACGAGTATTGAACGGTCGAAAATGTTAAACGAACGCTAAAAATGAACTAAAAGGTGAATTCCGAGTTAACGAATTTGAAAGTGTAAAATTCTTATATGAACACTTAGATGATGTAATTAGTGAGTTGTGGGCTTTCGAATGAGTCAATTCGGATGTAAAACGAATAAACTATGAAGCCAGGAATTTCGTTGGATAAACCAACTGTCTTGTCTATCTGGTGCATAGGGGCGGCGCTGCAGCGCCAACCCAGTGCAAATATGTCACGTCGTGGCGCCATATATGGCCGAGAGAAAATAAAAATGTCTGGAGACTCACGCCGCAGCGCGAGATTTTGTGCAAAGACTCATGTCTGCATGTACGAGTCCGGAAAAACCCCTGAGAGTGACGTTGCGGTATACTATACAAAGGAGATGTCGTCTTTCTTGATCTTTGGCGGTGTAAAAATGTTGACCAAGTTAGGTTTTTGTTCCATTTGAATGTAGACCTAAAGTAAGACATTAAAGATACTTAATGTACATAATAAGACAGAACTTTAATCACTTATAAAGTGGTAACGTTAGAAGATTTAGTATGGTTTAATAGAAATTAAACGAAGAACGCGAGAACATAATAAGTAAAACGGGAATGATATTCAACGTTGGTAGTTCACCAAGGATGATCGAATGTCGGTCAATAACGTAAGAACGTTAATGAGCCGTAACGAAGCATAGCATGTCGAATTGACTTTATTAAACGAAGTTAACTCAAGTAAGACATAGAACAGAAAGAAGTTGGTTAGGGACAATAAAGTTAGTTATTTGATAACTAATTACAGTGTGCTATGTGAATATATCATGTAGATCCTATAAAGACTGAGAACTGTTGAATTATATATTCAAAGACGCTTAAAGGCAAGTCTTTCTAAACGCTTGTCTAACCTCCGTGTTTGTCAAGTTTTCTATGATTCATGTTATAAGATGCATGAGTGGTTTTAAAGAAAGAGTCGATGCCTGTTTTTACTCGGCTAGACAAGTATTGAAGAATTGATAGATTTTTTTACAAGTCTTTTGATATAGAACTGTTAACGTTATCCTATGCCAAGTATTTGGTACGGATGTAAATGTAAGTTTGTCTATGTACAAACAAAAGTATTTTCATTGATTATTCGATGGATACGTGAGGTTGCCAGATGTTGAACGTAAATACGTTTAACGGAAGAGTGTTGATCAACATAGAGTACAATAGGCTGATCACCTAGAAGTGCTCGTAAGTAAAGACGGATGGATGGCCTTAGTCTTGGGATGTCCTTTTCGGTATGAAAATGAAAAGAGTATGTTCATGGTCTTTGATGGTTCGTAATTCTAAGTTATTATATATACTTTGGAATTGTTGTTATGAAATGAGAAGTACTATGTAATGTTTCTTAGTGCTTTATAGTTAATTGTTCAGTTATGGAAGAGAAGCATGTAATTTCTAATGTGATATTCATATGATTCCTTGATAAGACTTGTTGAGCTAGTTATGCTCATTCTTGCTTGAACCATATGTTTGCAGCTAAATCCGAACGAACTGAGAGTTCTAAAAGAGATAAAGGCAAGGCTAAAATGGACAATTGATCGTCCTGTAATAGATTAATGTATTTGTATGTAATATACTTATGAAGAACAAAGAATGTATTCGTATATGAACCTGGGAAAGGATTTATTATGAATGTAAAAAGAATATAGTAAATACAATCATTTTGTTTTTTGTCTCAATGGAATGACTGTATGAATTGTAGTATCATGGAGCACCATCTATCGGGTTTGAAGAATACCCAGATTTGGGGGCGTCACAATAGGGAGAATGTCCTATATCCATAGGAGTTCTCATGCGGACTCCCATTGCAGTAGTTGGTTATCCCTGTAGAAACCGGGCAGGAATAAGACATACTATCGGTAGTGATATTATCCTTAGAAGTCTTGCCAAGGCGGATTTTGAGAATGCCTTAAGGCAGATGTGATCTAGTACTGGCTAGAGTAGTTTAGATATGTAAATATTATGTATCTAGTAGTGACGTAAAACCCTCTTTTGTATAACAAAGGGTAGTCTTTTATAAATCCCAATTTTTGGGAAAGCAATTGCGGGAAAGTATTGTAATCAGCTTAGGCTGTGTAATGTAACCGATGTAGTATTATACGACAATGAATTAATATAAGTTTTCTTTTTCGGAATATGTTGAGTAATGAATGTTTGAGTTATTGTTTAAAATTTAATAATAACTAACTAACAGGAAATGAATTATAACGAAATGCGTTGTTTATTGTAACAGCAAAATGCCGCCAAGAAGAGTACCATGTAATCAAAGCTCTAACACGAATTAACCCCATGCAAGAGTTTGTAAATCTTTTAACTGCAGCGTTTAATAGAACTGGGGCTAACATCCCCATAAATCCTGGTATAGTACGAGCTACTACGTTTAACGATTTTAAAAGCGTGGGTCCGCCGGAGTTCAGAGGAACTACGGACCCTATTAAAGCCCAAACGCGGGTAAAGGAAATTGAGAAGGCATTTGTGATAGCAAATGTCGATGAGGCCCAAAAGGTTGCCTTTGCAACCTACATGATGAAGGGAGAGGCCAACTTTTGGTGGGAGGCCAATCAAGCTAGGGTCGGGATAGAGGTTCTAACGTGGGCAAGGTTCAAAGAGATATTTTTCGATAACTACTTTCCCACGAGCATGCAAGGAAGGATGGAGATGCGGTTTCTGGAACTGAAGCAAGGGGACATGACGGTTCCCCAATACGCCGCCAAGTTTTATGACCTGGCAAGGTTCGCTCCTCACTAAGTGGACACCGAGGTTAGAAAGGCACGACGATTCGAGCAGGGCTTGAAACCCTAGCTCTATAACCGCATATCGGTGTTCCAAAGTACTTCCTTTGAAATCATTTTAGAGAAGGCAATAATTACCGAACGTGGTAGCGAGGCGTTGAGCCAGTACCACAAAGATAAGAAGAATAATGGAAAGGTAGACGGAGGAGTGAAGATCGAGGGAACCAGCGGGAGTGGCGAAGGGTACAAGCAGATGGTGAGTAGCTCTGGGAATACCAGAGTGAAACTAGGAGACCTGAAGAGGAGGATGGAGGCCTGCAAGACCTGTGGGAAGATTCATTTACGAGTCTGTCTCAAGGGTAAGGCCTTATGTTACAATTGTGGACAGGAGGGGCACATTGCGCCTAACTGTCTGAGTCTGAAGAAGAACCACGGATGCTTTGTGTGTGGGTCAACTGACCACATGGCAAAGAACTGCCCGAAGAAGGGGACGTATGGGAATAAGAGCGCCAATAGTGGTAAGTTAACTATTTGGGGTCCAGCGCAGCCAGGTAGACCGATGGTCCGTACGTTTAACATGACCGTCCAAGATGTGATGGTCTCAGGGGACATAGTCGCAGGTATTATTTCGATCAACGATCTAAATGCATATGTGATGTTTGACTTGAGTGCTACTTGTTCGTTTATCGCATGTGATTTTTCTAGACGATTAAGATTACTTCTGAAAAGTTTCCTATACCTTTAAATATTAAGGTAGGAAACGAAGAAATAATTCTTGTTGAAGATATTCATAGGAGTTGTTGCGTAGACATTCGGGGTTGTAAATTATCGGTAGACCTGATATCGATAAAGTTAGGAGAATTCGACGTAATTCTCGAAATGGATTGGTTAGTTAACCATGGAGAAATTATAGATTGTCAAAAGAAATGCGTAAATATTAAAACATTAAAACAACCTCAGATAGTATTATACGGTAATAAATCGTTGGGACACTCGTGTTGTCTTACCATGAAACAAACTACGAAACTGTTAAGGAAGGGGTGTGTAGGTTATTTGTGCCATGTGGTTGATACCCAGAGAGTGGGAGGGACCATGGAACAAATACTTATAGTGAGTGAATTCATAAATGTATTTCCAAGTGAATTGTCGGGTCTTCCATCGGATAGGGAGACCAAGTTTGTAATAGACATTGTGCCAGGAGCGGCACCAGTTTCCACGGCACCGTATCATATGGCACCAGTGGAGATAAAGGAGTTGATGGTGCAGTTGCAAGAGCTGTTGGACAGGAAGTATATTCAATCGAGTGTTTCGTCGTGGGGAGCACCGGTACTGTTTGTCAAGAAGAAGGACGGATCGTTAAGACTTTGTATCGATTATCGAGAGTTGAACAAGTTAACGATAAAGAATAAGTACCCATTGCCCAAGATCGGCGATCTTTTTCATCAGTTAAAGGGGGCCAAGTATTTCTCTAAAATAGATTTAAAAACAGGGTATCATCAGCTGAAGGTTAGGAATTAAGACGTACCAAAGACGACATTCAGGACTCGTTATGGTCATTACGAGTTTCTGGTGATGTCATTTGGGTTGACTAATGCACCAGCTGCATTTATGGATATGATGAACATAGTGTTCAAACAATATTTGGACAAGTTTGTCGTGGTGTTTATCGATGATATTCTAGTCTATTCTAAGACGCCAGAAGATCATGTTGAACACCTAAGGATAGTGTTGGAGACATTTAGGAAGGAGAAGTTATTTACGAAGTTCACTAATTGTGAATTTTTTTTAGAGAGGGTACAGTTTTTAGGTCATGTCATTGACCATGAAGGGATTTCAGTAGATCCAGCGAAGTGGAAGACGTAATGAATTGGGAACAATCGAAAACGCCGACTGAGGTTCGGAGTTTCCTAGGGTTAGCGGGATACTATCGAAGATTCATCTAGAATTTTTCAAAGATAGCTACTCCGTTGACTAACTTGACAAGGAAGACTGTGAAGTACGTATGGACTGAGAAATGCGAGGACAGCTTTCAAGAACTGAAGAAGAGGTTAAGTGAAGCGCCTGTTTTGTCATTACCCGATGACACAGGAAATTTCGTAGTTTATAGCGATGCTTCGCATAGAGGACTTGGTTGCATGCTCATGCAACATGGCAAGATCATTGCGTATGCATCTAGGCAATTGAAGGATTATGAGAAAGTTTACCCTACTCATGATCTGGAACTGGTGGCGTTAGTGTTTGCCTTAAAGATATGGCGACATTATCTTTACGGGGGAAAATGTGAGATATACACGGACCACAAGAGTCTAAAATATATCTTCACACAGAAGGAGTTGAATATGAGACAGAGGAGATGGCTAGAGTTGATAAAGGATTACGACTGTGATATCATGTATCAACCTGGAAAAGCCAATGTAGTTGCCGACGCCTTAAGTAGGAAGGGTCGAGAAAATTTGTCTATGTTAATTGTATAATAAAGGGTAGTCTTTTGTATAACGTAAAGCCCTCTTTTGTATAACAAAGGGTAGTCATTTGTTATACAAAAGACTACCCCCAAAAGACTACCCTTTGTTATACAATTAAACGCTGCAGTTAAAAGATTTACAAACTCTTGCATGGGGTTAATTCATGTTAGCTCTTTGATTACGTGGTACTCTTCTTGGCGGCATTTTGCTGTTACAATAAACAACGCATTTCGTTATTATTCATTTCTTGTTAGTTAGTTATTATTCAATTTTAAACAATAACTCAAACATTCATTACTCAACATATTCTGAAAAAGAAAACTTATATTAATTCATTGTAGTATAACACTACATTGGTTATATTACACAGCCTAAGTAGATTACAATACTTTCCCGTAATTACTTTCCAAAAATTGGGATTTACAAAAGACTATTAACTCTAAGTGATCATACTTAAGGTTTAATTATGTCTTGACAATGTTACATTACAAACCTTAGTTAATTGCTTAAACAATTACCAAACATGCTCTATTTATATCAATTCTTTACTATCTAGGTTTTAAGTAAGTTTATGCGCTATGGCACCAAGTAAAGATGTTTCTTTGTTTATCTGCCTTTAGTGATGTATCACTCATTCCTTGGTTAAGGCTTGAAGATCGAACTATGGTGACTAGCCAGCTGGCTGAAGTCTCCTTTCTACTACGGCTTCGGCATACTCTCCGATTAGTTATGGCTTTTCTCGTTAAGCTAAGGTCATTGCTTATACAAGTTATTTATTGAATTAAATTTAGCCATGGCCACTGCTGCACCGTAAAACTTTGTGATTTTTCAATTTGTGAGATTCCCGGACTTGTAACTTCTTTGTTATAAGTCCGAATTGGTTCGTTCAAGAGCCTACGGTTCACAAATCACATACTCTACATGTTCATGCAAGAATTTTATATATTCGACTTCATTTGCTAAAAATTGACCTATTAGTCTATTTTTAACGAAAACGTTAAACGTTCGTGAACGTTCAACGCTCGTTTCTTCGTTCTAAGTCAGAATCCGGTCATTTTTGAGTTTGCAACTCTATAAAGCCAAATATGACTTGTCTCCATCGGAAACCAATGTTTCTAAGTTCAAACACAAAATATGACTTCCATTCCGAGAATTTCACGAATTCGACGATTGTCGTCCAAACGTGTGAATTCCGGCAAACTTCATTTCTAACGATTTGTTCATTATTCTAAATGGATTCATATCAATAACTAGACATCTCAACCTATAAAGTACAATGACTTATATTTAAGTTAGGATATGGCTTATTCCTTATAAGTGCATAACTTAACAAATTCTTCAATACATGATTTTCATATCCTTATGACTTATTCTTGATTCAAGTCCTTTAAGCAACATTATTGCATCCTATTAGTATATTAACTTCATTCATGTAAATATGTTACAAGTTCATATATGATCATCATAAGTTCATAACTTATTAAGGTTTAAGTTACTTATTTCTTATTTATTCGGCTTAAGTCCATTGATTATTCACTTCTCATATGTTTTTAGCATACATGATCATTACTTCTCTATCAAGCTAATATTGTAGAGATGGAGGACATAAATCCTTACCTTTGTTGACTAACTTCCTTCTTGAAAATCTAACAAAGGATGATTGACTTAAGAAGTGTTTATCTTCTCTAACAAATAAGTTACTTTGTAAGGAGAGTTTGTTGGATGAAAATTACAACCCACAAATGATTTATGAGCTTCCTATTTATAGAACTTCTAAGCTTAGGGCACTTTGGTCATTAAAACCTTCCACCTCCTTACTAACCTACTTATTATTCCTAACTTAAGGCCTAAGTAAACTTACTAACCACAACATTTGCTTGGCCATCACATAAAGGTCTTGCTCTCCACTTCACCCATGGGTTTCTCCATGGATCCTAATTAACTAGTGGATCATCATTTGGGCTTAGGTCTTAATCTAATTAACTTATCTTTTGGTCTTGCTTTAATTTAGCTTGGGCTTCACATTAATAATTATATGGCTAAACATTGCTACACCTTGGGCTTGCCCCCTAATGCTATTGGACTTGTACTTCATACAATAGTCCACAAGTTTAATTCATTTGGATTTTAAATCCTTAACGTTCTCAAGTGAAGTTCGCATGTGAAATATTGTGTTTTCTATACTTAGATTATTATTACATAATCTATCTCACCTCGATATTATAACGTTACGTATTTCTCAGAAGTTCAAAATAATTCCTGAGCGATAAACGATGAATAGTGTTTTTCGAAAAATTAATTGGAAAACTTTTATTTTCGTCTTGGAAATTCAAACACTTTAATTCCCTCACATAGTCCAAATACTACGATATTCCGACGTTGCTAGGTTATAGAACGACATACATCTTATTAACACATAATAATAACAATAATATTATTTTATTCATTTTAAACGTATTTATAAATGGTTCGATTTTTCGGGGCGTTACAAAAGATATTAAGTTTAGTCTTGATAATGAGGGATTATTAAGATTTGAAGGAAGAATTTGGGTTCCGAATGAGACGGAATTAAAGGAGCAAGTGTTACAAGAGGCTCATAGTTCGAGGTACTCGATTCATCCCGGTAGCACTAAGATGTATCAAAACTTTCACGAAGTTTTGTTGGTAGTCAACATGAAGAGAGAAATAGCCGAGTATGTGAGTAGGTGCTTAACTTGTCAGAAAGTTAAGGCCGAACATCAACGACCAAGTGGCTTGTTACAGTCATTGGAGATTCCGGAGTGGAAATGGGAGCATATCACGATGGACTTTGTGGTGGGACTTCCGATTACTCAAAAGGGGTATGACGCGATTTGGGTGATAGTGGACCGATTGACAAAGTCGACTCACTTTTTGCCAATTCGGGTCAAGTATAACTTAGATCAATTAGCCAAACTTTATGTTAAGGAAATTATTCCAGACATTGACTACCAGTTTCGATTGTGTCAGATCGTGATCCACGATTCACGTTGAATTTTTGGAGAAGTCTACAAGAGAAGTTGAGGACACAGTTGAAGTTAAGTATGGCATATCATCCACAAACTGATGGGCAGAGCAAGAAAACAATTCAGACGTTAGAAGATATGTTAAGATCTTGCGTCATGGATTTCAAGGGTAGTTAGGATAATCATCTACCATTAGTAGAATTTGCATATAGCAACAGTTATCACGCAAGCTTAGGTATGCCGCCTTCTGAAGCCTTGTATGGAAGGAAATGCAAAACACCATTATATTGGGATGAAGTGGGAGAACGCCAAATGCTAGGACCGAATGGTGCGCAAGAAACAAAAAAAGTGGTGAAGTTGATCTGAATGCGCCTCGTAATGTACTCAAGATAGATGAAGAAGAAGTACGCAGACTTACATCGAGAAAATAGGGAGTTTGAGGTAGGCTCGTACGTATTTCTAAAGGTATCTCCCTGGAAAGGAAAGATACGCTTTGGAAAGAAGGGGAAACTAAGCCCACGGTTTATAAGACCTTTTGAGGTACTAAAACGGGTAGGTGAGGTAGCGTATATGGTAGCGTTACCTCCAGACTTAGAACGAATACATAACGTATTTCACGTATCGGTATTACGTCCTTTCAAACCGGATTATAAACACGTAATAGAGTTTGAGCCTATTCAACTCGAGAAGGACTTAACATACGAAGAGATGCCGATTCAAATCATCGATAGAAAAGAGCAAGTTTTGCGAAACAAGATCATATCGTCGGTAAAGGTGTTATGAAAGAACCACGATGTCGAGGAAGCAACGTGGGAATTGGAGGAAAAGATAAAGAATGATTACCCTCAGTTGTTTGCGTAATGTAAGGCGAGATTCTGGGGACAGAATCTTTATAAGGGGGGAAGAATGTAACGACCGAGAAATTCGGATCCTTTGTAGAATACATGAAAGAATTAAATAATGAATAAAATAGTATTATTTGTTATTATTATGTGTTAATAAGACGTATGTCGTTCTATAATCTAGAAACTTCAAAACATCGTAGTATTTTAACTATATGAGGGAATTAAAGTGTTTGAATTTTCAAGACGAAAATAAAAGCTTTCCGAGAAATTTTTCGAAAAACACTATTCATCGTTTATCGCTCGGGAATTATTTATTTTTTTTAACTTCCGAGAAATATGTAATGTTATAATATCGAGGTGAGATGGATTAGGTAATAAGAATCTAAGTATGGAAAACGTAAAATTTCGCATGCGGACTTAATTCGAGAACGTTAAGGAATTAAAGTCCAATGAAATGAATTGTAGGATGTTGTATGAATTACAAGTCTAACTTGATTAAAGGTGTAAACCCATGTGGGAGTAATAATTAAGTCCAAGTGTTTATTAAGGTAAGCCCAAAACAAATTAAAGAAAGCCCAAAGATAAGTTAATTAAATTAAGACCATGGCCCATTTAGTGATCCAATGGGTAAAACATGATCCATGGGGCAACCCATGGATGACTTGGAGAGCAAGACCTTTATGTGGTGGCCAAGTATATGATGTAGGGAGCAAGAATACTTGGGAATTAAGGAAGGAATAGTAAGGAGGTTAGTTAAGGAGGTGGGAGGTCTTAATGACCATTATGCCCTAGCTTAGAGACTTCTATAAATAGCAAGCTCACATTTTATTTTGCTTGTTCAAATAATCTAGCAACTTCCACTACAAAGTAACTTATTTGTTAGGGAAGATAAGCACTTCTTAAGTCAATCATCCTTTGTTAGATTTTCAAGAAGAAAGTTAGTCAACAAAGGTAAGGATTTATGTCCTCCATCTCTACCATATTAGCTTGATAGAGAAGTAATGATCATGTATGCTAAAAACATATGAGAAGTGAATAATCAATGGACTTAAGCTGAATAAGTAAGAAATAAGTAACTTAAACCTAAATAAGTTATGAACATATGGAGTACATATATAGACTTGTCATATGATGAACTTAAGAAGTTTGTATGATTGATAGTATGCAAGAATGTAGCTTAAATGACTTAATTCAAGAATAAGTCATAAGGAAATGAAAATCTTATATTGAAGAATTTGTTAAGTTATGGACTTATAAGAAAATAAGTCATAACCTAATTTGAATATAAGTCATTATAATTTATAGGTTGAGATGTCTAGTTATTGAAATGAATCCATTTAGCATGATGAACAAATTGTTAGTAATGAAGTTTTACCGGAATTCACACGATTGGACGATAATCGTCAAATTCGTGAAATTCTCGGAATGGAAGTCGAATTTTGTGTTTGAGCTCGGAAATGTTGGTTTTTGATGGAGACAAGTCGTATTTGTCATTATAGAGTTGCGGACTCACAAATGACCGGATTTCGACTTAGGATAAAGAAACGAGCGTTGAACGTTCACGAACGTTTATCGTTTTCGTTAAAAATGAATTAATAGGTGAATTTTTAGCAAACGAAGTCTAATAGATAAAATTCTTGCATGAACACGTAGAGTACGTGATTTGTGAACCGTAGGCTCTTGAACGAGCCAATTCGGACTTATAACGAAGAAGTTAAGAGTCCGGGAATCTCACAAGTTGAAACTTTTGTCAATGTTTTCGAATGGTGATGAATGGTAATCGCATGGCGCGCAAAATTTCAAGGAGAAAAATCGCGTCAGCAATCACGACCTTGGCCGAGCAAAGCCATAACCCTCTTGGAGAGTGGCACCAGAAGCACTTGTAATAAAGGAGACTCGCGTCAGCGACTCGAAGTCCCGGTCTTTAAGCCCTAATGAGTGACGTCGCAGCGCATCATAACAAAGGAACATTGGCGCCGCAATGCCAGACTTAAAACCTAGATAGTAAAGAATGGATACAAGTAGAGCATGATTGGTAATTATTTAAAAATTAACTAAGGTTTGTAATGTAACATTGTCAAGACATAATTAAACCTTAAGTATGATAACTTAGAGTTAAAGAAAGTCAGTTGCATGTAAACGTAAGAATAACGTAACAGAAAGTCGGAACCAATAATAACAAATATAATACGTAATTAGATTGAGAAGAAGGGTAAGATTCTTTAGGAACCATGTATGATTATTCATGACCTAATATGCTATTTGATGTTATCATCTACTGTAGAGACTTAAGAACTTAAAGTGCACGTGTTATAAACTGTAGCAAATGCTAAAGGCAAGTACTCTAACCCTTGCTCCAGTTTGATCTGGACAAGCTTTGTGATTCATGTATTCTTTGCATGAGTTGATATCTGATGAAGTCAAATCCAATTCTTTCGGCTAGACTTATGCTATGTTGGCTTTCTTATAATCTCTCAAGTATTGACAAGGATTTACCAAACTAATATTGTTGTGGTTTTCAAAAGGAGACTGAGTATGCTAAATTGTTTTGTCGTCAAACGACAGGCACGTGAAGTTGCCACAACTTAAACGTATACACGTTTAATGAATGTAGTGTTGATCAACATAGAGTACTATAGGCTGATCACCTAGACATGCTCGTAAGCTATGCCGAACTTACGGACTTCGTGTCGGGATGTCCTTTTTAAAGTACTTATGAAATGCTCATGGTCTTGGACCGGAATTGATGTTTTACTAAATATTGTTGTTGTAAAACGTTTTGAAAAGAAAAGAAGTGCTATTTTGAATTATCAATAGTACTCCACAACTATTGTTCAGTTATTGAAGATATATGATTCCTATGTCTCAAGCATGCTATTTCACTAGAATTGTTGTACTTGCTGAGCTAGTTAGGCTCACTCTTGCTTGAACCATATGAATGCAGCTAAGACCGAACGAACCGACGGGTTCGGCAAGGATAAAGGGAAGGCTAAGGCGAACCCGTAGATTACCTATGTAATAGTATAGGTTTTGTAATGATAATATTTTATATTATGACAAGAACAGATGTAACGGTTATAAAGAACCTGGGAGAATGTTAATATTATTTTGAATATATATAAGACATATTTGTTCTTTTGAGGTATTTCAATTGAATGATTGTGTGAACTGTAGCACCGTGTAGCACCATCTGTCGGGTTGGAAGATACCCGGATTTGAGGGCGTCACAGGGGATCTTGTCTTGAGATTGTGTGATGCCCCCGCTGGGGTTCTCTTTGAAAATTAGGGTGACGACCCTAAATTGGCGGCATGGGACCTGCGTAAGGTATTGTCGAATGTGATTTGTAACAGCTAAGATCATCGGCATAGTGTACCCTGTGCTCGGGCGAATACCAATGAGTGATGTGCAGACCCATGACTTGGTCTAAGAAAACCAGGATTGTAAGCTATTATGCTCAATCGCGTAGCATTTTTATTTTTGATTGGGCCTTTTCAGCTTATTAGAACTCCGTTGCAACTCGAACTGGATCAAGACGGAGGGGTGGGACCCACGTAGGGTGCCGTAAGTACACCTACAGCAGTCACAGATGGACCTACGGCCAGCCGTGGATGGCTATTAATGATGCAGGTTGCTTTCTCAAGTCATTTCATGTTACGCCGCTAAGGAAATCTGAGAGCTCTTCTTCAGATTTGTTGAGTTCGGACGTCTTTCTGCAAATTTTGTCACCGTACAAGTGTTCTACATTGTCCTGGTAATGTATGCATGTCTTCTTTTCCAGTTTTTATCCGTTGGAAAATGATTTATCACATAAAATGCATCTAAACACATAGTAGTGAATATGCATGCTCAAATGACTTGATAAAAAATATTCAACATAGTAAATGTTAGTATTAAACCATGCTGAACATAATGATGTGAAAAATTTTGACTTTTAAGACAGTCAAATTGGTACCTTTTTTTGCTATTTCTTATCATATTTGAGGACAAATGAGCAAAAGGTAAAAATGCAAAGTAATCATGGTATTTAAACTACCCTTATGGATTGATGACTTTGACTTTTTAATGCATATATTATGTATATGATTGTGGGCAGGTGTGCTACTGAATGGCCACCTAGTCATGCCTATGTGTATGTGGATAGGGACTATGGCAAAATTTTCCAAAATGTAGGCATTGAATAGTCATGCATTTTTAACTCTACTGTAGATGTATGTTAAAGTAATGCATGCATGCATGTAGTCATAAAATGCATTTTGAAAAGAAAGCTCCAGGTTAAAATTACCACACCCTTTCTAAGGTGATTTGGAGACTTTTTTCCAGATATTATGGATCTGGATCAGCCGAGTAGTTCCCGCAGGATCACTTCTGGTGTACGGATGAGGGCTTCTGAAGTGCCTCAACCCCGTTCTATTAGACAGCCTTGTCGGTTAGTGGAGGCGGTGATACGTCCAGTCCAGGTTGATGTGCCAGACGTCGAGGACAAGGAGGAGGATGTTCCGGTTGTGAACCCCGCTCCTGCTGCACATGTTCCCCGTAGGGACCTCCCGAGTATTCAGGTGGCAAAGCCAGAGCTACTGGGTGATTTGAGTCGACATCCCTTGATGTATTTGCATGCCAACGAGGTATAACGTTAGATCTTAATCTTCCTTCTTTCCTATTGATGAGGAGTAAAGGATTTTGATGTTGATCTGCATTTCATGTAGGTTCCCGGCTTCATACAGCCTCGAGGGAACTGGTTCAGCATTCACTCTGTGTACCAGGCTCTACATCCTGACTATAGAGCGATTATACATGACTGGGGATTTGGGGCGTTCTTTTCCATCCTTCCCGGTCGTTATCCCTTGGGTTACCTCAGGGCATTGTCTGAGCGCTGGTTTCACCAGACTCAGTCACCCCATTTACTGGACTGTGAGTTTAGAGGGGCACCAGTGCCTTGCATAGCAGATATTACCCTTCATCGTCGCCGATCCTTGCTACGAGTTTCGCGAAGGTATTTCAAGGCGGGGACCGTAGCATGACGGGTCCTTTGAGTGTAGATGCTATGAGTGGGTTGTTGAGCGAGCCCATACCAGATGATGTTAGAGTCAGAGATCGCATTCTTTGGCAATTGTTCCTGATGATCATTAGAGGCTGCTTCATAGTAGATAACTCTTCTACGATGTCGTTCGCTTTGATCAGCGCCACGCGACATGTGGACCGTATAGGAGAGTATGATTGGGGTTCCTACACATTTGCCTATTTCCTCCGGGGCATGTGTATGCGTTCGCAGGGCTTGACCGATGCTTGGTTATGATTCTACCCATTTCTGTTGGTGAGTATTTTCTCTTGTAATTTCTCATATGTAGGTTAAGATTGTTTACTAATAATAGATGTTTTCCTTTTTGTTAGCAGTTCTGGGCTTATGAGAGGCTTCCATGTTTGCATCATATGAGCGTTTTAGGTTTAGATACCTATCCACGAGGACGGCGATGGAATCATTCCATACTGGCGGAGGTCTCTGTAGCTGAGGGTTTTTCTCATTGCCGCCTACAGCTGGAGTTGTTGACATCTGACGTTATCACATGGATTCCCTATTCTGGGGAGCACTTGGCCATGGGTTTTGAGGATGGGTACCCGACTGGCGTCGAGCACGTGATATCCACCCGTAGGGTTCCTCTCTTCACTGATGGAGGATGGGAGCTCTATTTAGGAAAGCGTGCTATTAGGAGCACCACAGGAGAGATCCGTATGCCGATCTTGCCTCCTGCCAGGCGTTATTGGCTTGTGTCGCAGTCACCCGTCATTGATATCCCATTGTTGGGGGTTGACGATTTTGCACTGTCAGAGCGTTGGTGGTCCCCTCGTACTATTGGATCCCAGACCCGCGCCACTCAGTTCATTGGGGATATGGCTCCAAGATCCGTGATGATGACGGATTGGCTAGCCTATGTCTGAGATCTTACTCATTTGACATGATTGACATTTGACCCAATGATCGGCCGGGCACATTTCTTTATCCCAGATTTTAAAGGAGATCCCACAGAGGCAGATTTGTTTGATCCTTCGGCCTCGGTACGCCCCCCCGATGTCCCAATTGGCTTTTCCGACGCAGATCCTCCTTTGTATAGGCTTGACATCCCTGTTGATAGAGATCCAGTGACTCAGAAGGAGTTAAATCAGGTGGACAGGATTGATGATGTAGATATTGACACCATTATCTTCTTCTGATGTGTATTCTCATTATCTCTTTTGATAGGCCTCTGTTAGCTATTGGGTGGTTATGCCCTATTCTCGCTATATCTTTCGATAGGCCTCTGTTAGTAGTAGGGCATCTGTGCCCTATTTCCCTGTATTTTTAGCTTTATAGAGATGATGTATTAGATGATGATATACTTAGGAATGTATATATAGTTTTCCATTCTCTGTATCATATTGTCATCTATTATTTGTAATACATGTATCATGTTATGCATATGTATGTATGTCCAGAGATATTCAGCATTGACCCCTGGATGGTCTTATGATATGGCCTACACAGATGTCTTTTTCGATAGTCAGCCGCATAGATCATACCCCACTATTGTTGGTGGCATCACGTCTTAGATCATGGTATGATAGTATGTCAGCATCAGACAGGGTGACTGTAGATCAGCTATTGCAACATACTATGACCCTCTTGATATTTTAGGTTCCCTGTGATTTGTTGTTGACATGACTCTTGGATCACCGGGCACCGGAGAGAGGCCGGTTTTGGAGAGATTTGGTTTTTCAGCTTTAGGACCCTGTGAGTTGACTCGACCGGAGGAGTATACATGTTTGACGATGTTGCCACTTAACAGACCTTGCGTGCAAATGGCTATTGGGGACATGATTCGATAGTTCATGACCCTCACCGGCCTGAGGCGTAGGGTTGTGCAGGATGAGATCACATCCGGCCACGTGATATCCTAACATTTTCTGTTTGACATATTTGGCTCTAAGGACAGATATGCTCGTTATTTTGGGGATTTCACCATACCATAGGACCAGTGGCATTTGGCCAGAGTGGATGCACTCTTGATGTGCATAATGGCGTATGTGTACATGCCACAATATATGGATGAGCTGGATATCGGTGTTATCATGGCAGTGAGAGCTCTCAGGGAGTGTCGTACCATCATTTTGATGATTATGGCGGAGACGCTGAGGTCAGCCACATTTTGCAGCACTTACCCTACAGGGGTATTCACTAGAAGTTCGGTCATGTTGTACGTGTTATTTATGTCACACTTGAGACCGATTGGGACCTTCCACCGACACGGGTACTGCTTTACCCATGATATAGCTATGTCTTACTTCTTTCAGCCCTCGGAGTGTATAGATGTTATGTATTGGTCGATGTTTTTGACGGAGATCAGAGATCCGTTTGGCATTCTGCCGTGTATAGGGTTTAGCTCACCCTATAGCTTTATTACTCATGCTTCGGGCATGGACTATCTCCCTCTGGCTGGTTTGAGGGGCATGACTACCTACCACCTACTGGCCATGATGTCGCAGTTTGACCAGTTCCAAGATTTCCATCCTTTTGAGGGGGCGCTAGGTCAGCGTGTAGCTTCTCGCCATTTATCAGCAGAGGACCGATCCCGGGTATATGCATGTTGGGATCAGCGTGAGATAGCTGCTTTCTCTATTAGCCATCCGGGCTGTTCGCCAGAGTATTCTGTGTGGCTAGAGAAAAAGACTTCATCGGCTGCGACAGTATCCATAGTGCCGAGTAGTGATTCAGATGATGGAGAGCCCATAGAGGACATTGATTCCCACATCGAGGAGGAGTCGTCTACTGGGTTGCCGGCATCTCCTTTAGATTCTCCTAGTATTAGCACTGTTATGATCCAGCATTCGGCACAGTACTTTGAGCAGAGTCTTCATCTGATAACCTTCGAGAGAGATCAGGATAGAGCCTTGATGTTAACTACTATTGATGGGAGAGACGCAGCTTTGTTAGAGAGAGACGAGGCATTACCTCATAGAGACGTCGCTGTTGTTGAGCAGGATGAGGCCAGATCAGCCATAGATGTCGTGACAGTTGAGAGGGATAGCGCCATGTCTACCGGGACGAGCTGCATAATTCAGAGATAGCACTTGTTGAGGTCCCTTACCACTGGCATGATTGCAGGGATGAGCACGTACATTGATGAGCATAGAGTCACCATGCAGATGGCTATAGATCTGTTGGCTCACGTGGATACCCTTGTATAGGAGACCACAGCTTTACCTCCTTCTGCTGAGAGGGATGCCATGTTGGGCTTGATAGCTCGCATATACACTAATTTGTAGATGGGCTTATATTTTCCTGCACAGACTAGCTTAGCCATTTTGTCATATACAGTTTACATTGTGTATATCAAACAGCATTATATATATAGCAAGGAAATATATTTTTGATCACTTCCCTTTTAGATATGTCTGGATACTTGCTTGATATTTTGCCTGCTTCTTCAGGGCTTATGATCTTGATGTATTCTGAATTCCTCCTTGATGGATGGACATTGAGTTGTCTCTGGGTAGTTCAGAATGGATCACTGATCTATGTGTATCCCTACCATCTTTGGTGTCTTGGGACTGGTTTCTGTATGGAAATGTGGAGAGGAGTGTGGCTTTCCTCTCTGAGATTGACCGCCCCATAGATCGAATCTCCTATTTGGGAGGAGTTCAGGTAATTCCATCCATTTGGTATGAAGCCGATGAAATATAGTGGATTGAAGGATGATCCCAATACCGTTGACAAGTATTTGTGTTTTGGTAGGGGGTGAGACTGAACCATAAATGGCTGCCTACGTACTCCTATTGAAGAGGAGATCAGGTCTGCGTAGTTCAAACTTAGTGTAAGAGGTTCAACGTTGTATGTGGCAGAAAGGGTGTAAGAATGTTTTTTGTTGTTTTTGTAATGAGAAAGATGTAGAAATATTTTTGTTGTTTTTGTTTTTGTAATGAGAAGGGTGTAGAAATGTTTTTGTTGTTTTTATTTTATTGCGACCGGGCCATATGAAATGGTTGCCTACGTACTCATATTGAAGAGGAGATCAGGTCGACATAGTTTTCCCCTCAGGACGATTGGTACCCGAAGAACTTGATCCAATGTGCAGGTCAGACTGCGGTGAAAAAGAAAGTTTGATCCTAAGTTCAGGATAAACTGTATGTGTGAAAAGTTTGATCTCATGTGTGGAGACAAACTGCAAGTGTGAAAGGTTCAATCCCTAGTGGGATAACCAAAGTTGTATGGATAGAGTGAAGCGAGGCTGCTGGCTTGAAGAGTATGTTTCCCTGAGGGGCAAAGTATGGCGAAGAGTTGTATGTAGTGAAGGGTTGTCCGAGTTGATGAGTTTTGGAAATTCATTGCCATCCATTTCCTGCAATTTGAGAGCACCTCCTATCAATACCTCCTTGACAATAAACTGGCCTTCCCAATTAGGGGCGAATTTTCCCTTGAACTGATCTTGGTTGTCAAGGATCTTCTTTAAAACCAAGTCATGTTGCTTAAACTGCCGTAGCCAAACTTTTCTATTATAGGATCTGGCGATCCTTTGTTGATATAACTGACCATGGAAGATAGCCACGGTTTGCCTTTCGTCTATTAGAGACAATTGGTGATACCTGTCATGTACCCATTGGTCTTCATCCAGCTGAGCGTCTATCAACACTCTAAGGGATTCCATTTCAACTTCTATGGGGAGCATTGCTTCCATCCCATAGGTTAATGCCAGGGGGTTGCCCCAGTGGAAGTGCGCATTGATGTTCTGTAGGCTAATAGAGTAAGAGGCAATAAGTCAAGCCACCCTTTGTGGTTGGCGGACATCTTTTGCATAATCTTCTTGAGGTTTTTGTTAGCCACTTCAACGGCACCATTCATCTTTGGACGGTAGATGACGGAGTTAAGATGTTTGATGTGGAATTTACTGCAGAGCTCCTTCATCATTCTGTTGTTGAGGTTCTTAGCAATGTCTGACACAATTACCTCTGGTTGTTCATATCGACAAATGACATTGTTTCTGGTGAACGCAATGATGACTTCTTTGGTAACCCTGGGTAAGGAGGCTGCCTCTACCCATTTGGTGAAGTAGTCGATCATGGTGAAGATAAAGCGATGCCCATTATTGGCTTTGGGATCGATGGGCCCGATCATATCCATTCCCCACATTGAGAAGGGCCAAGGTGAACTCATAATGTGGAGCTCCCTCGGAGGGGCATGGATAGCATTCCCATGAATTTGGCATTGATAGCACCTCTTGAAGTGATCATCACAATCAGCTTTGAGGGTAAGCCAATAATGTCCTGTCCTGAGGATCTTCTTAACAAGTAGGGGTCTACTCATTTGTGGGCCATATACTCCACCATGGACCTCATCCATGAGTCTCTGAGCTTGGTCCTGGTCCAGACATCTGAGGAGACCTAGTCCCGCATCTCTTTTGTAGAGTACATCTCCGCTCAGGTAGAATTTCATAGCAAGTCGATGGATCCGCCTTTTCTCAGTCGGGCTCACCTCAGCGGGTGTAGATCCATCTCGTAAATATTCCTTGATATGCTGATACCAAGGATGTTGGATGGGAGGTAGCTCATCCGATACTTCTCCAACATAGTTCTCATAGGCTGGTGCCTTGTGCAGGGAAAATGTGATGCTTGGCATGTGTTCCTTGTCAGGCATGTGAATCAAGGAGGCCAAAGTTGCTAATGCGTCTGCAAAGTCATTCCTATTACGAGGAATGTGTAGAAAGGAGATCTCTTCGAACTCCGAAGCCATCTGTAAAACTTGTCGATGGTAAGGCAGCAAATATAGCTCTTTAGTTTGATAGATTCCTGTGGATTGTCTGATTACCAACTCCGAATCCCCAAAGACAGTTAACCGCCTGATGCCCATTAAACGGGCAAGTTTTAGCCCCATGAAACAACCTTCATACTCAAAGAAGATGTTGTTGGTGCCGATAAATCGCAAAATAACGGCTGACGGATATCGCTCTCCCCTGCATCGGATACTAGAACTGCTCCAGCTCCAGAACCTTCCATATTAACAGCTCCATCGAAATACATTTTCCATGTATGGCATGTATCGTACTGATGGTGTTGCTGAATTGCCATTACCCCTTCATCTGGAAAGTAGGTTTCCAAGGGTTTGAAGTCCCCTGAAGGTGCAGTGGCCAGTTGATCCGCAATTCCTTGACCTTTGATGGACTTTTGCGTCACGTAGACGATATCAAATTGGTGTAGGATCAACTGCCATCTAGACAGTCGGCAATTTAACATGGGTTTATTGAACACGTACTTGAGAGGATCCACGCGGGATATGAGATAGGTTGTGTGACCATGGAGGTAATGTTGTAACCTCATGGAAGCACATGCTAAAGCACAATAAGTCTTCTCAATTAGAGTGTACTTGTGTTCACTACTGCTGAATCTTTTGCTGAGGTAATAGATAGCTCATTCTTGGCCTCTATCGTCTTTTTGTCCCAGCATACAGCCCATGGCATTGTTACTTATGGACATGTACATGAACAAGGGAACATCATCCCTGGGTGGTACCAAAACAGGAGCTCTAACTAGCTGTTCTTTGATTTTGAGGAAGGCCTTATGGCACTCGTCGTTCCATTTCATGGAGGAGTTCTTCCTTAACAACTGGAAGATAGGCTCACAAGTTGCTGTGAGTTGAGAAATAAACCTGCTAATGAAGTTGATTCTTCCCTAAAATCCCTGTATCTCCTTCTCTGTCTGAGGAATGGGCATTTCCGCGATGGCTTGGATTTTGGTGGGATCTAGCTCAATCCATTTGTGGCCGACTAGGAATCCTAGTAACTTGCATGATTTAACGCCAAAGGCGCACTTGGATGGATTCATCTTCAAGTTGTACTTACGCAACCTGTTGAAGAGCTTTATGAGATGGTCTAAGTGGTCTTCTTCCCTTCTGGACTTGACAACGATGTCATCCACATAGATCTCTATCTCCTTGTGTATTAAGTCGTGGAAAAGAGCCATTATAGCTCGTTGATAGGTGGCTCCGGCATTGATGAGGCCAAATAACAACCGTCTATAGCAAATGGTTCCCCAAGGCGTGATGAAAGAAGTTTTCTCACGATCTTCCTCAGCAACCATAATCTGGTGGTATCCTGGGAAGCAATCCGCAAAGGAGTACATGACGTATTGAGCAGTATTGTCAATGAGAATGTGGATAAATGGCACGGGAAAGCTATCTTTAAGGCAAGCTTTGTTCATATCCCGGTAATCCATGCAAACTCGCACCTTTCTTCCAGGCTTAGGCACGGGAACGATGTTGGATATCCATTCAGGATATGTGGACACCATGATAATATCAGCTTGAAATTGTTTCACAATTTCTTCTTTCACCTTCAAACTGAAAGTAGTATGCATACAAGCCAATCATGTATGATGATAAAGCATATATCTACATGGTGTTGTTTTAATAATATATGATAAACTCATAGTTTTAAGCAATGCTTTTAGAATCATGATGAGATCATGCTAATGAGATCTAAATTCTTAGATCGCTTAAAACTAAAATGTTCCCAATCAATGGATTACTAAAAAGGGGGTTAGTGAATCCGAATAGATTGGTACGTACGTTGCTTGCTCATTGGATGAGGGTGATTGATCTCATGATCATTTATGTGGAGACACTAAAGCAAGTATGTAGGTGCTTATTAGAGAATAAGTTCACTGAACGTGACTCGCTAAGGAATACCTAATGGAGTTTTACTTGCCTGTCAATAGGAATTCCTGTAGTGATAGTAGTACAAATGATCCTTAGACTTGAGATCATCATAATATCTTATATATAATGAATTATACTTTAACTTATTCCTTAAGACTCTTAGAGTATATCAAAGGGTATGCTTGGGTGTAATAAGTTATATATGAAGATAATGAATGATCAATAAAGAATCTACCACTTCTAGTAAAAGAAGAGAAATGTCCTATGTGATTCGATAAATGACAAACTAGGAATCCTTGGCCATGGTGGAATGAAATTAGAAAGTAGTTTCTAATTTGCATTCATTAGGAGTTGTGCATTTAAGAATCGAAATACATATAATTAAATAAAATAAGACTTGACAGTAATTCCATGTCTTATATTTAATTGGGACAATGTATGATGGAAGGATTGAATTGTACGGCAACTATTAACTCAAAGGTTCTTTTATGATTAATGTTGAAATCTATATTATCTGGAAAGTCGTTGATCGCTAAGGAGGCTTATCCCTATTGTAGAATAAATATTATTTATTTAAATAAATTAATCGTTTAATTTATTTATTTAAATAAGATTAGAATTGTTTTAATTGATTTATTCACAATCGGTTTAATATGGAGAACTTAAAGGGTCACACCGTAAAAGGAATAATTATTTAAGAAGTTAATGTCATAATTGTAATAATATGTTAAGTATATTTAATTTAATCTATGGTGATAGAATAAATTAAATAGCTTAATATTTATTATTTAATATTTTAGAAATATTAAATATAAATTAATAAGAGGAGTCTTATTAATGTTATTACAATTATTATTATTTTAATTTCTAAAAGAGTTTAGGAATTAATTTAATATAGGTACTCTCATTTATTCCTAATAGGATTAGGAGGGAAAATTAGTTAAAGGAGTTTAATTAATTATCCCTAATAAGATTAGGGAGCCCATTTAATTAAAAGAGTTTAATTAAATAAATAATAACTTATTTTAATTAAATAGGGTTACCTGATATCTTTATAAGAGGAGTTTTATATCAGATATCAAAAATACGTAATTCTAATTGTTGGAGAGTACGCCCCCTTTTTCTATAGAGATGGTAAAAACTAGGGTTTGAACTAATACACCCTTCTTCTTGAAAATTCTTCTTCCTTGGTGGATCACCTCTAGAGGCCATACACTTGGGTGGCTTACATTAATCAAAAGGAAGGAATCTACCCGGAAATTCAAGGAGATCGCGGAGAAGTAGGAGTTGAACTCGTACCTGTGGAAGCTCGTATCTACAAGGGTATGATTACATAACTTCTTGTTCTTCGTTTTAATTAATAATATGCATAAAGGATGATCCGGGTAATTGGTTTGTGAAAAATTTTAAAATTTGCTTTTATTTTGCTTCCGTTATTTTTGCAATTTGATTGCTACTTTGATTTTCACAAAACCTTACAGTGGTATCAGAGCCAAACTTTATGCGAATTATTAATTATTTTGATTCCATATATGTATGAGTATGTATTTTGAATAATTTATTGGGCATAATTTATTGTATAAAATTATTATTTTATGGAAAAAAAATATCTTTCGCGAAACCTGTTAACTAATTCTGCTATAAAAAAGGGGATATCCAACGTGGCTGATTTAGTTTACTAATTATGTACATACTCCTAATTATGAATCATGTTAATAATATATATATATATATATATATATATATATATATATATATATACGATAAGGATCAAGAGCATTCTCCTTAAATAGCATTCCGCCTTAAATAGCATTCTTTTATCAAAACGACGTAGTTTTGGAGGAACGCGGTGGCACGGTGATTCGCGCAAATATATATCCGGTGTGGCCTGTTTTATTAAAAAAAATATAATTAGGATATACCCTTGTTAAAGGGATAATCAAGCCTGCACGTTAACCAGGTAATACCTTTTAGGATTATATATGATATTATCATATTTACATGATAAGTTACAGAGGGGCACAGAAGTTATTTATATTTATAAATAATCTTAATAATTTATAATTAAAATAAAGAGTTTATTTTAATCTTGAAATTGGATTTCATGCAACTTAAAATTACCCATTAAATGATACTCATATATATATGGAATGCTTTTATTTATTGATGCATATGATGATATGTACGATAATAAATGGGATTGATTATGGACTATTGACCAATGTGATTGGATTTATTTTGGTTGGATATTTGAATGAATGGGTTTTATTAAATGGGGTCTGCGTACCTCGTCTTTTCTATTTTTCTTCTTGATGTAAATTCTATCTCTCTCCTATGTATTTCCCTTTAACTGTTGATCAAGGTTTCTATTTAAATTAAATAGTTTATGTAATAGGATTAGTTAGAAATTTTTTTGAAGAACCGGAGATCAAGGAGCAAGGAGCGCTCGAAGACCCGTTTGTAATGGAACCCGGGTTTAAATGTAATAGTTATATTTAAATGTTTATTCTTGCACTCCTAGGGTTTAACCTTTTGGTTCACTTGGTGGCTCTAGTGAACCAAACTAGAATAAAAGTCCATAATCAATCCAGATAGAATATAGTATTCTATATGTGCATGCTAGTATTATATATATATATATATTATATTATGCAAACATGCTTCGCATGTTTAATAATATGACGCGTATTTTATATATATATTTGCATGCGCGCTAAACAAGATGAGACTAATAATAACAAACCCCTCAATGAAATTATATTAAGTTGTAATGTTCAAAGATATTTGGAATATCGAACGTCGCCTTCTAGCATGATAAAAATAATAGAGTATTGAATATTTAATATGAGTTTGTTGTGCACACACAAGGCGAGTATTAAATATTTGAGATGTTGTTTTTATTACATTTGATGTTTATAAGGAATTGAACATTACAAGGGCTGTAGTTTTCTCTTCACTTATATGGAAATTCTAGGTATGACTTAACTTAAATCATTTTAGTTCGGATGTGCACACACTTAACCATTATGATTTAAGAGGCAAAATATAAGGAGTTACATGATGATGTAATTGACAAGAGTTGTCTACCTATTTATTTATATATAGTTTGTTGTACACACACAAGGCTATATACATTTGAAATGGGATCCTTACTCTTACTAGCAAATCTCTAATTAGATATTGCCGAACTATATTCATGAGGGTAATATAGTTTGAAGAAAATAGTGGGAGATACCAATATAAAATAAGACCTAATTTATTTTGGTAATTAATTAAATGAATGTTTGCTAAAATATTGTCTTTTTATATGCAGAATTTTGAAAATGTCACATTCACTAATTTCACTGTGTAGCATACTTGATGCTAACAAACTGATCGGACCAAATTACACGGACTGGTTAAGGAATCTGAGAATTGTTCTCACTACTGGAAAGATTTCTTATGTCCTAAATTCGCCCGTACCTGCAAAAGTTGTAGAGATAACCTCTGACGAAGAGATTACTACTTTTAAACAGTGGCAAGATGATGCATCTGTGGCTCAATGCATCATGCTCGCATCCATGAGTAACGAGCTTCAGCATCAGCATGAAACCATGGATGCTCCTACTATGTTACTACACCTTCAAGAGTTGTATGGTGAGAAAAGTAGGACTACTAGATATGAAATATCTAAGGAGCTCTTTCGATCTCGGATGACCGAGGGCACTACCGTTGAGACTCATGTCTTAAAGATAATCAATCTGATTGAACCTCTTGGAAAGCTTGGGTTCGTCATGGATGGGGAGTTAAGTCAAGATTTGATCTTGCAGTCACTCCCTTACACCTTTTCACAATTTGTTGTGAATTTTCACATGAATAAGTTGGACGTCAGCTTTCCTGAGTTACTTAACATGTTGAAAACTGCTAAAGGTCATTTCCCATCCAAGAAGAACCATGTCTTACTGTTGGATGATTCTTCCAAGAAAAGGAAGAGGCCCAAGGTATCTTCTGAAAAGAAGAAATCCAAGAAGGCTAAGGGAAAGGCGAAAGTGAATGATCAAAAGAAACCTGATCCAGCTAGCAAAGGAATTTGCTTTCATTGCAACAAGCCGGGTCACTAGAAGAGGAATTACAAGGATTATCTTGCGGAATAAAAGTAAAAGAAGCTTGGAGAAGATTTAAATCCTAATCAAGGTTTGTTTATGATTGAAATTAATTTTTCTGAAAGTCAATATTTTACTTGAGTATTGGATACTGGCTGTGGTTCTCACATATATAATAATATGCAGGGACTGGTCAGAAGTAGAGAGTTGAGCAAGGATGAGGTCATCCTACGAGTGGGAAAGGTGATTATTTGGTACATCATGAATCGTGTGAGAAATATGAGTGATCTAGATGGAATTTAACCCTTCTATTTTTTAGGGGTGATATCCATAGGCCTCTTGATTGAGTAAGACTACGAAATGTATGGCCATGCTCAAATAGTGATTTGTTTCATATAGTCTACTCATTGATCAAGAAAACTCAGATTAATTTAGGAAGAGTATGACACATTCTATGACTCGAGTTTAATCTAAGATATCAAGGTTAAAAGGATTAAATTACATTGAAACATGGGTCACGAAAATGTTGCATCGAATCATCGATCTTATTATTACTAGGGTAGCAGTGATGCATTAATAGATGTCGCTCACTGTTTATAATTTTATAATATGATTTAAAAATTATTGCCAATGTAATAATAACCTATAGGGTCACACACAAAGAACGTAATTAAAAGGGAATTAATTTAAATTGTAAAGATTTAAATATGTCAATATGATTAATAGAATTTAAATTACAAATTTAAATTAATAGGATAATTTATATATAGGTATATTAATTAAGTAAGACATAATTAAGATATATATATATATATATATATATATATAAATTCGGATTTTATTTTAATTAGATTAGGATTTTGATTAATTCCTATTAACTACTATATATATGATATATAGCAACCATTTTAGGTAACGAATCATAACTAAAAAACCATAGCCGCTCTTAGAGAGAGACTAGAGAAAAATTTCAAAAAATCGTAATCCTTGGTGGCTAGTACCGCAGTTCTCTTCACTACAGATCGTGCAATGATTCGCAGGGAGTTCGTGTGGATACCGTAGAGGCGCGGTTCTATTGGATTGCGTAAGGGATTCAAAGCCGTTTCAGAACTCTTTCATAATCGGTATAATATCTAAACCACTGAATTAATTTCTATTTCGCATGGATCCTGTTTTTGGGTTTCGGAAATTGCTTTGATTATTTTATATTTCTACTGTGCATTTCTGTGTTAAAACCCTACAGTGGTATCAGAGCTACTTGCGAAACGATTAATTTAGATTACGTGTTTTATTGTTTTTGATATATATGATATGTGATGATACAATTTTACCGATCTAAAATTGAGTATATAATATTCTGTATGTAGGCATATTCTGGTATTATGAATATCAGTAATAGATATACATGTATATTATGTTCTGTTAATTGTATCTTAAATGGCGTAATAATAGTATATAACTTTTGTTCTAATTGGATTAGAAGCATGAACATTCAGTTTAATATTATTAACTGAAATTGGACATATATGATATGTACTGGGTGTATAGTTATTATGGGTGTTTTGGTGGATTAAAATATATGATTCTGAAACTATTTCAGAGATTCGTATGGAAAAATTCTACAATATAGATTGTAGTTCAAAAAAAATTTCAGGAGATCGATTTGGCCAGTGAGTGAGACCACCATTACCGACGGCCACCGAACCACCGCTGTGGGGAGACCCCCATGGACCCCCGTCAGAAGTAGCGACGATGGCCGTGACCCCAATATTTGATATATAGTTTTCTTTGATTATATATATTTTGTTATGTGCTTATTGTGATATGCATGGTGCACAATTATGACCTTTTGACCCATAGGTTAGTGGTTTTGGTTTTGAAATATGGCTTGCATGTCGTGCCTTTCTATAAATTCTAATGTAATATTCTCTTCTCATCTAAATCCCCTCGAATGTAACTCGAGGTTTCTTTATGTCATGTAATAATCTATAATCGATGAAAATGACAAGATGGAGAACACGATGGAAAGACGATGATGGAGAGGAGGAACTTGCATGAGGAAGATCCAAGGAAGCTACTATTTTGAGATCTTTTACCACCTTAGATTGACCTTCAATCTTTTATTAGCTTGAAAAGATTGACAGTGGATTGGGCCATAACTGTGACACATTTAATTTTGCACTTTATTTATGCTTGTATGCGATATGATATGATAAATAATGTGCATGCTTAATAAGATTAAAATTGGTGAGATCTAAATTAATTTATAAAATCCCTCATTAAATTATTAAGTCTAAATTAGATGTCTTCCAATGAATAACACTCATCAAAACCTTGATCAATGGATGTAGGTTTGCCAAAGCAAAGTACCCTATTTATCTAGGTAAGATGCGATAGGATAATTGTGATATCCAAACTGTTAAAATCATTGGGCCCGACTTAACTAAGTTATCTCAATAGGATTGTGGACTTAGAGGCATGGAGTTTGGTAGGTACCATTAGATGGACTAGAAACAAATGTTGTTTACCAAATTATCCAAGAGTTATATATGATATAATTGACAAAGGGTTGTCTACCTAAATAATTGTGTTTTAAGAGATTAGCCAAAGCTAACATAAGTCATAATGAAATAGGGATCTTGGCTCATTAGAAAGATTTAATAGAAAATGCTTTCCGAATTAATGGTGAGGGCTATTAATTTGAATAAAATAGTGGGAGGTATATTTTGAATATACTATTATCAATTACATAATATCAACTCTCCAATTTGACTTATTATTTTTTGCACTTATAAATTGTAGATATCAATGGCAAACAACAACAACAACAACAACACAAGTAGTCTTTCACTACAATCAGTCCTTGAGAAGGACAAGCTAAGTGGAATTAATTTCCTTGACTCGCATAGGAACTTGAGGATTGTCCTCAAACAAGAGCGCAAGCTATATGTCCTTGATGGGCCCATTCCTACAGCATCAGCTGTCACTGCACCACGTGCGGAGCATAATGCTTACAAGAAGCATCAAGATGATGCTCTGGACGTGAGTTATCTCATGCTAGCAACCATGAACGCTGAGCTTCAGAAGCAACATGAGTTGATGGATGCTTATGAGATGATCGAACATCTCAAGAAATTGTTCGAAGGGAATGCTCGACAGGAGAGGTATGATACAAGCAAGGCGTTGTATCATTGGAAGATGGGTGAACGTGATCCAGTTGGTCCACATATGCTGAAAATGATTGGGTATATTGAGTACCTTGATAGGTTGGGTTTTCCAATCACTCCGGAAGCCTAAACTGATCTTGTTTTGCAATATTTGAACAGCAGCTACTCTCAATTTGTTATGAACTATCTTATAAATGAAACTGAGAAACCACTTACTGAGTTGTTGAGCATGCTAAGAACTGCCGAGAACAACATGAAAAAGGCAGGACCCGCTCCCATAATGATGGTGCAAAAGGGAAATTATAAATGAAAAACCTTTCTTATCCAAACAAGAAATAGAAATAATGTTTTTGCTTATAGCAGACACATAATAACAATCCTCTAATTCTAATACTAGCCCAGAGGGCAAATATAAATGATAAGTTCCTACGGCCAATGCAACAACTTTTGCTCCATTCCCAACTCGTAGGGAAATTGGAAAGGCAAGAAGAAGATAGGATCTAAATCTTTTGTCAAACCCAATTCCAAAACCAAACAGGCTTTAAAACCTATAGGTGGGGTGGCTAAAGAAGGTGAGTATCACTTCTGTGGAAAACCTGGACACTGGAAGAGGAACTGTCATGCTTATTTGGAAGATGTGAAGAAAAGGAAAGGAAGTGCGACTTCTGATTCAGGTATATATGTTATAAAAGTTAACTTGTCTACTTCTACATCATGGGTATTGGATACTGGATGTGGTTCTCACATTTGTGTTAATGTGCAGGAACTTCGAAGGAGTAGGACTTTGGCAAAAGGAGAGGTTGACCTACGAGTTGGGAATGGAGCAAAAGTTGTTGCATTGGCCGTAGGAACTTATCATTTATCTTTGCCCTCTGGGCTAGTATTAGAATTAGAGGATTGTTATTATGTGTCTGCTATAAGCAAAAACATTATTTCTGTTTCTTGTTTGGACAAGAAAGGTTTTTCATTTATAATAAAGAACAATCGTTGTTTATTTTACTTAAATGATATTTGTTATGGACTTGCACAATTGTTTAACGGTCTCTATATTCTTGATTTAGAAATGCCTATCTATAACATAAATAAAAAATGATTTAAATTAAATGATTCAAATCTGACATATCTCTGGCACTGTCGTTTAGGCCATATAAATGAGAAACGCATATCCAAAATCCATAAAGATGGGTTTTTGGATTCATTTAATTTTGAATCATATGAGAAATGTGAGTCTTGTTTATTAGGCAAGATGACTAAAGCCCCTTTTACTAGACACAGTGAACGAGCTAGCGATGTATTGGGACTTATAAATAGTGATGTATGTGGACCCATGAGTTCGTTAACAAGAGGTAGGTTTTATTTCTTCATTACATTTACTGACGACTTCAGTAGATATGGACATATATATCTTATGAGACACAAATCCGAATCGTTTGAAAAGTTCAAGGAATTCAAGAATGAAGTTCAAAACCAATTTGGCAAAAGCATAAAAGCCCTTTGATCCGATTGAGGAGGTGAATACTTAAGCTAAGACTTTGATGACCTTCTAAAATAGTGTGGTATTATATCACAACTCACTCCACCTGGAACACCACAATGGAATGGTGTATCTGAGAGGAGGAATCGCACCTTGTTGGACATGGTACGATCAATGATGAGTCATGCAGATCTTCGAATAAGCTTCTGGGGTCATGCCCTAGAGACAGTTGCATTCACACTTAATCATGTTCCTACAAAGATGGTTCAGAAGACACCATATGAGATGTGGACTGGGAAACGTCCTAGTATGTCGTTCATGAAGATTTAGGGTTGCGAGGCGTTTGTTAAACGTCTAGATTCTGACAAGCTCGGACCCAAATCTGACAAATGTAATTTTGTGGGATACCCAAAGGAAACAAAAGGGTATTATTTCTACAAACCTTACGAGAACAAAGTGTTTGTTGCTCGAATCGGTATTTTTCTAGAAAGAGAATTTGTCTCTAAAGGAAGCGATTGGGAGGAAAGTAGAACTCGAAGAAATTCGAGAACCACAAAATATCATTGAACTTGAGTTAGAACGTGAGCAGGAACCACAAGATATTGTGGAAAGTGAACCTGCTCAAATTACACAAGGCATTCGTAGATCTGGTAGGACACGCCAAGAGTCCGAGAGATATTATGGATATCTTGTGACTCAAAACGGCGATGTGATGCTCATAGATCAAGATGAGCCTGCTTCCTACCAAGAAGCTATGAATGGACCAGATTCTGATAAATGGCTTGAAGCCATGAAATCTGAAATGGACTCCATGTATACTAACCAAGTATGGACTCTAGTTGATCCACCCGAAGGGGTAAAACCAATCTGGTGCAAGTGGGTTTTCAAGAAGAAAATCGACATAGATGGTAATGTACAAACCTATAAAGGCCGACTGGTAGCAAAAGGTTTCAAACAAATTCAAGGTGTTGACTATGATGAAACATTCTCTCCCGGTGGCAATGGTTAAATCCATCGAGGATCTTACTTTATTATTGCACTTTTTTTATGATTACAAAATCTGGCGGATGGATGTCAAACCGCTTTCATTAATGAAATATCTATGAGGATGTGTACATGACACAACCCGAGGGTTTTGTCACTCCAAAGAATCTTTGGAAAGGTATGTAAAGCTATGGCGATCCATTTATGGATTAAAGCAAGCCTCTCGGAGTTGGAATCTTGATTTGATGAAGCAGTCAAAGAGTTTGGCTTTATAAAAAATGAAGATAAACCTTGTGTATATAAGAAGGTTAGTGGAAGTCACATTGTATTCCTAGTATTATATGTTGATGACATTAATTATTTGGAATGACATTCCTTCCTTACAGGCTGTAAAAACATTGTTAGGAAAATGTTTCTTCATGAAAGATTTGGGCGATGTTGCCTACATTTTAGGTATCAGGATCTATAGAGATAAATCAAGAAAATGCTCTACTTAAGTTAAAGTAAGTATATATATTGATAAAGTGTTGAAACGATTCAAAGATGCAAGAGGCGAAAAGAGGAAACTTACCCGTGACTCATGATGTAAAAATCTCTAAGGCCCAATGTCCTAAATCACAAGATGATGAGGAGCGTATGAGAAAGATCCCTTATGCTTCAGCAATTGTATCTATCATGTATGCAATGATATGTACTCGTCCGAATATCTCGTATGATTTGAACATGACGAGCAGATACCAGTCGAATCTAGGTGAAGGTCACTGGACAGCAGTCAAGAATATCCTCAAGTACCTGAAAAGGACTAAGGATTCATTCTTGGTATATGGAGGTGAAGACGAGGCTGGCAAAGTAAAGGGTTACACGGATGCTAGTTTCAGATTGACAATGATGACTATAAGTCTCGGTCGGGTTTTGTGTTTTGCCTTAATGGTGGTGTTGTTAATGAAAGAGTTCAAGCAAGGCGATCGATTCTACAATGAGGTCGAGTATATTGATGCTTCTAGTGCAAAATGCAAGGAGGTCGTATGGATTAAAAAGTTCATCACAGAACTTGGTGTTGTTCCAACCATTGTTGATCCGGTTAAGCTATCTTTGTGATAATAATGGAGCCATCAGACAAAGCTAAGGAACCCAGATCTCACCAACGATCCAAGCATATACTTAGGCAGTACCATCTCATCCGTGAAATCATTGATAGAGGAGATGTACATATAGGAAGAGTGCCAACAGATGATAATGTTACAGATCCACTGACCAAGGCTTTGTCGTAGCAGAAGCACGATGGTCACACTAGTTCCATGGGTATTAGATACATGAGTGATTGACTCTAGTACAAGTGCAAGACTGTTAGAGTTTACGCCCTAGAGGCCAATTATTTGATATAATTGCTTAACATTTTGATATTATATTTGATTGAATAAATGAATGATTTTATTATGATTTTATTTACTGCGTTATATAAATGTTAACATAATAAAATTCCTTAGAATAGTGATACAATTTATATATTTTCATGTATGTGACTTGAACATGAGATTATATAATTACAATTAATATCATTGTTCTTAAATGTCCCTATTCGAGTATCATTGTTGATAGGACAACAATGATGCATTGAGACTAGTATGTGGATTGACTGATGACCAAATCTCATTGGTCATAAATATATGAGATATTAAGTCAATGCATAGGTATGTGTTAGAGAACGATGTACTGGACAGACCCACCATGAGAATTCTATGTGGAGCATCGAAGTGTCATTAGCGATTCTCATAGTGACAATGATGTAATGGTCCTCCGACCTGAAATCACTATATTACTACACGATAATTTATGTACTTTGATATCATCAAATGTCACCTTTAATAGGGTGGACTATAAAGGTGATTATTGGGTACATCATGAATCGTGTGAGAAATATGAGTGATCTAGATGGAATTTAACCTTCCTATTTATTAGGGGTGATATCCATAGGCCTTTTGATTGAGTAGGACTATGAAATACATGGCCATGCTCAAATAGTGATTTGTTTCATATAGTCTACTCATTGATCAAGAAAACTCAGATTAAATTATGAAGAGTATGACACATTACATGACTCGAGTTTAATCTAAGATATCAAGGTTAAAAAGATTAAATTACATTGAAACATTGGTCACGAAAAGGTTGCATCGAATCATCGATCTTATTATTACTTGGGTAGCAAAGTGATGCATTACTAGATGTCATTCACTCAACGTTTATAATTTTATAATATGATTTTAAAATTATTGCCAAAGCATAATAATAACTTATAGGGTCACACACAAAAACGTAATTAAAAGGGAATTAATTTAAATTGTAAAGATTTAAATATGTCAATATGATTGATAGAATTTAAATTAATAGGATAATTTATATATAGGCATATTAATTAAGTAAGACTTAATTAAGATATATATATATATATATATATATATATATTCAGATTTTATTTTAATTAGATTAGGATTTTGATTAATTCTTATTAACTACTATATATATGATATATAGCAACCATTTTAGGTAACGAATCATAACCTAAAAAAACCTAGCCGCTCTTAGAGAGAGACTAGAGAAAAATTTTGAAAATCCTAATCCTTGGTGGCTAGTACCGCAGTTCTCTTCACTGCAGATCGTGCGACGTTTCGCGGGGTGTTGTGGATGTCGTAGAGGCGCGGTTCTGTTGGATTGCGTAAGGGATTTGAAGCCGTTTCAGAACTCTTCATAATCAGTATAATATCTAAACCACTGAATTAATTTCTGTTTCGTATGGATCCTGTTTTTGGGTTTCAAAAATTGCTTTGATTATTTTATATTTCCGTTGTGCGTTTCTGTGTCGAAACCCTACACTCTCAAGACAATATTGTAGATCTATTTACTAAAGCGTTAACACAACAGCAGTTCGATCGTCACTTAGAGAAGATAGGTATGAGATACCACGGCGATTGGCTTTAGTGCAAGTGGGAGATTGAAAGTAGTATTCATACAAGCCAATCATGTATGATGATAAAGCATATACTATGTAATCAATCTTATTTATTTATTAATAAAAGAATTATTTATTAAAGGCATTTATTATCTACATGGTGTTGTTTTAATAATATGTGATAAACCCATAGTTTTAAACAATGCTTTTAGAATCATGATGAGATCATGCTAATGAGATCTAAATTCTTAGATAGCTTAAAACTAAAATGTTCCCAATTAAGGGATTACTAAAAAGGGGATTAGTGAATCTGGATAGATTGGTACGTACATTGCTTGCTCATTGGATGAGGATGATTGATCTCATGGTCATTTGTGTGGAGACACTAAAGCAAGTATGTAGGTGCTTATTAGAGAATAAGTTCACTAAAAGTAACTCGCTAAGGAATACCTAATGGAGTTTTATTTGCCTGTCAATAGGAATTCCTGTAGTGATAGTAGTACAAATGATCCTTAGACTTGAGATCATCATAGTATCTTATATATAATGAATTATACTTTAACTTATTCCTTAAGACTCTTAGAGTATATCAAAGGGTATGCTTGGGTGTAATAAGTTATATATGAAGATAATGAATGATAAAAAAAAATCTACCATTTGTAGTAAAAGAAGAGAAATGTCCTATGTAATTCGATAAATGACAACCCAGGAATCCTTGGCCAAGGTGGAATGAAATTAGAAATTAGTTTCTAATTTTATTCATTAGGAGTTGTGCATTTAGGAATTGAAATACATATAATTAAATAAATAAGACTTGACAGTAATTCCATGTCTTACATTTAATTGGGACAATGTATGGTGGAAGGATTGAATTGTACGGCAACTATTAACTCAAAGGTTCTTTTATGATTAATGTTGAAATCTATATTATCTGGAAAGTCGTTGATCGCTAAGGAGGCTTATCCCTATTGTAGAATAAATATTATTTATTTAAATAAATTAATCGTTTAATTTATTTATTTAAATAAGATTAGAATTATTCTAATTGATTTATTCACAATCGGTTTAATATGGAGAACCTAAAGGGTCAAACTGTAAAAGGAAGAATAATTATTTAAGAAGTTAATGGCATAATCGTAATAATATGTTAAGTATATTTAATTTAATATATGGTGATAGAATAAATTAAATAACTTAATATTTATTATTTAATATTTTAGAAATATTAAATATAAATTAATAAGAGGAGTCTTATTAATGTTATTACAATTATTATTATTTTAATTTCTAAAAGAGTTTAGGAATTAATTTAATATAGGTACTCTCATTTATTCCTAATAGGACTAGGAGAAAAAAATAGTTAAAGGAGTTTAATTAATTATCCATAATAAGATTAGGGGGCCCATTTACTTAAAAGAGTTTAATTAAATAAATAATATCTTATTTTAATTAAATAGGGTTACCTGATATCTTTATAAGAGGAGTCTCATATCAGATATAAAAAATACATAATTCCAATTGTTGGAGAGTATGCCCCCTTTTTCTATAGAGATAGGAAAAACTAGGGTTTGAGCCAATACACCCTTCTTCTTGAAAATTCTTCTTCCTTGGTGGATCACTGTTGCCTCTTTTTTAGTCTTAACAAAAGAGCTCTAACTCATGCAAGCATACATGCGTCAACAAGCAATACAGAGCAAGTAAAGTATCGATCCCACAGAGAAAGTTGTTTAATCCAAATCACTATGCATTAATTAATTCACTATATTTATATGCTCAAACAAATGACTAAGATTGGTTTGTTCTCGAATTGCAAATAGCAACTAAAATAATAATAACACGGACTAAATCAAATCTGGAAATAATGGGATCCTAACTTCATTTAATACTTCATTCAATCGCCACTATCATGCATGACTAGTTCACATATCACAGGAAAGTAGCCAAGAGCACTAAAAGAGTATTAGCCATTTTTCAATGCACTAAGACCTACTTACACAACATCCACAGATGATAGACTCTATGTAATCATCAATATAACCAAAATCATTATATGTCTATGTTAAATTGCAACTATATTGATTTTAAGTTCAAGCCCTTATTCTAACTTATACGGTGAAACAATATATGTCTATCTGGTTCATGAAATACATAAGCCATATAACACGATTTCTATATCATGATACTATCATGATTACAATCCATATTTGCATGTTCATTGTCAATTCCATATAAATACTGAAACGAATGGTGATCAAGCATTCATACATGCAAAACAATCATGATAGACATCCCATATGATATGTAAAACAATCCAGCATTTAAGCATGCAATCAAACTACATATTAAAATCCGTTAGCATCCCATAATGGAGTTTAGTTCATGACTGAACCAAAAGCCATTATGGGATCAAATCTAAACATGATTAATAAACAAACAATTGAAAGATGAAAGGTAGAAATAATCAAACCCAATTGCTGAATATAGATCAATATTCAAATCCTCATAAGATTCCAGCAAAATAATAATAATAATAATCCACTCTGGTAGAAAATCCCAAGAAGAAGTAGAAAAGTAGAGTTTTGGCCTCCTTCTATGTTGGAATCTCCCCCAGAGAGTAAACCATAATTACGATGTAAAGAATACGACTAAAATTGAATAATTGTCAAGTGATCCCCCTGACACCAGTTAGATATCATTTTTAAATCAATTACAACCCTTAAAAATTGGAAATAAAATAAAACAAGTTAGCGACTTAGGCCTCGCGCCTTGCCACAAGGCCTGCAAGGCTTCCTATTTATGACATTGCAAGTGCCGAGACTTATGCAAGAAATCGATGTTCAGTGGTCTCTCTCATGGTGCAGTGCGCGCCTCCCTAGGCTTGTCATGCTCATACAACGCACAACTTGCGAGAGGTTCCATGGTTTGGTTGGGTACTCATACGGGCGCGCCATCTCTAAGCTCTCTTTGTCGCATGCGGCTTGCGGTTGTTGTCTTGATCCTCGCCTCCCGAGCTTTGTTACGCAATGTTGTTTTCTGCCATTGAAATGTCCTATGTTTATCCATGCTTGTCCATCCATGCTCCACTCAATCCTAGCCATGCACATCCTATCTTTTTGCCGCCTCTCGGGCATCCATTAGCCTCGTGCCCTATAACACCACCAAAATAGGCCGATTCCTGCACTTATTCACCAAAAGGAGTTTTAAGTATGCGAAACGCAAATTAACATGAAATGCAGCTATAACCTACTAAAATGTACTTGAGATGGGCATAGTTCGCATGAATTGGTACTCCATAAATAGGTGTAAAACCTACTTATCAATCACCTCTAGAAGCCATACACTTGGGTGGCTTACATTGATCAAAGGAAGAAATCTACCCGGAGATTCAAGGAGATCGCGGAGAAGTAGGAGTTGAACTCGTACCTGTGAAAGCTCGTATCTATAAGGGTATGATTACATAACTTCTTGTTCTTCGTTTTAATTAATAATATGCATAAAGGATGATCCGGGTAATTGGTTTGTGAAATTTTTTAAAATCTGCTTTTATTTTGCTTCCGCTATTTTTGCAATTTGATTGCTACTTTGATTTTCACAAAACCTTACATAAACTCCACTCAGGTTTCAATCGCTTGAGCTTCTGCTTGACTAGCTTGAATCCCTATTTAATGGGAAGGCGATGAAGAACAATGTTAGTGGACAAACCCACCATGTCTTCGTGAGACCATGCAAACACATCCTGGAATTGGGTTAGTATTGTGACCATGTCATTCCTTTGGTTTGGGGTAAAGTCTGAACTAATCTAGATTAACTTAAGGATTTCTAAGGTTCCGAGATTGAAAGAGGTGGTTTGATCAAGATTGGGTTTAGGTTTATCTTTGACCCATTCTTTAATCTCCGGAGGCACCTCAATGTCCTCGTGTATTTCCATCAAGGCTAAATCTAACTTTACATCAAAGTTACAATCCTTATGGAGAAGAGGCATCTTATCAGCAAGTACAGGCACATCTAAATTCATAGTCCTGAAACAAAATATGCTTTCACTTAGTATATATGAAATGGTTTAATCATACAAAGTGTTAGCATGTACTGACAAAATAACTGCTAATACTGTACAAAAAAGTAAGCAGTTATAATATTTACAGGTCAGAAAGAGTTCCTTCCCGTTTTACCCTCGTCGACCAATGCAAGGAGTGTTGCTCCAATTGTTGAGGGCAAAGTCCGGGTGGACTGCAGTGATGGAGGGGCTGTTATCATCCTCCTTCTCATGAATGATGACCATTACGTCTAGGCAATCATCGTCTGGGGTATATCTGTTTGTATATTCATCATGGACAATGATGCGTATGCTTGACATCATTCTGACGATGTCTTACTTAATTCTTCGTTCTTCCACTTTGGGATCTGGAACAAAGTCTTCTTTTTCCTTTACCGGTATCGGCTTAGGAAATAACATAGCCATTATGCTGGCTGGCACCTTTACCGGAGGTTGTGTGAACTCAGGATTTGCAGGTGGAGACAATCATCGTGTAACTGAAGCTGGAGGAATTTGATGATGCTTGTGTGGATTCCTTTGACTGGAACTGGCAGAATAGCCCAGTCCAGCTGTCCCAGTTTGACTGATCACTTGAATCGAGTGCTTAATACCCTGATGACTTTTACCCAGCCTTTGTCCTGGTTGATGACCCAAAGATATCATTTCTTGAGTAGCCGACATTACTTCGGCAGAAATCCTGGGTGTGAGAGGTGGCACCCCCATAGGGTGGTAGTGAGTGTTGCTCACCTCCAGGGCATGAGAACTAATCGGCTCAACTTCTGAATTGAAACTGATGAGGGGTATGTCGCTTTGTTTAGGACATTACGGTTCAGCATTAATCGTGACTAGGCTGTCATTAATGATATATTTCAATTGCTGATGAAGATTGGAGGGGACGACCCCAGCCATATTATTCCATGGCCTTCCCAATAGCAGGTTATATCCTGAATCTATTTTGAGCACATGAAAAGATACGCAGAATGTATGGGGACCAATCTTGATTGGCAGCTGAATCTCTCCGACTGAATTTCGGCGGGATCCGTCGAAAGCTTTAATAATTGTATGGCTACTTCGGATGCGTTTGAGATTGACGTTCATCTTCAGCAAAGTAGCATGAGGATAGATATTCAGAGACGACCCTCCATCTATCAAAACACCAGCTAGCATGTATCCGGAGGACAAAAATGCGATGTGCAACGGCTTGCAATGACCGGTACCTTCGGGAGGTATGTCATCATCAGTGAAGGATATCACATTATTGTTAAAAATGTGATCAACCAAATGTTGAAATTTTTTCACATCCACTAATTTTAGCAAGTAGGCTTCTTCCAAAACCTTTAGTAAGACCATCCTGTGATCCTCGGAAGTTAAAACCAAGTCTAGTATGAAAATTTGATGTGGAGCTTCTCTTAAGCTTAAAACCACCTTGGCTTCATTATGACCCATAAAGCGGAGGAACTTTTCAATTTTCTCCATTGGTATTTTCCCCTTTGATTTGATGGTAGACTTCATCACCCGTTGGGGAAGATACAGTGGATTTTCCTTCGACACTGCAGCAGTTGTATGAGAGGTGGATCATTCAGCTTCTCCATAATTCCATGGGACTTTTTGTAAGCTGATAACAGGATATTGTAGTCTGAATGGCAAGTTGATTGGCTTTGGAGCAGCCACTTTCAAAGGATTGTCAACTCCTTTGAGTTGAATTGCTTGTATTGTGATAGGTTTGACAGTCCCATCAGCCTCAGCGGATATAACTTCTACCAGTCCCTTCCATTTAGTAGGACAAGTATTCTCACTCTCCAATAAAGACAAGATCGTAAATACGCTCGCTATTTGAGGACACCATTGTCAATTAGATTTTTGAATGAGGTATGAGAGCCCAAAGATTCTTATGTGTTGTGACCGCGAGAATGGGAGTGATATTGACATACTCCATCAAAATTAAACCGTCCTGAATGGGAATTAATTGGAGGTAGAAGGGAAGTGATCCTTCCTTCATTGATTAACATCTGAAGTATCTCCTCTATAGGTTGGCCCAGGTATGTAAATTCCCTTCTATTGGCAAAATCCCGACGGGCTTTGGCACTTACTCTCTTTGTCACTTTGTCTTCCAGTGTTTCTTTCTCTGAAGGTGATGAAGGACTATTCACAATAAAAGGGAGCAGACTAGCATGCTCCTGGCTGACTAATTGGCGAGTGACTTGATGCTGATAGGTTACCAGTTCTGCCAATTACTCAATCTATTTACACAGAGCTTTCATCTTTCATTCCATTGCGAACTGGAACTTTGCATAATCCCATTTGTCAAAACCGTCTTTGATGGTCTGGGATGGTTCGTCGTTAAAATTGGAACTTTGTCCACTGCTCCAATTAATCATGTTGACCTCTTCCTCTTTGTGTTGAGGAATATAGTTGTCTTGTACGTTAGGTTGATCGGGTTTGGTGACCACAATCTCACCGTTGTCTATTAAATCTTGGATCTTGTGTTTTAAGGCCCAACAATCTTGAGTATCATGTCCAGGTGCCCCGGCATGATAAACACATTTCCGAGCAGCATTGAAACCCCTCCCATTAGGGTTGACTGGTGGAAGAAGACGCATAATTTTCTTCTGAGTCGTCAGAAAAGTGAGAATGTTCTCGAGCGAGTCCCCTGAGGGTGTGAACACTCGAGGGCATTTGACTTCTCCACCTTTTGGTAATGGAGGATTTGAAGACTGTGCTTGAAAGGGAGTGTAATTTCTCCTCTGGATAGGCATGTTTTGATTGCTTTTTGACCTTGTAGTATCAAGGAAACATCCTCCTCTTTCTTTTTATGGACCCTCCGAGGTAGTTTCCATAATTTTTGGACTGGATGTGCTCAACAACAGCTTTAAGGGTAGCTAGGTCTTGAATTTTCCCTGACTTCAATCTCATCTCAGCCATCTCCCCATGTTTAATCATTTCAAAAAATGGTTTACCAATGACAGCTAAGACTCTCTCATAGAAAGGAGCTTCTTGTATGTCTATGAAGGTCATGACCATTTCTAATTCCGTCATGAAAGGAATAACTTGAGCAGCAAGGCGCCTCCACCTTTGAGCATACTCTCTGAAAGACTCATTGGACTGTTTCTTGACCTTGGTAATATGGTACCGGTCAAGAGCCATCCGAGACCCGGAAGTCAGATTGAGTGAGGAAGGCGTGAGCTAGCTCTTCCCAACTATGGATCTTTTTGAGTTGTCTAATCTGGTATACACTTAAGCGGGCTTCTCGGTCCAAACTCTTCCGAGCAAATTTGCATTTTGAGCTTCTCGTCCTCAGCATAAGATCCAAGTTCTCCAATGAACACCTTCAAATGTGTGTAAGGATCTCCTAACCCATCATACTTTTCTAAGTCAGGAGTTTTAAACTTTTCTTGATAATGAACACCAGGGAATATACAAAGGTCGGCATATGAGACACTTCCGTGTGCTCCAATTCTTTTGATCGCAGGAAGGGTTTCTTCCATTTGAAGGACTTTTTTTCTGATGTCACCGGTGTCTAGATCTCCTTTGAGATGGGTGGTATCATGAATTTTGTTGTTCGTATCCAACTGAAGTTCAGGTACTGTAATGGTTTTATCAAGACCTTGGGTTCCTCCTTGTGTAGAGGATTCAGCATGTACGGGTATTGTGACTCCCCCAAAATAGGTCCAATACAACCAACCCATTCTGAGTCGCCAAATACATGGTACAGAAACAACTACAACTTCATTAATACAATTGTCGTGCAAAATACGACAACACATAAATTGTGAGTTTAAATACAAATATTGTCTTCTAGACAATATCCACACTCAAATAAGTCCTCATTATAATTATTGATACACTATTTCACAAAATAGTGAGGACTACTAAAACAACTGTCTTAAACCATTACTCCACACCCCGACTAGTTCCTGCTATATTCTCGTCTCCTGAGAAGAAAAATGGAACAAAAAGGAAAAGGGTGAGCTCAACTAGCCCAGTAAAGAATATTATGACTAAGATAATGTACAACAAATTATCATTAGTCTTCAACAGGGAAAAATCTGATAGAATACAATAGACAACAAGTTTTAGATCAACAACTGCAGCGGAAACAACAATTCATTAGAAGAGTTAAATAGAGAATGAAATCTACTATCATCTATGAATTTAAAAGTCCATCATCGATATTTTATCCCTGTAACATCAATCAATATACATCATAAATAAAATATTCATCTTTGCACTACAGAGCCAAAGATATTCACCGATTAAGTCGTGTTCATCTAAACACATGTTCATATTTGCACTACGGGCCAAAGATATTCATCATAAAATCATTCATCTTTGCACTACGGGCCAAAGATATTCAGTTATATCATCATTTAGGACCGAGGATGATGAAAAATATTTTAAAGAAAAGCGAATCCAATTGAAACAAAAGAACAAATATTAAGGATTCGTACTTTAAACAATCCAAGTTCAAAAATACTTCATAAATAATCAGAGTGGAGTAAAATTCAAGAATGAAGACCAAAACATAGATCCAATCAAAGATAGGAATCATAACAGACAATCTTGGATACAGAAAAGAAAATTTTATTTTTCTGTGAATAGTGTCGTATTCGTGAATAGTACCGTATACGTGAATAGTGCCATATACGTGAATAGTAACTCCGACACCAAAAGATAGAAATTCCACAAAAAAAAACATCATCATGCTTCGTGAATAGTACTCGTGAATAATAACTCATGAATAGTAACTCGTGAATAGTAACCCCGACATGAAAAAGTTCCAAATTTGATAAAAAGTTCCAACCAATATTTTGACATAATGATATTGAAGAAATAATATCATTTTAAAAAAAAAATATCTCTTACCTCAGAAAGAATAGTATTTCTGTCTAGAATACTGGATATAATGCTAAAAGAACTTGCACCGTATAGCAATACTCAAAGTACTAAAATACTCACAAAATACGCTCGATATTATAAAGAGAGAAAGAGAGAAAAATCTTTAGTTTCTGGTGTGATTTTCAATTCTAACCTAAGCACCCTATTTATAGAAAAATGCTTAGAATACTAAAGCAGAAAATTTAATATAATATTAATATAATTATACAAATTTTCCTTAGCCCACCTTTTGGTCAAAAACACCAGCCACCCATGTTAATGATGTCCAAAAAAATACAAAAAATGTTTTTCTAACAAAAATAATTTATACTCCAAAAATCAATTCACACCGAGATATCACAAAACTTCAATAATTCACAATAAATAGCCCTTTTATTAGGAAAATTCTAATCTGGCGATTTTTTTATAGGAAATTCAATTTCTACAACTTTGCAAAAGAAAGGTTTTCCAAATTCCAAGCAGAAATTGACCGAAATCCATAAAGCAGACGATTTTACTGTGCTATAATCAAATTTCAATCAAGAAATGGGCCCACGGACATGTTTAACATGTTTTAAACAACTTTTCTTGCAAAAAATACTCCTCATCCTCATATACTCATATATCCCACATTCATTGTAAAATATCCCCATTATTATATTATAATAATATAATAAAATATTACTTTATCGAAAAAGATAAAATATCAATTTTAACAATTATCACTTTAAAAATTTTCTCCATCTATATCCACATAAAATCAATATTTTCCTCATCATATAAATCAATAATTAATTATTCACAAATAATATTACAGAATCATGAGATTGGCGATCGTGTAGCTCCTCGAGGAAAGAGGGGCTTTCCAATAAGAATTTCTCCTTCTGGCGCTATGATTAGGTGACCAAACCTCTCCTTAGAGCAGAACTTTCTAGACATTGCCAATAATGTTTTCTAATAATCTTATTAGGATAATATGAATTATTGCTTCGATAATGAAAAATACGTGTAGTGACAATTATTGAAACAACAATAATATAAAATATTAACGCAAACAATTATTGAATTAATAAAATAAAATCTTTGAGCGAAAGAATTATGTAACAATTATTGAGTAATGCCTTCTTACGTAAGAATCAATAATTGGTGCAATCTGTGTAGCTACTATGCAACAACGATATTATGCGTGTTTTAACCACCGGGTATTCCAACGAAGATAATCTGTGAATAACTACGCCTGTTATTTATAAACAACTTATACTTGTCGTTTTCTTCATCCAATAAACTTTCCGTTATGGGCCCACACAAGGTCGCTACTGGTCGCATTTAATATTCCCCGACAGTAAGAATATTCCACGAATATTCTCTGACAACAATGAGTATTTTATAACCACTTGCTTATTTAAAAATATTTACGCATTTTACCCATAACTAACCACATTAATCAAATCAACCCCTTACTATTTCAAAATAATAATTAGAGAAATTAAATTTCATTTATAAAAAGTTGGGGCCTTACAGGTATCCTCGTACCCTGAGCAGACTGGTGTAGTTCTTTAAGCAAAACAACTAAAATTGTGATTTGTTTACTTAATCCGTCAAATTCTTTGAGAGAAACTGAATTAAGGTCAGTCTAGTCTGATGACGACATAATTGACTGTAGGCTCGTGGCCTTTTTGGATTTTGATCGGGTAATAGGTCTGATTGCTTCCCTGCAAAAGACTTGCGTATTTTAGTCTTTAGGGAATGTGTAAATGTTTACATGCTATGTATCCATTCTAGGAATATTATCCTGCAAGGCAGATGTTAGCTATTTGTAATAGCATGTTAATTTTAAATATGTATATACACATGTTTCTTCATATTTCTCATTACATGGAGATGAATATGGAATGAAATTACAAGTAATTGACTTTGAAATGAGAAAGCATGAAGAGACTTTCCTCCGCGTTTGGTTTATCAGAGGTTGACCTATTAGGTTACTCTCGCGGCTTTTTGGCATGAAGGTTCCCAAATCATCGCAATTTACTCGACGGGAAATTAATCCGATCTTTTAACTGGAGCGAATTTGGGTGGTGCCTTTCCTGAGCCCCGTTGGAGTTAGTCTTCCTACGAGTCCAGTAATCAAACACCGACAGGATAGGCCCCTGATGGAGGAACCACACAACATACATTCACATTCAACGTGTCTCACCATTTATGAAAATGATGACATGTGTGAAGCACTAATATCACAGATAAATATATTGAAGTACATTTAAAAAAAAATTCATTCATACACATTCATCAAATGTAAATGCATCATTCACACACAAGCATATAACAGTTTTGAAAAGATTGTAATAGCGGCTTAAGTCCTCTTACTGGTGTCCCCAGTGGAGTCTCCACCTGTCGACGTCGAGATTTTTATTTGTCCCTTTTCGTTACTTGTTCTTTGGTGTTCTCATGTTAGGTGAGATTTGTTTGAAAAAAATAAGTGAAAAAGGTCTGACATGTATCATGTCGACGATGGACTATTAAGAGTCGCCAGTTGGTTTTTTATATGGTTGTGTTAGTTCCCGGAGGCACAATAGTTATCTAGAAGGGGGGGTTGAATAGATATTTGAAATTCTTTTCGTTTAACTTTGTTAGTTTGATAATGATTAAAACACAATGGAATTATGATTTATTTAATCTCCCTTTTAGATATGGTGAGTTGATGAGAGTGATGCAATTATAACAGTTATAGCAGTTATATCAAGAATGTAAGAGACGCAGCAGTTTTAAGTGGTTCAGAGCATTTAAAGCTCCTAGTCCACTCTTCTACTCTTAGAGTAGGAAATCCACTAAGGATATCTTTTACACTTTCTGAATCTCACAGATTCCTTCTAGACCAGCAGTCTAGGAACTTCTTAGTTCACTCTTGAACTCTTCAAGTTCAGTAGACTTGGTTCTTCACAGTTCACTTAGAACTCTTCAAGTCCTTCCGACTTGGAACTCTTACTTCAGTTGATTGGTAGTTGTTGAGTTCTTGGTTGTTGCTACTCAGTTGTTGTTAAGCACTTGTTTGAAAGAACTGAGTAGCTGATCAAGCTTTCTCTTTTTCTCAGATCGTAGAGTTGAGCGTTGAGTGTTCTTCAGCGTTTTGTTCAATACTTGGTTAGCTTGAATCATCTGCAGATGTTTTGCATATATGTGATCCTTGAAATCTATCCGTTGAAGCCATCCGTTGAAGCATTAAATGCGTTTGATGTTTCTGAACTTTGATGGAGACTTTTCTGCACATCTTCTGAATTGCATGCTGGCCCACTGACACAGTAGACTGTTTTCTCACCTAACACCTGAAAATGTGTTTTCCTCTGACCCATGGTCCTTTCCTTAGCTTCTTCAATACGTTTCATTCGTTGTATACTAAAGATATCTTTTGTGTCATTGGGACTGGTGAGGACTTCAACGTTTATAACCCATTCCACATTTGTTGAGATTTATCTTTAAATAAATGGTCAGGGCTCAGTGCTTCTGACATAGGCAGATGATACTCTACGATTCAGATCGTGGTATCTTGCCACCTTAGTGCTTGATCTGATGTTATCAAGTGAGAACACTACGATTTCTCTTAAGGATTGGCACACTACGATCTTCACTTGTTTATCTTGCAGACTCTACGTTTCTGAGAGCACACTACGATCTTTGAGTTGGCTTCAACAAACTTCTGGACCGCTCTACAATTTCTGGAGAGGCCCTTCAAGGCAGTCACACTACGATCTTCAATGCTCTACGATTCTGCCTTGGCTTCTGTAATCTTCTGATCAGTTTGATAGACTGTGATATGATTGAAACCTATCTATTACATTTCAGACATAGATCAACCTAACATTTTTGATCTCCTTATCTATACATTCAATTACAGAATGATAACCATTAAAGGCTTAGATAAACCTAACAATTTTGATCTATCACTAAGTCCTTGTACATATATTCCTTGAAGGACTTTACATATAATCATGAGCATTTACTTTAAACATCAAATCAAAATATGCACTCTCCAGCAGGTTGTACCAACACAACCGAGAAAAGGTTTGCACATTGACCCATTGATGTGACACTGCTAAATGGGTCGGTGAAACCAAGATTCATTAGGATCCGGGGACTTGATTATGCGGAGGGAAGGTGTTAGGCACCCCCCGACATCTGTGTTATCACGGTGACCGCCACTTTCCAAGAAAATGTTATATGAATGTGTGTATGGGGGGGGGGGGTCAATGTGCTGTTATTTAGAAGTAGTGTGAGGCCTCATTCACACCTATATACACAGGGTTTGAATTTGTGTAAAAATTGAGTTTTAAACAAGATATGGCAGTGATGTTTTATAAAAGAGGTTTTTCAAACTCTTGTGCTCAATAGTAATTGAGACCTTTTACACTCCCATTTTTTATTAAGTGTTCGACTTGATTGTTTTTAATTTTCGAGATGCGAAGCATCTTCGATAAAATAATGTACAAAATAGTGCCGAACTCCTCATGGGTATGAAAACCATCTGAGAAAATCTAAACATCATGAATAAATTTACAAGCTGCTTACAGCTGGAAATGTCCATCATGGGAACCAAATCTAGATCCAGTAAACTGAATCTGTGATCACATGATTCCTAGGCTCACATGATGCCACAATTGATAATAAAGCAGGAAGCAGGTATATATATAAAAGCTGTAAATATATATATATATATATATATATATATATATATACAGACATGATCAGCCACCACGAAGCACTTCCATGGGGGATCAAAAATGTAAATAAAGTTGTAAAAGCAATCGACCGTCACGGAGTAAACTCCAGGCGGGACGAAAGGTAAAGAAAGCTATAAAGATGATTAACCACCGCGAAGTGAACTCAAGGCAGGATTAAATGTAAATATATATATATATATATATATAAGCGGTAAACACACCGGATGTAAAATCCAGGCTCATCGAACAAAGTCCGACACACAGTTGATATATATACTAAAACAAATAAATGCTCCAGACCGAAGTCTAGGCTCAATCGAGGCATAACTCGATAATGTTAGTCCATATATAAATATATATATAAGTATATATATATATATATATATATATATATATATATACAAACTGAAATGAAACCACGGATCGAAAGTCCGCAACACACGTAATAACACGACTCTCAACGTGAAGAATGGTGTAAAAAAAAGACGAAGAGAAATGCTTTAAAGTGTGTGAGAAGGCTTACTACGGTGGCAACATCAAAGAAGGCTTTTATATCTTTAGAGGGATGAACACTTGGCTCCCGCCGGTACAAAATAGAAGCTATATGTGAGCTCACAAGTGTTTAAAATGAGAAAGCACTCAGTTTAGGGTGTGTACAGGGCAAATTGGATAGGGCTTCCTCGCCTTTTTCTCTTACAAAATGGCCACCTCAAGCCCTCTTTTTATAGAGGGGAGCCATGAGTGTACATGCGGCTAGCCATGAGATGTACCTGCTGCTAGTAGCAGATGTATAGATCATGTTGCCAAGTTGCCCCGGGCTTCTCGGGTCATGTCGTCTCGAAGTACATGCACGCATGCACTGTAATGTCCGCTCGAACTTTCAGAATTACAATCTGGGCATCCAACTGAGGTATGTAAGACCTATTTCGGACCGCCATTGTCGAGAGTTACGCAATGACGTGGGATTAGAGGTTGTACGAAGTCAGGAAGATGGGACCATGCCCTCTGGTCTTCAAGCTTCAAATTCTATTTGTTGCCCTACGTAATAGTCACTCGGGATTGGGCCTCCTTGGTTCTTGTGGGACATTGCTGTGTAGAAATGTATGTATGAAATGTTTGAGACGGTGCGATGTGGCGTCAAGGTGGCAAGATGACGACTTTTACCCTCCTCAAGGGGTTATCACGGCTTGAGTTTTGATAGCGAGACGTTGCTTAGGGTTATCTCTGAATTGGAACTGCTGCAAGTGTTGAAGGTCCTCGGTGTTATTTCTGAGGTGTGCCTGTCTTCCCGTTGTTATCTCCGGTCTTGTTATTGAGTGCCTTGGTGTGAGTTAGAGGTTGAAGGCGATTGCATGCATTTGAAACAAGCATTTAGGGGTTATCTCCTAACTGTATTCTTGGGGTTATCTCCAAGGTTGGTAAATCGCTACTCCTCGGTGTTGGGATCGAGATTGAATATCTGGGGTTATCTCTAGAGATGAATCGGCTTTTCTCAAAATTGGAATTTCGAAGATTGAACCGCATGCCTCGTGGTTATCTCCGAGGTTGGAACCGATACTTGTGTGTGTGTTAGGGGTTGAGACCGAGCTTAGGTAGAAGTATCCGGATTTGGATATGAAATGCATCTTCAGGTTATCTTTGAAAGACGAATTTTCCCTCCTGTATTGTCTATAACTCCCCCAAATCCGGGTATCTTCCAACCCGACAGATGGTGCTCCACGATACTACATTTCATACAATCATTCCATTGAAATAACACCAAAATGAATGTAATTTTTATCTTTGTATTACATCTGTAATAAATCCTTTCCCAGGTTCATAACCGAATACATTCGTTGTTCTTCATAAGTATATTGCATACAAATATACTAGTCTATTACAGGACGATTAATTTTCCATCTTAGCCTTGCCTTTATCTCTCATAGAACTCTCAGTTCGTTCGGCTTTAGCTGCAAACATATGGTTCAAGCAAGAATGAGCATTACTAGCTCAGCAAATCTTAACAACGAAACATATGAATATCACATCAGTAAGTACATGCTTTATATCAATATCAGAATAATTATTTTCTAAGCATCCTGAATCATTTGACTAATACTTCTACTACAACAATTCCAGAGTATATATAATAACTTAGGAATGATGAACCGGTCAATAGCCCATGAACATACTCTTTTCGTTTTCATACTTGAAAAGGATATCTGGCACTAAGGTCATCCACCCGTCTTTACTTACAAGCACTTCTAGGTGATCAGCCTATTGTACTCTATGTTGATCAACACTCTTGCGTTAAACGTATTTACGTTTAACATTTGACAACCTCGCGTGTCCATCGAATAATCGATGAAAATACTTTTGTTTGTTCATAGACAAACTTACCTTCTCATCTGTACCAAATACTTGGCATAGGATAGTGTTAACAGTTCTATATCCACAGACTTGTAACCAATTCAATCTATCCTTCAATACTTGTCTAGCCCGGATAAAATAGGCATCGACTCTTTTCTATTTACTATTCATGCATTGTATATCATGCATTACGAAAAACTTAGCTAACACGAAGGTCGACAAGAGTTAAGAAAGACTTGCCTTCAAGCGCCTTCAAATATATATTCCAACTATTCACGGTCTTTTACAGGATCTATATGATACATTCACATAGCACACTGTAATTAGTTATCAAACAAACTCACTTTACGGTTCTAACCAACTTCTTTCTCTTCTATGTCTTACTTGTTTTAACTCCGTTATTAAAGTCGATTCGACTTTCTATACTTCGTTACGTTTTATTAATGTTATTACGTCCTTAGCCGACATTCAATCATTAATGGTTAATTACCGATGTTGAACGTCGTTCACAGTTCACTCATTACGTATTTGCGTTCTTCGTTTAATTTCCATTAAACCTTACCCATTCTTCTTACATTAACATCTTATAAGTGTTTTTAAAGTAAGTCTCATTATGTACTTTAAGTACCTTTATCGTCTTACTTTAGGTCTACATTCAAAAGTGAACTAAACCTAACTTGGTCAACTTTTTTCCCCTTCACTTGCGTTATGCATGCGCAGCATCCTTTATATATTAGTAGTGCTGCTGGCCACCATTTTGTATCGGTTTTTGGCTGACTATATACGAAGTCTGTCACCGATTAGCTAAAAGCAGATTTGGTTTCTTAACGAAACTCCCGGCTTCCTAATTTGTTCGTTTTACATCCGAATTGACCCATTCGAATTCCTACAAGTCAGGAATTACATCCTTTACGTGTTCATATAAGTTTCATATTTTCGAATCCGTTAACTCGGAATTCACCTTTAAGTTCATTTTTAAGCGTTCGTTTAACGTTTTCGCCCGTTCAATACTCGTTTTCTTCGTTATAAATCGGAATGCGACGATTCCTTCGCCAACGACTCTTAATTACCTTATCTCACGTGTTGACATTGGAAACCGACGTTTTCAAGTCACATGGCAACTTTTTGACCTTTAATCCGGACTTTATGCGTTTTCGACGTTTAACGTCTTTTTCCGCAAAATCCGCCATAACTTCGTTACTAATGTTCTCTAAGCCAAATCTCAAGGAATACTCCATGGACTTCATATCTACATCCTAACCAATCAAGATGCACATATCTTAGCTACAACGGTTTCCAAAACGTTCAATTATAACTAAGTTAACTTTCAAGACTTTCTATGGTTTTAACTCACGTAAACACTTACGATTTCTATTTGGTCATTTGACCTATCAATGATTTGGTCATTAAAGGCATTCTTATATCTTCTCTATAAACATTCTCCACTCATCTACGATTCTTCTTCATGAGAAAGAAATCGAAAAGGATGAAGATTACGGTTTATAGGAATTTACCTTTGAAGTAGTTAACGTTCTTGATAAACGTCTTTTGGTTTGCTTGGAAGTAGAAGAATTTAGTGTTTCTAGCTCTTTTCTCTCTCAATATATGTTGGTCAATCTTTGTAAAACCACAAAAGCTCAACCTAAGCCTTGTATTTATAGAAATACAATGAGGGGCAAAATGGTCCAATTTCCCACCTCCTCACTTAATTACCACTTTGTCACCAAGTAAAGTACTTGGTGACCAAGTGATACACTAACAGACACCAAGTGGTTTTACCCACCATGCCCATGGGTCATCCCCATGGGTTGCCCCATGGGTTTTACCCATCCTCGACCCATTTGGTCAATTCGCGGTTTACTTTTTGGATTGGGCTTGACATAAAAACATTGGGCTTTAACCAATCTAATATTGGGCCTTGACTTGGGCTCATATACTTAATTCATTGGGCTTGTTTATTAATTCAAGTCCAATTGGATTCGATAAAATCCTTAACTCATACTCTAATAATACAACTCGTATTCTACGCAGTATTACTCACGTATTCTCTTTGTATAATACTCATATAATAATCGACATATCGTCATACTATTCTTCATACCATACTCGTATACATCCTAGTATAATACTCATATTCCTTACGTATAATAATCGAAACGACTATACGCATTACATTTCCCTTTCGGAAACCTCTTTCACAAACCCTTAGATTTTAAGTCCGCAGGCGAAAACTTCGTTTGCCATAACGGAAATATTATTGGATATTCCATAATATCGTCACATTCTAACATTACGCGTTTCTCAGAATCTCAAACCCTAGCTCCGAACGTCATCGGATGAATAGTGTTTTTTTCGCAAACAATCTCAGAAAACCTTCGTTCTCGTCTTGATAATTCACAACAACTAATTCTAGCACAAAGTCAGAATACTAACCACATCTACACATTCTAGGTCATACGACGATCTTTGAACATTTTACTCATATAATAACTCAATAAAATTTATTTAATCCACATAATCAAATAAAAATTTAATTCATTGAAAATTCAAAATTCTCAGGCGTTACATTGTCAGTAACAGATGTGCAGAAAATTTCAAGTGTCTACATGTCAATTAAATGCTAATTAAACATGTGATTAACGCAACTAAGTGATTTTAGACCAAGATTGCAAAATCTTAATAGTTGGTGGATGAAAGACGTAACTTTATTAATTTGGGGTCTAAACCTCAAAATTCGGTGGTAATTATTTTAGAATATAAATATAAAGGCTACACTATGGGCCCAATTTTTGGTCGGACGAGGGGATTGTTTTCACAATTTTGGATTTGGGGGGAGGAGGCACCACCGTTTAGGGCTACGATATGAATTAGCCACTGAGTTGATTTGAAATTTGCTCTCATCCTAAGGCCCCTGGTTGTAATTCGCATCTCACCGGAGGTAACTCTTGGATTTCTTTTCTCTCATGTGTTTGATCTACTGGGTCAGTCATTAGACGCAAAACATAAAACTCATTTCAACTGTGTTCAGTCACACCGACATTGAAAGAACATTAATTTTGCTTTTGTTTGCTTATCCAGACCCGATATTGAAATGAACATTCATTTTACTTCTGTTTGTTTATCTAACCCATTGCTTGTTTATTGTTTATTGTATTTGTTGTATATTTTACTTGTGCTGTTTGGAATTGTAGGCATATGATGAATTGACAAGTCCGTTTAATTACAAAGAATTGAAAAGCTGGCTAGTTTTGAGATTTATGGCTGAAGAAGCTTTGTCCGTAGTAGTAACAGATACGTCTCTTACATTGGCAGACCATTCTTTGGTGATTGGGCAAGAATTCCCAGATGTGGAAACCTGTAGACGAACTTTGAAAGATATTGCCATAGCTTTGCATTTTGATCTTAGAATTGTAAAATCTGATCGCAGCCGGTTTATTGCCAAATGCTCAAAAGAGGGTTGTCCATGGCGTGTACATGTAGCAAAATGTCCTGGAGTTCCTACATTTTCAATTAGAACCCTGCAGGGGGAACATACCTGTGAAGGAGTTCAAAACCTTCATCATCAGCAAGCATCAGTAGGTTGGGTTGCTAGGTCTGTGGAAGCAAGAATTCGAGACAACCCACAGTATAAACCAAAGGAAATCCTGCAAGATATTCGTGATCAGCATGGAGTTGCTGTGTCCTATATGCAAGCTTGGCGTGGGAAGGAGCGCAGCATGGCTGCACTTCACGGAACCTTTGAAGAAGGGTATGGACTTCTTCCCGGATACTGTGAACAGTTAAGGAAGACAAACCCTGGAAGCATAGCAGCGGTGTTTGCCACAGGAGATAGTTGCTTCCAGCGTCTTTTTATTTCTTACCGTTCATCAATTTATGGCTTTTTAAATGCTTGTAGACCGCTTTTGGAACTTGATAGAGCACATCTAAAAGGAAAGTATTTGGGTACATTACTCTGTGCTGCCGCTATTGATGCTGATGATGCTTTGTTTCCATTAGCAATTGCTGTTGTGGATGTTGAGAGCGATGAGAATTGGATGTGGTTCATGTCAGAACTGCGAAAACTTCTTGGTGTAAATACTGACAGCATGCCTAGATTGACAATATTATCAGAGAGGCAAAGAGGCATGGTGGAGGCAGTAGAGACGATTTTCCAAGTGCATTTCATGGTTTTTGCCTCATGTATGTTAGTGAGAATTTTCGTGATACAGTTAAGAACTCCAAGCTAGTGAATATATTCTGGAATGCTGTTTATGCACTAACACCAGTTGAATTTGAAAGCAAAATCTCTGAAATGGTAGAGATTTCGCAAGAAGTCATACCATGGTTTCAGCAATTTCCCCACAACTATGGGCTGTAGCATATTTTGAAGGGGTGCGATATGGGCACTTCACACTGGGGCTCACAGAGTTATTGTATAATTGGACCCTCAAGGTCATGAGCTCCCTATTGTACAAATGATGGAGCATATCCGCCATCAGTTGACATCATGGTTCAGTGATCGACGTGGTATGGGCATGAGATGGAGCTCAATTCTTGTACCATCTGCCGAGAAGCGAGTTCAAGAGGCAATTGCAGATGCTCGTTGCTATCAAGTACTTCGTGCAAATGAAATTGAATTCGAGATTGTGTCAACAGAGCGAACAAACATTGTGGATATTCAAAGTCGAGTGTGTTCTTGTCACCGCTGGCAACTCTATGGTCTTCCATGTGCACATGCTGCTGCTGCACTCATTTCTATTGGGCATAATGTCCATTTATTTGCTGAGCATTGTTTCACTGTGGATAATTATCGCGAGACCTATTCACAATTAATATATCCAATCCCCGATAAAAGCATGTGGAAAGAGCATGGTGAGGGAGCAGAAGGCGGTGGTGCGCCTCTTGATATTACAATACGCCCACCTAAGACACGTCGACCTCCTGGCAGGCCAAAAAAGAAGGTTCTTCGTGTGGAGAGTTTAAAACGTCCTAAGAGAGTTGTTCAATGTGGTCGTTGCCATATGCTAGGACATTCTCAAAAAAAATGCACAATGCAAGTTTGATCCTTACTAGTTGTCAGCTTTTTCTACTTTGTTGTAATTCTGCATTTGGCATATACTTTTATGTTTGTATGCAAATGACAATTTAGTTGCCAAACAAATACTGTCTCGTGTAGTGTAATTCTTTTTTTCTGTTTGTTTGTTTGTTTTTGGTTTCTTCTTTAATTATTGTTATCCTTTAGCATCACTTTTGGGTAGGTAAGTTGTTCTCAAGTATGGGGATTGGGACCAGCATCATGAGGTTATTCCTCTAGGCCTCTACCTTTTCTCCACCCTTGAAATTAATTATATATTTTAGTATTGTGTACCTATCAATAATAAAAATTAAAAATAAAAATTTTGGTTAATGTTTTGGTCCTTATACTTCGTTTATAGTTGTACAAGTAATTTGTTTCCTTTGTTATATTAAAGAAGTTCCTTTGTATTTCTCATATGACATGTAAAAATCATGTTTTATCAGATCTGGCAATATTAGTTTGATTGACTTCTGAACTATTGCTTAGTAAAAAAAATTTAGTGCGATTGATTTCTATGGTAGGCCATTTTTTTTAATGGATTCTAGAATGGATTGCTCGATGCAAATCAAATTGTCAACTTGCTTGTTCTATTCAAACTCTCTCACTCTCTCGACTCTGTGATTGGCGTTGTTGTGTTTCTTTTCCTTTATAGCAGTTGTCTATTTGCCACATGCATATTGGAACATCACATATCCCTAATAATTATTTCTACTTTATTTTAACCTTTAACCTTTAGCCTTTCTTATGTGTAAACGTGGACGCCTTCCCCTTTTAACAGCCTTTGGTTAATAATGCTGATTTATCTATAAAAAATGATTGCTTTTTGTTCTTTTTTATCTATTGAAAGAGTTGTCTCTGGATTCTGTTAGGTTATAGAAGGCTATGTTACATGGACTCGAAAACCTAGAAGGATCATTAAAAGCGCATGACATGGACACGCCTATTCTTCGAACATTGTGATTCATTTTCCACCAAACTGTCATGTCTGAGTACCTGTGCCATGTCGACATGGGTACTTTCGGATTTTAGAAGAGTCCATGTAACATAGACAGAAGGCAGACCATTTTAGGAATCTTTTCTCAAACAATAGTAGTTTTTGCAGAAAATCCTCTGTTTTAAATTATGATATATGACATGTTTCTGATAATGAAGGTACTCATGGTTAAATAGCTTTCTTTTACATTATGCAATTGAAAATACCATGACCAATTCCTTTCCAGTTCGTACATACTGAAGAGAAGGTCACGCTGGATGGCATGAAAAAGGAACTCTAGAGAATGTTAATTGATGCAAGGTTGTTGACTACGTATCATATGTTTTGTTTTGCTTCTTGCTTCTTCATTGACTATGTTTCTTCATTTTGTCTGACAGAATCAATGAGGGAACATATCAGTAATGGGAGGTTTGATTGGTACTCAGAGACCTACGACCGCATTATGTTTTCGACAAACTGACGTAAGTTGGTTATTGTACGTTTATAGTTGCTACTTGAGGCCTTTGTTTGTTCATTACATTCTGTTTTTCCATTTCCAATTTCCACCTGCTGAATATAATCGGGAATTTTACTTTGAAAGAATTAGTAGTACTTATGGGTTCTCCTTACTGTACTGCTTCATTTGGTTATATGTAGAGGTTACAAACTCAGCGTGTAGATTAGAAGCTAATGGTATTCAATTTTTTTTGCATATGGTTGATTTTATAGGACCAACTTGAGCGAAAGAGGTGGTGAAAGGCAAAGCAATTACTGTTTCTGAAAAATCTTTACTAGCAAGGTAACCTGAAAAGTTCAATGGGATTTCACACATGTATTGACTCCATGAATTTAATTCCTCTGCAAATATTTCCGTCAGCTCTTTGCTTAGGTTGTCTGTGCCGGGAAGTGGATATGTTGATGCTTCGCTTAGTTCCTTTGTTCTTTTTCGGGCAGATATTGGGGTTTGATTCGTAGTTTGGTTTCTGAACTATACTATAGATGCTTTTATTGAAATTTCTTTCTTTGCAGATGTGTCGGCTGTGTGGGTTTCCTTACGTAGGATGGACTAGGGATTAATTGAGTTTCATTTTCTTTCCCCAGACATTGCACACAGGGGTTGTGTTGACGTCTTTTCTTGTTAATTTATCAGCAAACTATTTTAATTCTAAAGGCTTAGTTATTTTCTACAAGGATGACGCCAAAGTGCTTATTTGTGAATGGAATTTATTTATGAATCATTGTTAGTTACCAGATCCTTAAACATCGAACTTTCAATAATGTAAAGACCCTCAAAGAGTGTTACATTCGTTTTGAATTGGTTAGTGATATGAAGTCTTTTCATTAAAGATGGTCCGTTGGCCATTGAGAGCCTGTGGCTCCACGTTTCTGTCCAATGAATCGCTATTTGGGTCAAGCTTCATGGACTATCTACCTTTTACCCATGGTAAACCCAATGGGCAGAAGATTAGGTATATTAGGTACGGATGGTGATTTATTCATGATTGGGAAACAAGAGTCTCAACCTTACATTTTTCAGAGTCTGATTCCTTATGTGTACATCTTCTTTTTAGGCTATATCTTAACAATTCATGACTTGGAAATTTTACTGGTTTGAATGTGTTTTAAAGTTTGGTAGAGTCTTCTGCTGTCTAAATTTCCCCACACACAAATTGTAGATGATTTTAAAGTAAGAGAAAGCTTTGTCAATGCTCCAATGGTTATCAATAGAGACTGCTGTAATATTGTCATACATAATGAAGAAAGATTGTACATAAGTGAGGCAAGATGACGCTGCGAGACTTGGTTGCAACAATACAAAAGGCTTTGGAAGCCCATGCCCATGCCAAAGAGCCCAAGAAGCATGAGTCCAATAGATAGATGATTCTAGATTAGTAATATTGTTCAATTTATAGGTTTAACAGTTATTTGAATTTTAGGTTAGGAAAGTAGAAGGGGCGGATCCATTTTCTCTTGCTATTATACGTTTTGAAACCAGATCTGGAGCGACGACATGGTGGTTGTAATTGATGACGGGTAAAAAGATTGTACTGTAAGGTAGAATGATAGTATTATTTACTGATTCAATGTTTATTTGACAATAATAGTTTGGGTTAGGGTTATTGCTTGGTGTAGATCTGTTAAAGGACCAGCGAGCTATCTGAAACCTGACTCGAACTCAACTCGTTTTACCTGCCTTGGCTTGAGTTGAGTTTGTCCCTATTTTTGAACTTGAATCAACTCGACAACATGCCGACTCAACTTGACTCGTTTACGTACTCGACTAGACTTATATGTCACTCTTTATATTTTGTAAATTAATTTGTTATATATTCCAAGTTCTTGAGTTTGAGTTGTTTTAGAGGAAGAGCTCTCGACTTATTGTATGCACTTTACTGATGAACGAAGGGCTTCCTTGATAGCTTATTAACTTTTGAATTAATAATGAATATCTTTCTGCTTGATAAAGAAAATTATAGGGTTTTAGCTTTTCCTTATTAAGTTTCTAATCTGCGAGTTGTGAAATCGTGATGTTATAAATATAAAATCAAAAGATAACGAGAATTGTTAATTTTACAAGTAAAAGTTGATATTTTTACAAGGTCTAATTCTATACTCATTTACTATTCATGTGAGAGGGAACTTATGGAACTATCATTTTTGCTTGTGGAAATATTAATTTTGGATGGTTACTTAATTACTTTTGAGTTTGTTACTTTTGTATCACTCCGTGATGCTGGCATGCGACCTTTAAGTTTAAATTGACAACAATTAGTAGAAAAGTAGACAACAAATAGAATGTCTTTAATAATTTAACAATAGAATAATAGCACTTCTTGAAGTTATTACATAAACTAATTCTCATAAATAAATCAAATATTATTTCATAAATTAGTTTTAATAGAACTTTATAAAGAAAGAAAATTAAAAATGTATAACTAGAAATTAATTTTGTAATTTTTTAAATACAAATGCATAAAATTTATCTTTTTGTTGCTAAATATAAGAAATTTATTATCATGTGCGAAATAAAATAAGTAAATCATAATTGAAAGTACTCAATCTGTCTCTGTCTATGTCTATGGCAGAAGAGGAAGTGATCATAGAAGTGGAAGCTATGCAATCAGTTTATGAAGACGATTATTGTCCTGAAAAATACTCACCACATCTCCACGTTCACATCAAACCCAGAATTTGCGGATGTCTCATCTCAACAGGTCCTTAACCCTTTTTCTTCTTCTCTCTATATGGATATGTATATGATAATATTTTTTTAAGGTGATGATTTTAACTTGTTTTCAATTTTGGGTTTCGGGAAAAAAAAATTCCATCAGAGTTAGGAGTGGTGTGCAATTCGCTGTGTTTTAGGTAATTGGTATATAAAACTGATTTTGGGTTTAAAAAGGTGTCTAGAATTAGAAGATTATTACCATCACAAATTCAAAGGTGAATGGAACCTTTTTGGTTAAAACGAAAGAAGGTTTGTAAATATAAAATATTTTTATAGAGCCATTACTTCCCATGCCGTCCTAATGCTATGTTTGATTGTGGAAGATAATTTAAAGGGAGGAATTAGATGGATTCAGACTCATAAGGAGAATTTTGTAAGGAGATGTCATGATTGCATTTTTAAATACTATGTAAAATCTGCCTTTTTATGCTGTGTACATTAAGTGTTCTATAAAATGTTTCAGTGAGACTAGTATGCTAAAATTTGAGAATCAATATGTTCTGCAGTTTGAATATGCGGAGTTACCATGTAGGCGTCACAGAAGGTATAATATGGTTTTGTCTTTTTTTTAAACTTAAAATGTATAATTATTACGATACGATGCGTCATATTATAATATACAGCTAACTTTAAGATACACTAAAGATATCTTTTCGAATTGCTCATGTATTGTACCTTAAGATATGAATCACATATCAAACTGAAAACTATGACTGGGCATTATTGGTCTACCTGAAGTTGTTTTTATTTGCTCTGTGAGTACAGGTTAGCACCGACTTATGCAATATAATTCATAAATTGTTGATTTCAAATTTCTCATGATAAACTTGGAAATGAATCACACTATCATTTATAGTTTTTATTATTCAGATCCATGATGCAATATGAAAACATGATGCAAGATCTAGATTAGGCATATCTTGTGTTGTGAATGATTGATGCAAAAGCTAGATAGATGGAAATAAAACTTATATCCTTGTTAATTTGTAAAATGTTGGTGTTAATAAAAGTGTGATCCTTTAACCATTTATTTGGTTGTGAGATAATATTGTGCATGAAGTTGGATATAGAGCTGAGCTATTTAAATAACACAGTCGGATGTCTATAAATACATTATAAGAAATTATAAGTTAAGATATGGTTTTAAAGTAAGATTAACAGTTAGAGTGAAACTTTGGCTGATAACGTGAATTGTTGAGAATTGTTGACCTCACATACGGTGTAGGTCGTGCACGGAATGTAAAAGGTTAGTGTATTGATAAAACCCCGGTACATGTTATACGGTGAATGAAAGTACAAGTATTATACAACGATTATGCGATAAGCGTAAAATGACGAACGTCGAGCGATGAACGTCGAGCATAAGCATAAGCAAAATTAGTTAATCACATGCAAGTCTTTCAGTTTCTTTGTGATCCTATGAATTTGTTATTATATGAGAAATATGTTACTCCCTCCGTTCCATAGTTGTAGACTGATTTTTTTTGGCACATAGTTTAAGAAAATCAGGTAAGTGACAATTTTTAACATAAATTTTTCACATATACCCCTTAATATGGAATTAATGAATAAGTTAATTACTCCTTATTTATCACACTGGAACTCTCAACTTCATTGATTGACGTGTACTGACCATTAAAATCCATAAACTTTAACCAAAGAGAATACAATAACATTAAATGTGGTGATAAAAATAATGACATTGAATGTTGTTTCTTCAAAAAAAGAGTAATGGTTGAATATTTATTATAAGGACATAAAAGTAAAATAATGAACCAACTAAATTTTATAAATAGTAAGTAGTCTATATATTGGGACATCTAAAATGAAAAATCAGCCTATAACTATGGGACGGAAGGAGTATATGTTATAAACTGTGAAAGTCAATATATGACTAAGCTTATTGAGTTATGGAACTCAATATATATGTGATATATGATATGAACATATAATGTTTAAAGTGGTGATGCATGAATGATATGAAGGATTATGAGATATATGTTGAGCATGAAATTATGTGTTCTATGAAGCATGAAAACTGTTAGATTTGTTGGGCCGTCGTGCTCAATCTTACAATCATTTTTACAGATTTGATATGCGATGAGGTCTCTTGCTGACCAGATGATAAAGAATATGAGCATGTTCAGGAAATTTATTTTCTTTATTTAGGAATTGTATTACATTGTGATGATAGTTGTGCTGTTATAAATGAAAGATATGTAAATATTGTATTATTTAATATATAAAGAAAGTTTGTTTTGAGAATATAATATGTAGTGACGATTACTATTTATTGAAAAGTAATATAGTGATTATGCTAATACAAAAGAATATGCTTGAAGAGATGAGTTGTATATATTCATATCTTACTCTGATAAAATAAATCATAAATTAAATATGATTTTGAAATAAAGGAATCGTAAAGGTTGCGATTCAGGGAACGAAAGAAAGAAGATAGAAAAGTTTTAAATTATCCGCAATTTTATCAATTATAATGTTGATAATTAGGAAGAGATGGTCGTTAACACAAGGTTTGGATTAAGTTAGTCTTGATTTTGGATTAAGTTAGTTTCGATTTTAGGGTCGTTACATTTGCCATCAATGCGAACAGCTTCGACATCAAACCAGGTACCATTCAGATGCTATAGAATTCAGTGCAGTTTGGGGGTGGCTTGAATGATGATCCAAATGAGCATATTATCAGTTTTATGGAAATTTGCGATACGTTCAAGTTTAATGGGGGTTACCGATGAAGCAGTCAGGTTGAGACTTTTCCCGTTTACACTTCTTAATAAGGCGAAAAATTGGTTGCACTCTTTGTCGCCAAACTCAATTACCATTAAGCTCAAAGGTTTCTTGCTAAATTCTTTCCGCCTGCGAAAGCGACAAAAATGAGGAATGACATTACCTCATTCAACCAACTTGATTCAGAGACATTGTATAAAGTATAAGAAAGGTTTAAAGATTTACTCTACAAGTGTCCACATCATGGGATCTCAAAATGGTTGCAGGTACAGACGTTTTGTAATGGATTGCATGGTCCCACAAGGACAAGTATTGATGCAGCAGCTGAAGGTGCTATTATGGGAAAGAATTTCGAGAATGCCTACTAGTTATTAGAAACTATTGCTGCTAACAACTACTAGTGCCCTACGACAAGGGTTCATTCACCAAAAACAGCAGGAAAATTAGAATTGGATGCGATGAAAGCTTTATCCGCACAGGTAGCTGCATTAACGAGAAAGATTGAAACATGGGGACTGCAAACAACTTCACAGGTGGTGATGGTTTGTGCGTTATGTGCATAAAATTCTTCTTCGAATCAGTGTGCCATCAATGTGCAATTTTCGGGAAACCAGATTCGACCACAACAACCATATCAGAATGTTTATAATCCAGGGTTGAGGAATCATTTGGGTTTTTCTTGGAGTAATAATCAAGCTCAAAACCAAACTCCAAGGCCATAATATCCACATGGTTTTCAAAATCAAGTAAATCAACAGGCAAAGAGGAAATCGAGCTTAGAGGAGGTCTTGGAAAAATTCATTACAACTTCAGATAAAAGAATCAATGATCAAGATAAGTTGTTGAACCAAGTAGATTTGAATGTAAAAAGTCAGGCGGTGTCGATTAGAAATTTAGAGAATCAGATGGGTCATCTAGCTCATGCATTGAACAGTCGTCCACAAGGAGCACTACCGAGCGACACTGAGATAAATTTGAGGACAGATGGAAAGGAACATTATAAGGCTGTAACTCTAAGAAGTGGGAAAGAGTTTCCTGATATGGTCAAAGGGAATTCTAAGCCAGAAACAATAGTTGTGAATGAAAAAGAGATAACCAAAGATAAAAATGAGGTTGATGATACACAAAAGGTAAAAGATTCATGTGTGGAGGCAAAGCCTAATAAAAATAACCAAAACAGTGTAATGCCTCCTGTTCCATTTCCCCAGAGATTTCAAAAATCCATATTAGAGAAGTAGTTTTCAAAATTTTTGGAGGTGTTCAAAAAGATTCACATCAACATACCATTTGCGAAAGCTTTGGAACAAAGGCCCAATTATGCTAAATTCATGAAGGAGGTGTTGTCTAAAAAGAGGAGGTTGGGTGAATTTGAGACGATAGCATTGACGAAAGAATGCAGTGCTATTTTGCAGAAAAAATAATCGCCTAAGTTAAAGGATCTGGGGAGTTTGACTATTCCATGCACAATCGGTAATCAGTTTTATGGACGAGCACTATATGATTTAGGGGTGATTATTAATTTGATGCCACTGTCAGTGTACACTCAGTTGGGATTGAAGGAATCGAGGCTTACGAATATCACTTTACAGTTAGCCGATTGATCAGTGACGTATTCGAGGGGTATTGTGGAAGACATCTTGGTTAAGGTTGATAAGTTCATTTTTCCGGTTGACTTCATAATATTGGATTACAAGGAAGATAGAGATATCAATTATACTAGGTCGTCAATTCTTAGCGACAGGGAGAACTTTAATAGACGTATAGAAAGGTGAATTGACGATGAGGGTTCAAGATCAGGAAATCACCTTTAGTGTTTTCAAAGCAATGAAGTTTTCCAAAGAAGCTGAGGAGTGTCTGCGGATCGATATAGTTGAAGAGGCAGTGACCGAAGTATTTGAGGGGAGTTATTTAGTGTAACGACCAAGAAATTCGGATTTATTGTAAAATAATTTTATTTAATTAAATAATGAATAAAATAAAATTATATGTTATTATTATGTGTTAGCAAGATGAATGTCATTCTATAACCTAGATATGTCAGAACGTCATAGTATTTTGGCTATGTGAATGAATTAAAGTGTTTGAATTTCCAAGACGAAAATAAAAGTTTTTCGAGAAATTTTCCAAAAAACACTATTCATGCATTTCTGCTTAGGAATTATTTTTGAACTTCCGAGAAATACGTAACGATAGAATATCAAGGGAAGATGGATTATGTAATAGTAATTCGAGTATGGAAAATCGTAGTTTTTCGCCTGCGAACTTAATTCGAGGACGTTAGGGAAAACGAAGCGTTAAGGAGATAAACGATGATGATCATATGATACGTAGGTATTGTACGAGGTAATGAATACGAGTATGATACAAAGTATTATACGAGTATGTATAAATGATGGTATGTCGTATATATTGAATGAGTATACGAGTTAGAATACGAGATTAATACATAGATAATACGTATTAAGGCTTTGAGCCATAGGTAATGGACTTGTAGGATTGTGTAGGAAGTTGTAAAGTCCAATTGAAAGTATGATAAAGCCCAAATGCTAACTAATGTTAAGGCCCAAGTGTTTGTTATTATACAAGCCAAAATTTGTTTTATGCAAGCCCAATGCATAAGTTATGTTAATTGAACTTAAAGCCCAAACTAAGAATCCAATGGGTAAGGATGATCCATGTGGCAACCCGTGTGGGCCATGATCACATGGGTGGTCTTGGTGGCCAAGCAAATGATATGATTTGTGATAAACAAGTAAACTTAATGACTAAGTAATGAATAGTATGAAGGTGGTTTAAGGAGGTGGAGTGGCTTATTGACCCTTATGCCCTAACCTTGTAAATCTTATAAATAGAGAGCTAGATTATTCATTTGTTACTTGTTAAATTCCACTAACATATAAAGTGCTTATTGGTTAGAGAGAAAAAGCTAAAAAGCTAGAAAAGTTAGTCTTTTATAGTTGAAGAAGAAGAAACAAGTGAACTTGAAAGGTAATGATCCTAGACTATTAATCTTCCATCTCTTCAATTGTAGGTTGATAAGAGAAGTGTTGATTGGTAGACATGTATGCTAAGAAGTAATAAGAATGGCTAATCAAAGAACTTAAACCTTAATAAGCCATGTATAAGCAATTCGTAATTATTTAAGTTATGAACTTATGAAGAACTAGTAAGAACTTATTATGTATATAAGTTAATGAAATATGTATGTTAAGATGTTAGTAAGATGGAAAGAATCCATTTGAAACGATAAACAAATCATAAGTAACAAAGTTATGCCGGAATTCACACGATTTGGCGGTAATCGTCGAAATCGTAAAATTCTTGGAATAGAAGTCAAATTTTGATATTGAACTCGGGAACGTTGATTTTCGATGGAGTTGAGTCTTATTTGGTATTATAGAGTTGCAGACTCGAAAATGACCGAATGCCGACTTAGAACGAAGAAACGAGCGTTGAACGTTCACGAACGTTTAACGTTTTCGTTAAAAATGAACTAAAAGGTGAATTCAGAGTTAACGGATTTGAAAATGTAAAATTCTTGCATGAACACTTAGAGTATGTGTTTTGTGAGCTAATGGCTTTTGAATGAGCTAATTCGGACTTGAAATGAACAATTTGTGAGTCCGGGAAGTTCACTAAGTAGAAAATCTGTCAAGACTATCTCAAGGCCTGAGAGTCATGGCCTATGGCCAACGCAAGGCCAAATAGGTATACCGCAGGTCTTGAAAGCAATGCCATGACCTCATCGAAGTTTCAGCAGCAATGCAATGAAATGAACTAAGACTCGCGCCGCAGTGCCAAGTCCAGACATCAACCACTGAAGAGTGGCGCCGCAACGCGTCATAGAGAAGGGAAGCTGGTGCCGCAACGCCAGCACTAGACCAAGCATAGTAATGAAGGCTTACAAAGATAGAAAGGAAATTGGTTGATTACTAATGAACTAATACATTACTAAACCTAAAGTAACATCAATTAAGATGTTTAAACCTTAAGTAAGATACTAAAGGTTGAAGATAACTTACTCGAATGTGAACGTAAGAACAAGATAATGCAATAAGACAGAACCAATTATAAACAATCTAAGGACCAATTAGATTGAGAAGAAGGGTAAGATACATTAGGAACTATGCATGCTTGTTCATGACCTAATGTGGTATGCTATGTGGTTATGTATTGTAGAGACCTTAAAGACTCAAAAGGAAAAGTATAATAATAATAGCAAACGCTAAAGGCAAGTATCCTGACCCTTGTCTGAATTCTTTGGACAAGTTTTGTAATTCATGTACCTTACGCATGAATTGATGTATGATGAAGTCGAAGTCGAAGCCAATTCCTTCGGCTATACTTGAGATGTTTTATGGATTTCTTATAATCTATCGAACTGTTGTCAATGTGTTGCCAAACTATGTTGGTATGATTTTCAAAGGAAGACTGAGTATGCATAAAAAAATATTTTGTCGTCAAACGACAGGCACGTGAGGTTGCCAACCTTAAACGTACATACGTTTAAAGAAAGTAGTGTTGTACAACATAGAGTACTATAGGATGATCACCTAGACGTGCTCGTAAGATATGTCAGACTTACGAACTTGGTGCCGGATTGTCCTTTTCAAAGAAAGAATGAAATGCTCAAGGTATTGGACCGAGTTATATGTTTAATGAATGCTATTCATTGTGAAATGTTTTGAAGGAAAAGAAGTGCTATTTTGAATTATCGATAGTACTTCGTAACTATTGTTCAGTTATTGAAGATATACGATTCTTATGTTTTAAGCATGCTATTTATTGGAATTGTCATACTTGCTGAGCTAGTTATGCTCATTCTTGCTTGAACCATATGAATGCAAACTAAGACCGAGCAATTTGATCAAGGACCTAGTAAGGATAAAGGAAGGCTAAAATGCATCATGTTGAACTGCTATATGTAATAATATAGGTTTAAATGTTATAATGTATTTGATATTATGACAAAAAACAAATGTAATGGTTATAAAGAACCTGGGGAATGGTAATATTGTTTGGAATATATATAAGACATTTTCACTCTTTTGAAGTATTGCAATTGAATGATTGTGTGAACTGTAGCACTGTGTAGCACCATATGTCGGGTTGGAGGATACCCAAATTTGGGGGCGTCACAGGTTGGTATTAAATCATTAGGTTATAAAACTCAAGGGGGAATTAGAACCTTAAGTCATAACATTAAGAAGAGTCAAAGAAGTAAAAGATGGAAATTAATCCTAAAAATGCATTATATATGATATATATTTTTATTATTATATTGACGTATACTAATCAAACTAAATTATTTTGTTGTAGATGTCAGGAGAAAACGAAATGTATAGGGATATACATGCAGTGAGTGAAAAGTCGGTGAATCAAGTAGAGATTATACTGAACCCTATAGCAGCAGAGCCATAGTTGAGTCTGGAGACTCTGAAAGCCTAGACCTCATGACCATGTTCGATGGCATGTCTGAAGAGGAGGTGGAGGTGGTGTCCTTTAACACCATAGCACCTGAAGAAGAGATGACTCCGGGGGAGTCGATGAAAGCCCTATTTATTACAGTATTGAATAGAAATATCCAATATTGTAAGGAGGTTAAGGAGTTAAAAGAAGAGCTTCATGCTGTCTTGGAGGATAAGACAAGTATGGAGTCCATGTGGGAGGAAGAACACGATGGAAGAGTTTTAGCTAAGGACAATGTGACGCCCCCAAATCCGGGTATCTTCCAACCCGACAAATGGTGCTACACGATACTCATAACTATACATTCATTCTAATGAAACGACATCAAAATGTGTGTTCCAACGGCATTCTTATTACATTAATAATAATAAATCCCGTTCCCAGGTTCTTAAACCATTACATTCTTTGTTCATCATAATATAATACATATACTTACTAGTCTATTACAAGATAAACTAATCATTCATCTTCGCTTTTGCCTTTATCTCTCCGGAAACCTCGGTTCATTGTCTTTATTGCATTCATATGGTTCAAGAAAGAGTGAGCATAACAAGCTCAACAAGTACAACAATTTCTTTTAAGCAGATGCTTGAAACATAGGAATCGTATATCTTCAATAACTGGATAATAGTTATGAAGTACTATCAATAACTCAAAATAGCATTTTTTTTCCTACAAAATATTTTATAATAACAATATTCAGTAAAGCATCAATTCTGGTACAAGACCATGAGCGTTTCACAATTTCTTTGAAAAGGATAACCTGACACTAAGTCCGTAAGTCTGACATAGCTTACGAGCACTTATAGGTGATCAACCTATAGTACTCTATGTTGATCAACACTACATCCATTAAACGTGTGTACGTTTAAGTTGTGGCAACCTCACGTGCCTATCGAATACTCGATGAAAATATATTTGTTTATTCATATTCAGGCTTACCTTGAATCCGTACCAAACAATTGGCGTAGGATAACGTTAGCAATTATATATTGAAAGACTTGTAAATAAATCAATTAATCTATCAAGATTAGTCTAGCCAAGTTAAAACTAGCATCGACTCTTTCTTTAAAACCATACATGCATCTCATAACTTAAATCATTTGAAAACCTGGCTAACACGAAGGTTAGACAAGCGTTTAGAAAAACTTGCCTTCAGCGTCTGCTATAGCAAAATTATGTTTCCTTTGAGCCTTTACGATCTCTACAACACATAATCACATAACATACCACATTAGGTCATGAATGAACATACATGGTTCCTAATGAATCTTACCATTCTTTTCAATCTAATCATGTAGTAGATTTGTTATTATTAGTTACGGCTTGCCGTCTTTCTTTTACATCGTTCTTTACCAACTTATTTCCTTTCTATAACTTAATTGAAATTATTTCATTAATACAACTCGGTCTGAGTTAATCATCATCCCTCGCGGCTTACTAACGTTCTTACATCATTATTCGAAACTGTGACCCCCCCAAATCTGGGTACTTCAATCCCACAGATTTGGTGTTCACTGTCCAAATGAATTATAACTAACTACCCATAAACAAAAGATATAATTAAACTCAAAAGCTTAAATAATAAATCTCCCATCAAGGGTTACATAATCTCAAGATAAATCCCAGGTCATCTAACCTTTATTACAATCATCAGCGGAAAATTAAAACATAGCCATAATCAAATCTATTACATAAACTTCATAAATAAAAGGTAAATTAAACATCGTCGTCTAATCAAGCACTTTGTCCTTGCCCTTGCTTGGAGAAAACTCTTCAAACTTCTTAACTTCATCTGCATTGCCACAAGAAGAATAGTAAACAATAACATTTTATGAATGACAATAATTGAACTTTCAATGGTAAAATTCTCTTACCGGAATGATGAACTTTAATTCAAAAGCTACGAGTTCAAAGGAATAATGAACGTTTAAGTTAACAATAGATATCAACATCAAAGAATACACTGAGGGTCACAAGACCACGAACTATAATATAGGTTTTCAAGTATTTCTACTTTAACCTTTAACAGTCTAAAAGACTATAATCATCATCTATGTCCTAGGTTAACATGTGTTTCTACTGTAACCTTTAACAGTCTAAACCACTATATGGACCATCATCCCGTACTCCAGGTGATCAGCTCTTTGTACTATGTATTGCGCAAACATTTTAACGCTATTGCGTAGCTCTAAAATAATCCCCTAATATAGGGTTGTTCATCTCAACTTAGATTATCAGGTTCCGAACCAAAGGAAGTTTGTTTGGGAATTAACTTCAAAGAAATTCTAGATCTTTAGAATTCTCATCAACCAAGTACTGGTTGAATCAGATAGAGACCAATAACTATTCAAGAGTTTGATTATAATATCTTCATGAACAAGGTATATCGATGAATCAATAAGATCTAGAGTATTAACAATTTTTAAATTGAACAAATGCCATCATCGATAACATGCTTTCAAAATTTGTGTGAGTACATATGCAAACCAAAGGAAGTTTGGTTTGGGTTGACTTCAAGGGTAATTTAGAGTTTAGAACATTCATCAACTAAGGATTAGTTGAATTGGTAAAGAATCACTAGGCAACTTAGAGTTCGGTACAATAATGTAAGATAGTACAATGACATTGGAGAACGAAGGTCAAACAACAGTTATTAGTAACTGAATAAACACATTTCTTATAACAAAATTACAGACTTTTAATAACCAAAGTAATCTCGTTTGGAATAAAGAAATAAAGATTAATTAACTTGCTCAACAGTAAATGAGAGTTAAAGAACTTACATAACAATAAATTGCTCAACAAGAGATTAGAAATAGAGAACTTGCAAAAGTATATCATGACAGTGAAAAGTAACCTTGCTGAATAATAAAGTAATAAAGGTTAGGAAACTAACTCACGTACTCCAATATCCTACACATACCATTAGGAATATCACATCAATTAGCTACATACATTAACCTCATAGATTTATTTCTTATCTTAGTTAAGTTATAACCTTTAGTTAAGGTCTATCCATAATACTAAACCACATAACACAAATTTGAAAACTCACTAACACCTACATAAGACTTTTAACATCAAAATCACATTTTCAACTCTTATTAATCAATACTACACTTCTCCTTAACCGAACTTGAAGTTCAACCAAGTATTTAAGTCTTTCTAGGACTCAATGGTTTTATATTAATCACCTTCCATATCTTAGTGCTCATTTCAGAAATCACAAGTGTTAACATCACAAGACTTATTCACTATTCATTGTATACATTAAGTTATAACGCGTTCGTAACTTACTAATCCCTTACAACTTTGAAATTATAAATGACATGACACGGTTCTGTTTTAACCTCCATGTTACATGTTTATTACATTAACACATCAATAGACCAAATTACATCGATATCCCAAGTCTCAAGAAGAAGAAGAGAGGCCCTCGCCTCAGATCGGTGTATGGCAAGCATGACACCATATCGCAAATTGCAAAATTTTAACCTTAGCACCAGGTAGCAATTTATCTTTGATGCTATGAAAAGAGGCGAGACGGCTATGAACAAGAGGCCTAACTTTAGCCCAACAAACACGAATTTCACCCACTACACAGTAATATTAACACGTACAATTGATACAAAACCATCATAACATGTTTGCCAACATATTCCTCAACATAGAACAATTTAATCAATAATTATACTAGTTTAATTCCTTGAATTTCATGTTTTTATACAAAACTCCATTTTTTACATTCTTCACAAAATTTGATACTGTGATCACAATTCTTGTTCAAATTACTTCGTTCAAACCACGCTATCTTCGTTTCTTAATGTACTAGCATAAACAAAACTCAATTCACAGTTTAACATACAAATTGACTACTAAAATTGGTACTTTTGCAAGCGACATGTAAAATACATATACTGTAATTACTTTCTTTCTTTTAAACGTAATTAGCATAAAAATTCTTATCTAAACACTAGTTCTAATCATCACAAACATATACAAGAACAAGTAATCAGTTGTATATCAACAATTCAAAAAGATGAATTCACAGAACTTGAAGTTATATGCCGTGAAGTTCATATATATACATATATATAAATATATAACATTAAGGTTATGAGTAATACCTTCTTATGCTTGAAAATCCTTGCTATCCACTGATAATTCCTCAGAAACACAGGAATCTCTCAATTCTCTATCAAACTCTCTCAACTTCTCACTATAAACCTCCTTCTTCCTTCCTCAGTATATGGAACGACCCCAAAATTCATACAATTTAATTCTCGACTTCGGTCGTTAATAATACATTCAACCTCTAATTTTATATCATTAAACGATAATACAACCGTTAAAATTTGCGGAATAATTAAAATTTTCTATTACAAAATATCCTCGTTCCCAAAACCTTCAACCTTTACATCTAAATATCTCAGAATCATTTTAATACTACGATAGTTTACATTCGCAAAATAATATTACAATTCAACATTAATACATTATTCGAAACCTTTAACATGGTTCAAATAATAATAACACAACCAAAGTATATAAATCTTCAAGTATCACATCTGATTCATGTTTTTCAAGTAACACATAACTTTACCTTGAATCTTGAACCTGCAAAAGTTGCTATTTACAAGGTTGAGCTCGACAGCCCAACAAATTTAACAGTCTATCATGTTTCACATAGCACACAATTCATGCATTATACATTTCTAATTTATCGAGTTACATTATACAACATGCATGTGCTATCACATATCACATATTAATTGAGTTCCATAACCCAATTAACTTGGTCATATTTTGACTTTAACAATTCATAAAGCATGGTATGTAACTCACCATATAATCACATTTAATCCACAAACATAATAGAACTGAAAAACTTGCCTTGGATGTTGTTTAATGTTTATAACTTATCTGCTCTGTGATGATCCTACACAAATTGAGGATACATACATGTCCATATTAGTTTCACATACTAAATTCACATACTCAATGTAAACTAATTTTATTTACATTAACTATAATATTTTGTTCTTGTCTTAAAACCATTCCTAGGTTCAATATAATTTCAAACGGGTTTGCACATTTCATTATGCTACATATACGATCTACATATCATTTCCCGAATTACACTCACATAGTTATGAAAACTTACGTTTACATTACATTTCTATCGCTTTCTTCACATTTAAATTGATTTTTCGCGATATATAAGCATTATATAATATCTATACATCTCTCTCGGTGTTTTGTTACATGTTAAACAGCCACAAAACCACCCAAAAAGTTAAAAAAATCATGCTTATTTGAGCGACCCACATGGTCTGCTATCTCTCTTCTTGCCACAAGGCAAATGACCCTCACCTTTGACACCCACTTCACGACTTAATAGCTTGCAATCTACTTATCCAATTGTAAGGCATTTTTTTAGTATGTTTTTCATGGCATACAAGAATATTTTTAAGAAATACTAACCTCTCATTTCGGGTTTGTTAAGTAGTCTAAAAAGCGTGCCAAAAATTAACGTTCATAGCAATCTTCAATTTTTTCCTAGCTTTACACTCTCTCGCTAAAACAGTCATAACTAATTCGTTTCAAAATATTTTTGAGCGATTCTTGAGCCCACGCGAAGCTAACTTCCAAGGCTACAACTTTCACTCTTTGACCATTTCCAAATTCAAAACACAGAATTCCAAAAAATTCGTTCAAGGTGACAGCCCCGAGTTGGTTAGACAGTTTTGACGCGACTACTTTGAATGGTCATAACTCTTTGCTCCGAAGTCGGAATTAGTCCGTTCCGGAGTCTATGGAAAGCTAATTCAGTGTACTATAACATACCAAAAGCCTAGAAGTTTGTGGAAACATTAACTGATAGAAACAGTGTCCCGAATAGCACGTCCCGCTGCTGACTTTCAGTTTGACAATTCAACACATTTCTTTCCAATCACCGTAACTCCCTCATCCGAGGTCGGAATGAGGTCATTCTAGAGCCTATGGCTTCCTAACGCAGTGCACTACCCAGAAACTAAGAATTTTTCAAGCAACATAGCTATTCTAGAATTTGACACTATAGTCACTGTTCATTCAGTTTTCATTTCTAGACATGGTTTACTAAAATCTTTACCACAGATTCATTTTAACTCCGTTTTGGTTCATTCAAGTTAGGAAATCTTCAGAACTTAGAGGGATATAACATACAATCATCAAATTAAGCTTTTAGACATATATCAAAAACACAAATGGTCCTCAAGCTCAGTCCCAAAAAATGCCCAACAAGGTTCTTTGTAAATCTTTTATTTTGTGAGTTTTGGTTAAACTTGGATGATGTTAAGACTTCATATCTCTAATTACAATCATTAGAACTCATTTACATAATCAATTACAAGCCAAAATAAACATAGTAAACTAACTAGTTTACTAACAAAAGTAACTAAACTTCCAAAATAGAAACTTTAACTAACAAACTAAATACAATATTTAAAATAATAACATTACCAAAAATTAAATAAGAAACATACCCGAAAATATGAATTCCACAAACTGAATACGTACTCGACCTAAATTTAACTAAGAAGATCTTTATAAAAAGTCCTCCCATAACAAAACCTTTCTCAAAATTGGAGGCCTTATTGTTGGTGAATGAAACAAAGGATCAAGCCCTTCTATTTATAGGTTTAGCAAAGGGTAAAGATCTCAATTTAGTTGATGTGAGACTTGGTTTATACTAATTCTAATTTGTTTATACTAATTTTTCCTATTTTCAACATGCTGAGTGTATTCATTCATCACAAATTCGTTTCTTAACCAATTTGATCCGTTCAAGTTGTATTATTTTCGTTTTATAGAGGAGAACAACAATCATCCATCAATTTAAAGTTTCTATCATGAATTCATCATCAACTTTAGTCCCAAAGTACAACAAAACACATATTACAATCAAAACCCAAATTCCTCTTCTTTAGTATAAATACATGAATTTGATTTCTGAAAATTTGTTTCTAGATGACCACTATCAAATTATAAATATCTAATAACATATATAACATCGTAACCCACAAATTCATTAACCAAACTCCAATTCTAAAAGAAACTCAAGAACACATAAACTAGAAATATAAACTAGATTATGTACCTTTAATTTCTTAAGAAATAAAATTAACCTTATCAGTAAAATTATAATTTCTATTCAACCATTATAATCATAACATTATTTAACAAATTCTCACTCCTCTAATTTAATTATTTAATTAAATTAGAATATCTCAATTATACTCGCGTAATAAAATACGTATAAATCTCATCTATTTTATCATACTTAAATAAACTACCCCATAACAATTTTCATCAAATATTTATTTAATATCATAAATATTCATTTTATTCCATAAAGTTTCCAACTAAAATATTTAATGTACTTAATAAATATTTTACTCACATTATACTAATATTTACATTTTCATGCAAAATATTACCTTCTCACTTTATTAAATCAATTATACTTGTATTAATTCACTATTTTAATTAAGTGAATTATTCACACTATTTATGAAACTTAACTCATAATAATTTCCATTGCCCACAAGGCATAATAATTAAAATTATATTATCTCATAACATAATTTCAACTTAATTAAATTAACTAATATTATTTAATTTCTTTAATAATTTAATTAACTATTAAATCTCACATTCTCCAACATATGAATATATAATTCTCTTCACACCAAATCATATAATTCAAAATATATACACCTCATAATAAGAATTTTCATTATTAAATTTTTATTTTAATAACTTATGAAAATTTGGGCTGTCACAGTATAAGCCAAAACTATACCTTTTACGTAACATAAAGGAGACGCACCCAACGTATGTAACTGTCGTATACTTATTATAATACTAATTACATATCAGTTAAAAAAACAATATATTTTATATTTATTATTTATTTTATTTTATTATTATAATTAAAAATTTAAAATTTAAAAAAAAACCCCAAAAGTCATAATACTCCGTTTGGCAAAACCCTTTAAAATTAAAGACTTAATATTTTAAGCATTGTTTGGCAAAACTAAATTAAACTCCTTTAATTTATTTTAATAAACAATTTAGTTTATAATCACACATTATTTATTTGGATTTCCATATCCACATTAATCAAATAAATTAATTATACATACTATATTTTAAATAAATATTCCACTTAAACCAATATCACAAAATTATATTCTCATTAAAATTTTATTTAATAATTTAACATACCATTTTAATTTATTAAATCAAAACAACAATATAACATCTCATGTTATCTTACAACTCTCTAACTATAAATTAAATTAATTTAGAATATTATCTAATAAATTTAATTCATAAATATTTACTGACAAAAATCACATATTCATTTAATTTAAGAAATATTTTAAATTACAAACAACAACTTCATCAATAATCATCAATAAAATATTTATTTAATTTAATAAATATTTTAAATTACAAATAAAATCTTGGATTGTTACAAAAACTCGATCGTCATTGGTTAAGTACATCTATTGCATACCATTCATGTTCACATTCGACTTATCTTCAACCTTTAGTGTATAACTTAAGGTTTACAATTATCTTAATGATGCTACATTAAGTTTAGTAATGTATTGGTTCATTACTAATCAATTATCTTTATTTCCTTACATGTAAGCTTTTATTACTGTGCATGATCTAGTGTTAGTATTTGTGGCATGGCGCCAATTTTTCTCCTCTTGGGCTCGTATACATGCGCATCAATTCTTGAGGGGCTATGGTCCGGTTCTGCTACCGCAATGCGAGACTTTTCGCTTTGAGTCAAGGCCGCGGCTCGGACTCTATGCATCAGATAATTTTGACAGATTTTTCATTTTGTGAGATTCCCGAGCTCGTAAATTCTTCGTTATAAATCCGAATTAGCTCGTTCAAGAGCCTATAGTTCACAAATTACATACTCTACGTGTTCATGAAAGAATTTTTATCTATTTGACTTCGTTAACTAAAAATTCACCTATTAGTCCATTTTTAGCAAAAATGATTAACGTTCGTGAACGTTCAACCCTCGTTTCTTCGTTCTAAGTCGGAATTCAGTCATTCTCGAGTCCGCAACTCTATAATTCTAAATAAGACTTGTCTCCATCGAAAACCAACGTTTTCGAGTTCAAATACAAAATTCAACTTCCATTTCGAGAATTTCACGAATTCGACGATTATCGTTCAATCGTGTGCATTCCGGCAAAACTTCGTTACTTAAGATTTGTTCTTCGTTTCAAATGGATTCATTCCGTTATACTAACATCTTAACATGCATACTTCATTAATCTTATAAACATGTTAAGTTATTACTTGTTCTTTGTGAGTTTATAACTTATAAAAGTATAAACTACTATGATACCATTTCTCATGACTTATCATGATCTTAATCTTTTAACCCTCATCCTTGCAACTTCTTATCATACTTGTTTCATTAATGTAAACATGTTACAAAATCTTCTTAAGTTCATAGCTTAAATGATTACGAATAGCTTATTCATGACTTATACGGCTTAAGTCCATTGATTAATTATTCTTGTTATTCTTTAGCATACATGTTCTACCACTACCCACTTCTCTAACAATGGAAGAGAAAGAGAATCATGGTTTAAGATTTCTTACCCTTTGATGATCACTTGCTAAACCTTAATCTTCTTCTTGCTTCTTTGAATTAACAAAGGCTAACTTCTAGCTTTTCTAGCTTTTTCTCTCAAGCAAATAAGCTCTCAACTTATAATGTATAATGTGTTGGTTGAATGAACAACTAACAAAGGGCTATCCCTCCTTCTATTTATAGGAAATCCTAAATGAGGGCTTAATGGTCTAATAGCCATTCCACCTCCTTACTATTCCTATCTTAGCCATCAAGTTAACTTGGCCTCCACCTATACTTAGTCCTTAAGTATACTTGCTTAGCACCTAGCTTATCCTTTACTTGCTCATCACTTTGGATCACCCATGGGTTGCCCCATGGATCCTCTTAACCCATTGGATTAATAGTTTGGGCTTAAGGTTTAATTAGTTAGCTTATTCATTTGGACTTGCAATAATTTGTTTTGGGCTTTACATGAACAAACATTTGGCTTGTACCTTAGTTCTTATTGGTCTTTCATATTAAATCATATTGGACTTATACTTCCCACATAATCCACAAGCCCATTCACAAATGGCTTAAAGCCTTAGGACGTATTATATACGTATTAATCTCGTATTCTAACTTGTATATTAATTCATAATATACGATATACCATTATTCATACATACTCGTATTCATTACCTTGTACAATACCTACGTATTACACGATCATTACTTTAATTTAATATACGCGTTTAAATTCCTTCTCGGAAGTCACTTCACCTAAACGTTAGGTTTTAAGTCCGCAGGTGAAAAACTACGTTTGCCATAACTGAAATATTATTATATATTCCATCTCACCTTGATATTATATCGTTACGTATTTCTTGGAAGTTCAAAAATAATTCCCGAGCAAAAATGCGTGAATAGTATTTTTCGGAAAATTTCTCGGAAGGCTTTTATTTTCGTCTTGGAAATTCAAACACTTTAATTCTATCACGTAGCCAAAATACTACGATGTTCCGATATGTCTAGGTCATATAACGACCTTCAAATAGCTTACTCCAATAAATAATCAATTAAATTCATTTAATCCATATAGTCAAATAAAAATTTAATTCTCCTAAAATCTGATTTTCTGGGGCGTCACATTCTTCCCTCCTTATAAGGATTCTGTCCCCAGAATTTCGCTAATACTACCTACACCATTGAGGAAAAATTTTCCTTTATTTTAATCTCGAATTCTCACAATGCTTCTTTGACATTGTGGATCTTTCATTTCACATTTACTAAAGGTATTATCTTATTTCACAGAACTTGTCCCGTCCTATTAATAATATGAGTTGGAAGTTAAACACTTATTAACACATTACGCTATCTCTCTATTATATTAGTTATTCTTTTAACTCGTAATTATTTGGAACTCAAATTTCTCCTTCAAAACAAGATTATACTTGTTCTTCTATTTATCCTGCATCCTCTTCTTCATTCGCTTGTACTCCTTGTTACTTAGTTGTACTTACTTAACTCGTTCCATTTCCGTGGATTGAGTCTATATTGTGAATAACCTTTCTACCACTTCATTCCGCAATTTAACTTCTAACTCTGATCTTGCCATCTCCGTTATTAACTCATTCTGAGTCGTTAATATCGATAGCTTCCCCTACCCTTCCTACTTAATGCGTCGGCTTCTACGTTAACTTTCCCTATATGATATAAAATATCACCATCCTTCTCTACCGCATATTCTACTCCTTTTGTGTGAGGATATATTTCAGACTCTTAGTGTAACACCCCCTTCCCAAAATAGAAAGAGAGGTTACTCAAAACACAATAAAACTGAATGAAAGCTTATGTCATAAAAGGATGGGTTCATAATAATTAAATATCACAAGACAAACCATAGTAAATATCCCACTAGCTCAAACCATAGCAAAGAAAGTAATTGTTACAATTTCAAATAAACCGACATATCAATTCTAAACATAATAACTCTAATCCATTGGAATGAATGGAGCTCTCATCACACTTGCCCATGATTCCCCCCCGATTACTGCTGGGAAGAAAAACACGGCATGAGCCAAATGCCCAAAGACGGATATAGAATAAAAGAATAATGAAACGAAATAACTAACACAATTAATTGAATCGAATCAGAACGAACAAAACCAACACAATGAAATGATAAATTTGAATCAAATGGTTTGGGTGTTATTTCACATCGAGCTCGAGAATAAATAGTAATATACCTTGCCACACACAGTAAGTCAAATAATGCCACACTGTGCAATCACACATCGGATTGCATAATCCAGATGCAGTGCAAAATCGGAAGGTGTGTTTGGCACAAACATCACCAATCCAGTGAGCGTAACGTAACAGAAAAACTAGGGTCGACCCACACGCCTCCCACAACAAAACACCAAATGGCCAACTCCCACCGGAGCACAAAGCGAGAGACGCTGTGGGTGATCACACCGCCACGGAAGGTGTCATGCCTCGGTGCCAAGAGGACATGCCTGTGGTACCCCCACAGGTGGTTATAGCTCAGGTATACCCTACGGTATTCTAACAAAATATAATGTCGCAACACATGCGACACAAAATATCAACACAAAGGGTTCTAACATGTACATGTTAAATCGAGCTAATCGTCAACACAAGTCTCTAAAATATACTAACATGTACATCATTATGAATATAAAAATAAAATTTAGACATGACACACTAGTCTAAAGAGTACAATGTGAGTTCTAATACAACGCCAAAATAATTTATCACAATAAATTGACAAGAAAAAATTATGAGAGACAATACCAGATTTCGAAACGAATAACGAAACGAACGAATTAAAAACAAAAGAGTCTTGCTGGAAGAGTACGGAATCCGTACCTGGATTAAGCAATGTAATACCCAAAATTCCAATAAAACTCGTTTAGACTCTCTCCGTTCAATCTAAATAATTTAATAAAATTTTATTACAATCCAATCATTAATAACATAATACTATTAAATTTATTATTTTAAAAAAAACTTTTATACCTATGTCGGCAAAATTAATTAATTAAAATTAATATATATAATTTCAATTCGATTTACCAATTTTGATGTATAAGTTTCATAATCAAATACTTATTAAAATAAAATATATATATATATATAATATAAATAAAAAAAAACGTCACTGCAAAGAACGCAGCAGCCTTCAATCCAATATATATATATATATATATATATATAAATACTATATATATATATAGAGAGAGAATCATGCATGTAAAAGATCGCAAGTGCGGTATATAAAAGTTATATATATATATATAGTAGTATATATATCTATATATATGTACACCATGATAGTTTACCATGATAGTTCACAAGCTTCAAAAGAAATTGACTTCAAGAAGAACTAATTGGAACAATTCTTCTCCTTATGACTACTACTTTCGCTTGATCAGATTGTTTTGTTTTTTTTTTTTTTTTTAGCAAAGCCCTACATTTTATTTTATCGGATGAATGATGTTCTTAATACATTAGGGTTTATATTTTAATCAATTGAAATATATTTTATTAACTCTCCAAATTTTAATAGAATTTTAAAATTACACAATTATAATTTAGACCCACTTAGTTTTAAGCCCAAATTTTACCAATTAATTTATCCATCATTTATTAATACATAAGCCCACAAAAATTAAATAATTAGTTTGACCAAAAATAAATGACAAGTTAACCCAAGTAAAAGATAAAGTACAATTAATATATTTTAAAACAAAAAATCATTTTTTTTTTGGGTATTACATCACCTACCCTTAAAAGGATTCCCTTAGGAATCAAAAGAATGGAACGCACCTAATTTTCAAAGAGATGCGGATACTCCGCTCAAATAGACTCCTCCATCTCCCATGTAGCCTCCCGCTCTGAATGATTCCTCCACAGAACCTTAACAAACGGAATAGTCTTCCTCCTCATAATCCTTTCTTGACGATCCAAAATCGCCTCAGCTTGCTCCTCACAAGTAAGATCCTCCAGAATCTTATCGAACGGATATTGCACCACGTGTAACGGATGATAATGATAACTCCTCAACACCGACACATGGAACACATTATGCACGTGAGCTAGCATTTGTGGAGGCAAAGCCAACCGATATGCAACTTCACCAACCCTCCAAAATCTCGAATGGGCCAATATAACGCGGACTAAGTTTTCCTTTCAACCCAAATCGTGAATACCCTTCCAAGGAGAAACTTTTAGAAACACATGCTCACGAGTTCAAACTCTAAAGTCCTTCTATGCTTATCAGCATAACACTTCTTCCGTGATCGAGCCGACTTCAATTTCTCCTTAGCCACCGCTACCTTCTCCGTAGTGATTTGAACCAACTCAGGCCCTTCTATGGCTCTTTCGCCAACCTCATCCCAACAAGTTGGTGCCCGACATTTCCTACCATACAATGCCTCAAAAGGAGCCATCCCAATACTTGCGTGCCAACTATTGTTGTAAGCAAACTCAACTAGGCTCAAGTAATCATCCCAATTACCCGACCACTCAAGTGCACAAGACCTCAATATGTCCTCCAACGTCTGAATAGTCCGCTCGGATTGCCCATCAGTTTGCGGATGAAAAGAAGTACTAAATTTTAGCCGAGTGCCCCAAGCTCGTTGAAACCCTTTCCAAAACCGTGAAGTGAACCGCGGATCCCGATCTGAAACAATAGACACCGGAGTACCATGAAGTCTAACAATCTCCTGCTGAAAGATATGTGCCAACCTATCCACCGAGTAACCCTCATGGATAGCCAAAAAGTGTGCCGATTTTGTCAATCGGTCCACCACTACCCATATGGCATCATTCTTCACGAAAGTCTTGACAAACCCACAAAATCCATCGTGATGTCCTCCCACTTCCACACTGGAATGTCCAACTGTTGCAACAACCCACTAGCTCGTTGATGTTCTATCTTCACTTGTTGACAAGTGAGGCACTTTCCAACATATTCAGCCACGTCTCGTTTCATCCCATTCCACAAAAAAATTCTTCTTTAAATCTCTATACATCTTTGTAGAACCGGGATGAATAGAAAATGGCGAACTATGAGCTTCACCAACACCGCCGCCCCGAATGATTGGATCGGCCAATTTTACACACACAACCGCTCACCCAACCAAATCACACCATGGTCATCAACACGAAAACTCAGTCGCTTTGCCTCCTCTAGATTCTGCGTCAAGCCCCACAACTCCCCATCTTCCTTTTGAGCTTCTTTGACCAGCGAGATAAGAGAGGGCTCCACTCTCATACCCGCCAAATGCCCATCCAGAACCTCGTATATACAACTCCAACTCAATCCGCTCCATATCTGAAATAAATGAGGAGGTTGCATAATAAGAAAACGCAACACTTCCTGAACTCTTTCGACTAAGAGCATCTGCAACCACATTTGCTTTCCCCGGGTGATACTGAATCCTCGCATCATAATCTTTTAGTAGTTCCAACCAACGCCTTTGCCTCATATTGAGCTCCTTCTGAGTGAAAATGTATTTAAGACTTTTGTGATCGGTGAAGATATCACAAGTCTCTCCATACAAATAATGCCTCCAAATCTTTAAGGCAAAGATCACCGCTGCTAACTCCAAATCATGTGTGGGGTAATTCACCTTGTAAGGTTTAAGCTGCCTAGAAGTATAAGCAATCACCTTGCCGTGTTGCATCAAAACACACCCCAAGCCCTTCTTAGAAGCATCACTGCTCGTCGATAGCCTCCTCGTCCCCCAACGGCAAGAATGCAAGTATAGGAGCTGTCACAAGCCATTTCTTCAACTCCTCGAAACTCTTCTCACGCTCCTCATTCCACACAAACTTCGTGCCCTTTCTCATCAACTGGGTCAATGGTAAGGCAAGTAAAGAAAATCCTTCAACAAACCGCCTATAATACCCTGCCAAACCCAAGAAACTTCTAATCTCTGTCACTGTAGTAGGTCTTGGCCATTTGGTGATAGCCTCAACCTTCGCAGGATCCACCTTAATGCCTTCAGCAGAAACAACGTGGCCCAAAAATACAACCTGCTCCAACCAAAACTCACATTTAGAGAATTTAGCATACAATTTCTCTTTCTGCAAAATTCCCAACACTGTGCGAAGATGCTCCTCATGTTCTTCCTTAGACTTAGAGTAAACCAAAATGTCATCAATAAAGACAATGACAAATTGGTCTAGGTACTCCCTGAACACCCGATTCATCAAATCCATAAACACCGCTTGGGGCGTTAGTCACACCGAATGGCATCACCGTAAACTTCGTAATGCCCATATCGCACGAAAAGCCGTCTTAGGGATATCCTCATCCCTCACTCTCAATCGATGATAGCAGACCTCAAGTCTATCTTGAAAAATATTTTGCCCCTGAAGTTGGTCAAACAAGTCATCAATCCTCGGCAATGGATACCGATTCTCGATGGTGGTCTTGTTCAACTCTCTCGTAGTCTATATACGACCTCATAGACCCATCCTTCTTCTTCACAAACAAATTTGGAGCACCCTACGGTGAAACACTCGTAGAATCACACCACGATCCAACAGTTCTCGTGAATCTGCTCCTTCAACTCTTGCAACTCCAATGGTGCCATCCGATACGGCGCCTTAGAGATAGGCTCCGCACCAGGAACAAGCTCAATAGCAAAATCCACTTCCCGCTGTGGTGGCAACCCTGAAAACTCCTCAGGAAACACATTTGAAAAGTCACGAACAATTGGAACATCCTCAATACGAGACTCACCCTTAGAGGTATCTTTCACAAACGCCAAATACCCATCACAACCCTTTGCCACCAACTTTCCAGCCTTCAAAGCCGAAATTAACTTCACCATTCTACTCGGTTGAGAACCACGATATCTGTAATTCTGGAGACTTCACATCTCCAAATATAACCTTCTTCGCCTGACAATCTATAGTGGCCTGGTGCTTATCTAACCAGTCCATCCCAAGAATGATATCGAAATCGTGCATACACATCGGAAGGAGATTAACGCTATGAATCTTATCCCCAAAACTGATCGGACATCCTCGATACAAATCAGAAATAACTACAGAAGTCCCCATCGGGGTAACAATAGACATAACAGAATCTAAAGACTGAGATGGCACACCCAGGTGCCGAACAAAAGACTGAGCAACAATGGAATGAGTAGAACCCATATCAAACAAAATAGACGCCTCACGATTGCCAACTAAAAAGAGTACGAAGCGATGCACGGTGTACTCTGCTTTGGTTATGCGTCGAAAGGCAAACACTTTCGACCGCGCTGACGACGACCTCCATGCCACCATTATCGCCACCTCCACCATTTCCACGTGGCCCAGCACAATCCCTAGCAATGTGACCTATCTGTCCACACAAGAAGCATGCACCAGTGAGTCTGTGGCACTGCCTCCCCGGATGATTAGCCCCACAAGTAGCACAAGGAGCTATTGGAATAAGATTCGGGTTACCCCCTGGTGGTCTGGTAACGACCACGATTTTGCCCTGGACGATTATTCCCTCACGGCGATTCTATCCATACCAAGGTAGTGGTTGACGATTTTGCGATTTTGCGCTGTTGAGGCATCTGCGATAGCCCCTGCTCGATTCTCGCCACGCCATCGCCCTCTTTGAACACCACGATTTCTGTTCCACTGACCACCTTGATTTCTCCCATGCTTTGACGAAGCTTGACCTGCTTTGGTCATCTCTGTCCCTCTTTCGACTCCCTTCCGGTTTGGAAGTCCGAAAGTCCTACCGCTCCATCTCAATGTTCTTGGCCGCATTAGCCACCACCGATACATCTGCAAACTTGGTGTTAATGAGATGTTGGCGATACCTATAATGAATCCGCCACTTAAACTTTTCCTCTTTGTTTCTGCTGCGGTCCTGCAGACGTTCATAAAACACCGCCAACTGGTGAACCTGGTCATGAAATTGGTAATGAACTCATCATCCTTCTGCCGAATGGATAGATACTCTCTAGCATAGGCCTCTTTATCGTTAATTTGGAAATCTGGCGATAAAGACCTCCTAAAACTACGCCAATGAAGTGTCTCCACGTACCCATCACCCTTGGTTGTCTTCAGTGCTTTCCACCACCTCTGTGCATCCCCCTCTAGCTTGTAAGCAGCAAGCAACACTCTTTGATTATCTGAGCATCCCAACACATCAAAAATCTTCTCCAGGTGAGCAATCCAATTTTCCGCATCAATTGGAGTTGGAGCAGAACTGAAAGACTGTGGCTTCTGCTTCTGAAACCTCTCCAACCACACATACATTGGAACCACCTGCTGATCAAGGCCATCCACATTTCCTTCCTCTTCGTTTGTTTGTGGACCATTATTTCGAGAGTGCCCCTCGCCAGAATTTACGGCGGCCATTGCTTTGCATTACTCGTACCACCTGTGCCACCAATTGAGGTAAAGCCTGGTTCACTGCCTAATTCACCAAGTTAACCAGTTGAGCATTTATCTGATCATTAGGTTGCTCATTGGGCTGAACATCACCCCTTCCCCTTTGTTACCTCTCCTCCCAGCAACTCTAGCGGATCGACGAGCCATCTAAGAAAGAGATCAATGAATATAAAGAGGATGATTAAAGCAGATTGAATATGGTGAACAAAAAAATCAAACCCGAACAAAAACCTAACCCAGAAGTCTACCCATAACTCACAGGTCAAACCTAAATAGGTTTTCTACAAGAATGAACCTGGCTCTGATACCAATTCTGTAACACCCCCTTCCCAAAATAGAAAGAGAGGTTACTCAAAACACAACAAAACTGAATGAAAGCTTATGTCATAAAAGGATGGGTTCATAATAATTAAATATCACAAGACAAACCATAGTAAATATCCCACTAGCTCAAACCATGGCAAGAAAGTAATTGTTACAATTTCAAATAAACTGACATATCAATTCTAAACATAATAACTCTAATCCATTGGAATGAATGGAGCTCTCATCACACTTGCCCATGATTCCCCTGATTACTTGCCGGAAGAAAAACACAGCATGAGCCAAATGCCCAGTACGGATATAGAATAAAAGAATAATGAAACGAAATAACTAACACAATTAATTGAATCGAATCAGTAATGAACAAAACCAACACAATGAAATGATAGGGTCAATCAAATGGTTGGGTGTTATTTCATACTGAGAGCTCGAGAATAAATAGTAATATACCTTGCCACACAGTAAGTCAAATAATGCCACGTGCAATCACACATCTGATTGCTTGTAATCCGGATGCATGCAAAATTGGAAGGTGTGTTTGGCAAAAACATCACCAATCCGCAGAACAGAACGGAACAGAAAAACTAGGGTCGACCCATACGCCTCCCACAACAAAACACCAAATGGCCAACTCCCCACCGGAGCACAAAACGGAGATGCTAGTGGGTGATCACACCGCCACGGAAGGTGTCATCATGCCTCGGTGCCAAGAGGACATGCCTGTGGTACCCCCACAGGTGGTTATAGCTCAGGTATACCCTACGGTATTCTAACAAAATATAATGTCACAACACATGCGACAAAATATCAACACAAAGGGTTCTAACATGTACATGTTAAATCGAACGAATCGTCAACACAAGTCTCTAAAATATACTAACATGTACATCATTATGAATATAAAAATAAAATTTAGACATGACACACTAGTCTAAAGAGTACAATGTGAGTTCTAATACAACGCCAAAATAATTTATCACAATAAATTGACAAGAAACAATTATGAGAGACAATACCAGATTTCAAAACGAATAACTAAACGAACGAATTAAAAACAAAAGAGTCTTGCTGGAAGAGTACGGAATCCGTACTGGATTAAGCAATGTAATACCCAAAATTCCAATAAAACTCGTTTAGACTCTCTCCGGTTCAATCTAAATAATTTAATAAAATTTTATTACAATCCAATCATTAATAACATAATACTATTAAATTTATTATTTTAAAAAAAACTTTTATACCTATGTAATAAAATTAATTAATTAAAATTAATATATATAATTTCAATTGATTTACCAATTTTGATGTATAAGTTTCATAATCAAATACTTATTAAAATAAAATATATATATATATATAATATAAATAAATAAAAAAACGTCAACAGCAAAGAACGTCAAACAGCCTTCAATCCACCTATATATATATATAAATACTATATATATATATAGAGAGAATCATGCGATGTAAAAGAGCAAAAGTTGCGGTCAAAAGTTTATATATATATATATAACCGTAGTATATATATCTATATATATACACCATGATAGTTTTACATTGTTCACAAGCTTCAAAAGAAATTGACTTGTGACAACTAATTGGAACAATTCTTTTCCTTCCGCACTACCTTTCGCTTGATCAGATTGTTTGTTTTTTTTTTTTTTTTTTAGCAATAGTAGCCCTACATTTTATTTTATCGGATGAATGATGTTCTTAATACATTAGGGTTTATATTTTAATCGGTGAAATATATTTTATTAACTTTCCAAATTTTAATAGAATTTTAAAATTACACAATTATAATTTAGACCCACTTAGTTTTAAGCCCAAATTTTACCAATTAATTTATCCATCATTTATTAATACATTCGCCCACAAAAATTAAATAATTAGTTTGACCAAAAATAAATGACAAGTTAACCCAAGTAAAAGATAAAGTACAATTAATATATTTTAAAATAAAATCATTTTTTTTTCGGGTATTACACTTAGAGTCCGTGTATATCTCACACTTCTCCCCGTATAAATACTATCTTCAGATTTTTAATTCAAAAACTACAACTGCCAATTCTAGATCATAAGTAGGATAGACCTCCTCATAATCTTTTAACTGGTGTGATGCATACACAATGACATTGCCATGCTACCTGAGCATGCAACCTCGTCATCCATGCGAAGCATCGAGATACACTACAAAATTTCTTGGATCATCTGATAAAGATAATACAGGTGCCTCACTTAACCTTCCTTTTAGCTCCTGAAAACTATTTTCTCATTTCTCATTCCCAACATACTTATCAATAACATATCTGTATATCTTTTAAGTTAAAATTCACAATTAGTGAATTTCATATCCAACTTCTCCCTCCGTAGTGTTTCTCACACTATCTTTAAATGTTCAGCGTGATCTTCTAGCATCTTGAAATAGACTAGAATATCACAAATGATCATTACGACACACTCATCCCAATATTATTCGAACACTCTGTGACGCTAATGGTACTTTCAACCATAGCACCTCACAAGGGTACCTATCAATTTGCCATTGACTTGTTCGGTGCCCCTTACGGAAAAATCTAACTTCAGGACATCAGTCAACCCAAATGACATAACCAAAAACTTGTCAAACAGTAACGAGTTCTGAACGTCGCCTTAGGTATCTCCTCCTTCTTCCTTACTTTCAACCGACTCTACCTCGTACACAAATCTATTTTAGAAAAATTCTTTGCCCCTTTTAAGTAATCAAAATAGTTCATCGATCCTGGGCCATGGGTATTTACTCTTAATCGCTAACTTACTCCTCTTACGATAATCGATACGCAATGTAACAACTCATCCCCTTCCTTAACATCCTGCTAACTTGCGTCATGGTTAGACAAAAATAATGTTCCGGTGATTTATTACCGCAAATTACTACCTTGGGTTTTCTTAGAAAACTGACTATTCATACTTTTATTCTAACAATTTATTAAAATTCTATGGTTACTGAACTCATTCCTACCGAGAATTTCTTCAAATTATCTCAACTTTATCGGTACTTATCTACCGATATTGGCTTACCTTTATTATTCATGAAACAATTTCCATGAATATAATTAACGAAAGTTATTTCTTCCTCCTCTACCCTAATGTTTAAAGGTACTTATAATCCCTTTCAGACAGACTCCTAGATGAGTCTTCCCACATGTCTTACACGCTTCAATCTTACACTTATGATCCCCTTGTCCCACTCCAGTATTCCCAGACTTAAAATTCTTTCTTTTTGGCATACTTCCACTGGCATTCTCTGCCTTGGTTCCTCCCTCTCCCTTACTCTCATTCTTTCTCTCTTTGTGGTATTGTGTTAACGCCTCACTACCACTCTCTGCTATAATTTCCTTTTTCAGAATGGTCCCATAGGAAGAACTTTGGAACACATAAATCCTACTATAGAGCCAGGGTTTCAGGCCCTGCTTAAACCTACGAGCCTTCATCTTCTCAGTGTCCACTGGATGTGGAGTAAACCTTACCAATTCATTGAATTTGGTAGCGTATTGGGGAACCGTCATGTCCCCTAGTTTAAGTTCTAAGAACTTAATCTCCATCCTCCCCTGCATGCTTGTAGGGAAATAATTTTCAAAAGAAACCTTCTTGAATTGTTCCCATTCTACTACATATGTTCTAGCCCTACCCTGGTGAGCCTCCCACCAAAAGTTGGCTTCCCCTTTCATCGTGTAAGTCGCAAAAGAAATCTTTTGCGCCTCACCTACGTTTGTAATAACAAACTCCTTCTCTATCTCTTTCACCCATGTCTGGGCCTCTAAAGGGTCCGTCGTTCCTTTGAACTCCGGCAGACCTACGCTTTTAAACTCTTTTAAGATAGTCATTCTTGCAGGTCCCACGGGTATTCTACCCCCGGTTTGGTTAAATGTCGTCGTTGATAAATTAACGAACTCTTGCATAGGGTTGTTCTGACCCCCTTGATTAACATTACGTGATTCTGCTTCCTGATTACGTTGTCCTCTTCTTGGCGACGTTTTCTGATAAAATTTCATTATTACCTACTTACTTACTTAGTTATCGCTTTTTCAAACAATAACTCGTACCACAACAAAGCATGTTAACTAAAAACTTTATTATATTCATAGGCTTCTTCATAGTTCCAAAACTATTTACAATTGTTTTCATAGCCAAAAGCTATTACATTTTCTATCCCGCAATTGAACTTCCCAAAAGTTGGGATTTACAAAAAGACTACCCTTTTATACAAAAGAGGGTTTTACGTCACTACACACATATTAATAACTCTAGACTTCTAATAATGCATAACAGCATCCTCGTGTTTCTTATTTGCAATCTTTGCTACAGTATCCCAACTAATAGTATGACGGGTTTATCCTGACTCAATGGAATAACAAGCAACTTTCAGCTTGAAATCCTTATGAGCACTCTCATGGATGTAAGACATCCTGCCATCTTCTTAGGTCCTTCTTCCCGCTTCTTTACGAAGCTCATCGACTTCCTTCTTAAAATCCCTAGCCTTATTTATCATGAGCACCTTCTCATCATGCTCTGACTCAAAATCTGCTTCTGCAGACTCCTTCGCTATATAAAGAGCACTAATCTCTTCATTTTGTTTCGCACAACCGCATTTCGATTGCACATTTTGAAAAAGCTCACGCGAGATACAATGATCTCATTGCATCTGGAGGTGATGACTCTAGTGTAGGTACCACCGTAGTAACCGATGTTACCTCCATTCCTTCCTCCACATCGGTCATCATACTCAGGTATGATGTCCAAGCTACATCTCCCTCGGAGTAGTCTTCCTCAAAAAAGTACTCCTCTGTCTCCGACTCCTCTAAAATCACTAATGGTACCTCCGCCACTGGCATAGGTACAGTCTCTACTCTGTTCACAATTTCTTCACTCACCGCGTGTATATCTCTATACATCAAGCTATCGATCGACATCCTATAATAACACATAACATGTTGATTAGTACACAACACACAATAGTATAAGCACAAATCACATTTAATTTATTTAGGGTTACTTTCCATCTTTTAAATCTTTCGATACTGAGTTTCCTCAATACCTTATTAACTCATTCGTCTTAAGTAAAGCTCAAGTTTACTTTCTTCGGACTTCTCTTCCTTAACGAGGTTATTAGCCTAAGGTTCTTCCCCGGGTTAAATGCTTTTCAGTCATTGTACTATAGGTCGACTTACAGATGGATAACTGAACTTTTTTTTCTTACAGTCAACTCACTGTACTCGGCTTTTCTAACAAAAAATAAAAAAAAAATCGTTAAAGAAGTTTGACTGTTAACGAAAAGTACACGTGGCAGCTGAGTTGTCCGTTACAAGCTGATGTGGCGCCTTTGTAAGATGTGGCAGTGATTATGTGAATTTTTAGGAATTTTTTTATGAAGAAAATGAAAAAAATATTTTAAAGTATAATAAAAATTATAAAATTAAAAATATTTTAAAATTAAAAATCTTTTCAAATTTCGGACATTAAATAAAAAATGCAGTTTTTTTTTAATAAAAATAAATAAAAAACACATTTTTTTAATAAACATAAAATAAAAAACGCAGCTTTTTTTATAAAAAAAAAACAAGCACAAAATTTTTTTTATAAAAAACGCAGCTTTTTTTTAAATAAAATATAAAATATGACTTTTTTTAATATAAATAAAATAAAAAACGTCATTGTTTTTTATAAAAAGAAATAAATCGCGTTTTTTTATAAAAATAAAATAAAAACGCATAAATATTTTTTATAAAAAAAGCTCACTTTTTTTTTTAATAAAATAAAATTAAAAACATGCTTTTTTTAAATAAAATTAAAATTTATTTTTTATAAAAAATAAAATAAAAATATTGCTTTTTTTATAAAAAAACACATTTTTTTTTTATAAAATAAAATAAAAACACAAATTTGGTTTTTTAAAAAAACAACGCCTCATCTCTCCTTAAAATCACAACAACGCGTTTGACTCAATTATAAATTTAATGTCCGAATTTGAAAAGATTTTTATTTTATTTTATGAAAAAAAAGTCGATTTTTTTTATAAAAAAAATATGCGTTTTTTTTTTTTTTTTAATAAAAAAAGCAATGCTTTTTTTATTTTTGTTAAAAATCGCACTTTTTTTTTTTTTCTAAAAAAAATTATGCTTTTTTTTATTTTATTAAAAACACCGCTTTTAATTTTATTTTTAATTAAAAAATCGCACTTTTTATAAAAATAAAATAAAAACATAATTTTTTTATATAAAAGCACAAAATTTTTTAATTAAAAAATGCGTTTTTTTTAAATTTTTTATGCTTTTTTATTTTATTTTATTTTTAAAAAACTTGTCTTTATTTTTATTTTAATAAAAATAATTTTTTTATTTTTATTAAAAAGAAATTAAAACACGCTTTTTTAATAAAAATGTAATTTATTTTAATAAAAAAATGAAGTTTTTTATTAAAATAATTGTTTTTTTTATTTTTATTAAAAAAATTAAATATAATTTTATTTACTTTCTTGTTTTTTGGCTCATTTTAAAAATTTATATTATACTTTAAAATATTTTTTTCCATTTTTTCATAAAAAATTTCCTCCAAATCCACATCCTAATTGCCACGTTGCATACTAATCACAGATAGGGTTTTTTTGGGACAACTCAGCTGCCACGTGTACTTTCCGTTAACAATCAAACTTGTTTAACGGTTTTTTTAACTTTTTGTTAGTAAAATCGAAAGTATGTTGAGTTGATCGTAAGAAAAAAATTTCGATTATCTATCCGTAAGTCAATTCCATAGAGAAAAATATCGAAAAAGCATTTAACCCGATTCTTCTTCCCCTTAAGTTTTATAACCTAATGCTTTGATACCAACTTGTGACCCCCAAACCGGGTATCTTCCAACCCGATAAATGGTGCTACACGATACTCATAACTATACATTCATTCTAATGAAACGACATCAAAATGTGTGTTCCAACGTCATTCTTATTACATTAATAATAATAAATCCTGTTCCTGTGTTCTTAAACCATTACATTCTTTTGTTCATCATAATATAATACATATACTTACTAGTCTATTACAAGATAAACTAATCATTCATCTTCGCCTTGCCTTTATTTCTACTGGAAACCTCGGTTCGCTTGTCTTTAGCTGCATTCATATGGTTCAAGTTAGAGTGAGCATAACTAGCTCAACAAGTACAACAATTTCTTTTAAACGGCATGCTTGAAACATAGGAATCATATATCTTCAATAACTGGATAATAGTTACGAAGTACTATCAATAACTCAAAATAACATTTTTTTCCTTCAAAACGTTTTATAATAACAATATTCAGTAAAACATCAATTCTGGTACAAGACCATGAGCGTTTCACAATTTCTTTGAAAAGGACAACCCGACACTAAGTCCGTAAATCCGATATAGCTTATGGGCACTTCTAGGCGATTAGCCTATAGTACTCTATGTTGATCAACACTACATCCATTAATTGTGTGTACGTTTAAGTTGTGGCAACCTCACGTGCCCATCGAATACTCGATGAAAATATATTTGTTTATTCATATTCAGGCTTACCTTGAATCCGTACCAAACAATTGGCGTAGGATAGCGTTAGCAATTCTATATTGAAAGACTTGTAAATAAATCAATCAATCTATCAAGATTAGTCTAGCAGAGTTAAAACTGGCATCGACTCTTTCTTTAAAACCATACATGCATCTCATAACTTGAATCATTTGAAAACCTGGCTAACACGAAGGTTAGACAAGCGTTTAGAAAAACTTGCCTTCATCGTCTGCTGCAGTAAAATTATGTTTCCTTTGAGCCTTTACGGTCTCTACAACACATAATCACATAACATACCACATTAGGTCATGAATGAACATACATGGTTCCTAATGAATCTTACCATTCTTCTCAATCTAATCATGTAGTAGATTGTTATTATTGGTTACGGCTTGCCGTCGTTCTTTTACATCGTTCTTTACCAACTTATTTCCTTTCTATAACTCAATTAAAATTATTTCATTAATATAACTCGGTCTGAGTTAATCATCATCCCTTGCGGCTTACTAACGTTCTTACATAATTATTCGAAACTGTGACCCCCCCCCCAAATCCGGGTACTTCAATTCCACAGATTTGGTGTTCACTGGCCAAATGAATTATAACTAACTACCTATAAACAAAAGATATAATTAAACTCAAAAGCTTAAATAATAAATCTCCCATCAAGGGTTACATAATCTCAAGATAAATTCCAGGTCATCTAACCTTTATTACAATCATCAGCGAAAAATTAAAACATAGCCATAATCAAATCTATTACATAAACTTCATACATAAAATGTAAATTAAACATCGTCGTCTAATCAAGCACTTTGTCCTTCCCTTGCTTGGAGAAAGCTCTTCAAACTTCTTAACTTCATCTGCATTGTCACAAGAAGAATAGTATACAATAACATTTTATGAATGACAATAACTGAACTTTCAATGGTAAAATTCTCTTACCGGAACAATGAACGTTAATTCAAAAGCTACGAGTTCAAAGGAATAATGAACGTTTAAGTTAACAATAGATATCAACATCAAAGAATACACTGAGGGTCACAAGACAACGAACTATACTCTAGGTTTTCAAGTATTTCTACTTTAACCTTTTAACAGTCTAAAAGACTATAATCATCATCTATGTCTTAGGTTAACATGTGTTTCTACTGTAACCTTTAACAGTCTAAACGACTATATGGACCATCATCCCGTACTCTAGGTGATCAGCTCTTTGTACTATGTATTGCGTAAACATTTTAACGCTATTGCGTAGCTCTAAAATAATCCCCTAATATAGGGTTGTTCATCTCATCTTAGATTATCAGGTTCCGAACCAAAGGAAGTTTGGTTGGGAATTAACTTCAAAGGAATTCTAGATCTTTAGAATTCTCATCAACCAAGTATTGGTTGAATTAGATAGAGACCAATAACTATTCAAGAGTTTGATTATAATATCTTCATGAACAAGGTATATCGATGAATCAATAAGAGCTAGAGTATTAACAATTTCTAAATTGAACAAATGCCATCATCGATAACATGCTTTCAAAATTTGTGTGAGTACATATGCAAACCAAAGGAAGTTTGGTTTGGGTTGACTTCAAGGGTAATTTAGAGTTTAGAACATTCATCAACTAAGGATTAGTTGAATTGGTAAAGAATCGCTAGGCAACTTAGAGTTCGGTACAATAATGTAAGATAGTACAATGACATTGGAGAACGAAGGTCAAACAACAGTTATTAGTAACTGAATAAACACATTTCTTATAACAAAATTACAGACTTTGAATAACCAAAGTAATCTCGTTTGGAATAAAGAAATAAAGATTAATTAACTTGCTCAACAGAAATGAGAGTTAAAGAACTTGCATAACAATAAATTGCTCAACAAGAGATTAGAAATAGAGAACTTGCAAAAGTATATCAGGACAGTGAAAAGTAACCTTACTGAATAATAAAGTAGCAAAGGTTAGGGAACTTGCCTTTTGCGTAAGCTACACAATTACAACTCACGTACTCCAATATCCTACACATACCATTAGGAATATCACATCAATTAGCTACATACATTAACCTCATAGATTTATTTTTTTATCTTAGTTAAGTTATAACCTTTAGTTAATGTCTATCCATAATACTAAACCACATAACACGAATTTGAAAACTCACTAACACCTACATAAGACTTTTAACATCAAAATCACATTTTCAACTCTTATTAATCAATACTACACTTCTCCTTAATCAAACTTGAAGTTCAACCAAGTATTTAAGTCTTCCTAGGACTCAATGGTTTTATATTAATCACCTTCAATATCTTAGTGCTCATTTCAGAAATCACAAGTGTTAACATCACAAGACTTATTCACTATTCATTGTATACATTAAGTTATAACGCGTTCGTAACTTACTAATCCTTTATAACTTTGAAATTATCAATGACTTGACACGGTTCTGTTTTAACCTTCATGTTCCATGTTTATTACATTAACACATCAATAGACCAAGTTACATCGATATCCCAAGTCTGCAAGAAGAGAAAGGCCCATCGTCGATCACAGATATGGTATAGCCGCATACATACATACACACAAGACTTCATAGCTTTTTAGCCTTGGCACCAAATAAGATTGTCTTGGTACATAGATAGAGGCAAAGACGGCTATGAACAGTAGCCGACGTTAGCCCAACAAACACGAATTTCACCCACTAAATAGTAATATTAACACGTATAATTGATACAAAACCATCATAACATGTTTGCCAACATATTCCTCAACATAGAACAATTTAATCAACAATTATACTAGTTTAATTCCTTGAATTTCATGTTTTTATACAAAACTCCATTTTTTTACATTCTTCACAAAATTTGACACTGTGATCACAATTCTTGTTCAAATTATTTCGTTCAAACCACACTATCTTCGTTTCTTAATGTACTAGCATAAACAAAACTCAATTCACAGTTTAACATACAAATTGACCACTAAAATTGGTACTTTTACGAGCCACATGTAAAATACATATACTGTAATTACTTTCTTTCTTTTAAACGTAATTAGCATAAAAATTCTTATCTAATTACTAGTTCTAATCATCACAAACATATACAATAACAAGTAATCAGTTGTATATCAACAATTCAAAAAGATGAATTCACAGAACTTGAAGTTATATGCCGTGAAGTTCATATATATACATATATAACATTAAGGTTATGAGTAATACCTTCTTATGCTTGAAAATCCTTGCTATCCACTGATAATTCCTCAAAAACACAGGAATCTCTCAATTCTCTCTCAAACTCTCTCAACTTCTCACTGTAAACCTCCTTCTTCCTTCCTCAGTATAAGCCAAAACTAAACCTTTTACGTAACATAAAGGAGACGACCCAACGATATGAATCGTCAGATACTTATTATAATACTAATTACATATCAGTTAAAAAAAACAATATATTTTATATTTATTATTTAATTTATTTTATTATTATAATTAAAAATTCAAATCCGTTTGGCAAAACCCTTTAAAATTAAAGACTTAATATTTTAAGCCTTGTTTGGCAAAACTAAATTAAACTCCTTTAATTTTTTTTAATAAACAATTTAGTTTATAATCACACATTATTTATTTGGATTTCCATATCCACATTAATCAAATAAATTAATTATACATACTATATTTTAAATAAATATTCCACTTAAACAAATATAACAAAATTATATTCTCAATAAAATTTTATTTAATAATTTAACATACCATCTTAATTTATTAAATCAAAACAACAATATAACATCTCATGTTATCTTACAACTCTCTAACTATAAATTAAATTAATTTAGAATATTATCTAATAAATTTAATTCATAAATATTTAATGAAAAATCACATATTCATTTAATTTAAGAAATATTTTAAATTACAAACAACAACTTCATCAATAATCATCAATAAAATATTTATTTAATTTAATAAATATTTTAAATTACAAATAAAATCTTGGATTGTTACAGAAACTCGATCGTCATTGGTTAAGTACATTTATTGCATACCATTCATGTTCACATTCGACTTATCTTCAACCTTTAGTGTATTACTTAAGGTTTACAATTTTCTTAATGATGCTACATTAAGTTTAGTAATGTATTGGTTCATTACTAATCAATTATCTTTATTTCCTTACTTGTAAGCTTTTATTACTGTGCATGATCTAGTGTTGGCGTTGTGGCGCCAACTTCTCCTCTTGGGCTCACGCTGCGGCGCCATGCCAGATGTATCTTGGCTAGCTGCGACGCCAATTATCAGGGCTATGGTCCCGATCTCGCAGCTATGACTTCGGGATTTTCTTCGCTTTGAGTCGCATGCATACGGACTCTGTGCATCAGACAATTTTGACAGATTTTTCATTTTGTGAGATTCCCGGGCTCGTAACTTCTTCGTTATAAGTCCGAATTGGCTCGTTCAAGAGCCTACGGTTCACAAATTATATAATCTACGTGTTCATGAAAGAATTTTATCTATTTGATTTCGTTAACTAAAAATTCACCTATTAGTCCATTTTTAGCGAAAACGATAAATGTTCGTGAACGTTCAACGCTCGTTTCTTCGTTCCAAGTCGAAATTCAGTCATTCTCGAGTCCGCAACTCTATAATTCCAAATAAGACTTGTCTTCATCGAAAACCAATGTTTTCGAGTTCAAACACAAAATCCGATTTCCATTCCGAGAATTTCACGAATTCAACGATTATCGTCCAATCGTGTGCATTCCAGCAAAACTTCATTACTTAAGATTTGTTCTTCGTTTCAAATGGATTCATTCTGTTATACTAACATCTTGACATACATACTTCATTAATCTTATAAACATGTTAAGTTATTACTTGTTCTTTGTGAGTTTGTAACTTATAAAAGTATAAACTACTATGATACCATTTCTCATGACTTATCATGATCTTAATCTTTTAACCCTCATCCTTGCATCTTCTTATCATACCAATTTCATTAATGTAAACATGTTACAAGTTCTTCTTAAGTTCATAGCTTAAATGATTACGAATAGCTTATTCATGACTTATACGGCTTAAGTCCATTGATTAATTATTCTTATTATTCTTTAGCATACATGTTCTACCACTACCCACTTCTCTAACAATGGAAGAGAAAGAGAATCATGGTTTAAGATTGCTTACCCTTTGATGATCACTTGCTAAACCTTAATCTTCTTCTTGCTTCTTTGAATTAACAAAGGCTAACTTCTAGCTTTTCTAGCTTTTTCTCTCAAGCAAATAAGCTCTCAACTTATAATGTATAAGGTGTTGGATGAATGAACAAATAACAAAGAGCTATCCCTCCTTCTATTTATAGGAAATCCTAAATGAGGGCTTAATGGTCTAATAGCCATTCCACCTCCTTACTATTCCTATCTTAGCCATCAAGTTAACTTGGCCTCCACCTTTACTTAGTCCTTAAGTATACTTGCTTAGCACCTAGCTTATCCTTTACTTGCTCATCACTTTGGATCACCCATGGGTTGCCCCATGGATCATCTTAACCCATTGGATTAATAGTTTGAGCTTAAGGTTTAATTAGTTAGCTTATTCATTTGGGCTTGTAATAATTTTTTTTGGGCTTTACATGAACAAACATTTGGCTTGTACCTTAATTCTTATTGGTCTTTCATATTAAATCATATTGGACTTATACTTCCCACATAATCCACAAGTCCATTCACAAATGGTTTAAAGCCTTAGGATGTATTATATACGTATTAATCTCGTATTCTAACTCATATATTAATTCATAATATACGATATACCATTATTAATACATACTCGTATTCGTTACCTTGTACAATACCTACGTATTACACGATCATTACTTTAATTTATTATACGCGTTTAAATTCCTTCTTGGAAGTCACTTCCCCTAAACATTAGGTTTTAAGTCCGTAGGTGAAAAACTGCGTTTGCCATAACTAAAATATTATTAGATATTCCATCTCATCTTGATATTCTATCGTTACGTATTTCTCGGAAGTTCAACAATAATTCTCGAGCAGAAATGCGTGAATAGTATTTTTCGGAAAATTTCTCGGAAGGCTTATATTTTCGTCTTGGAAATTCAAACACTTTAATTCTATCACGTAGCCAAAATAATACGACGTTCCTATATGTCTAGGTCATAGAATGACCTTCAAATATCTTACTCCAATAAATAATCAATTAAATTCATTTAATCCATATAGTCAAATACAAATTTAATTCTCCTAAAAATCCAATTTTCTGGGGCGTCACAGACAAGGTCCATGAGCTGAAACAAGAAGTCTTTGAGCTCATGCAGGAGCTAAAGACTAAGAAGCAGAACATTGGGAGGATGTCCTATATACATAGGAGTTCTCATGCAGACTTCCAGCAGTAGGTAATTTGGTATCCGATAGAAGCAAGGCAGACTCGACATACTATCAGCCGAGATATTATCGCTAGTCTTGCCAATGCGGATTTTGAGAATACCTTAAGGCAAATATAGGCTAGTTAGCAACTAGAGTAAAGTTAGATATGTACATATGTTGTATCTAGTAGTGGCATAAAACCCTCTTTTGTATATCAAAGGGTAGTCTTTTGTAAATCCCAATTTTTGGAAAGCAATTGTGGGATAGTATTGTAATCAGCTAAGGCTGTGTAATGAACGAATGATGTAGTATTATACTACAAGCAAGTAAATCAACATAAGCCTTTTTATGGAACATATTGTGCAATGAGTTGAAGTTATTGTTTAAGTAATGAATAATAACTCACTAACAAGAAAGAAGTAATAATGAAATGTTGTTTATCTTATCAGCAAAATGCCGCCAAAAAGGAGACAGTGTAATCAAGATGCTAATGTTAATCAATCGAGGTCCGGTTAACCCAATGCAAGAGTTCGTTAATCTTTTAACGGCCTCTTTTAATAGGAATGGGGCTAATATACCCGTAAATCCTGCAGTAGTACGAGCTACTACTTTTAAGGACTTTAAGAGTGTCAGTCCGCCGGAGTTCAAAGGAACTACGGACCCCATAGAAGCCCAAACATGGGTGTAGACCTGGCAAAGATGGCCCAGGCCCGCGGGCCAGGCCGGCCCGCCCACCACGGGCTGGGCTTTGGGCGGGCATTTTTTAGCCCATAAAATCTGGGCCGTTTTTGGCCCGGCCCGTTTTGGCCCGGCCCGTTTTGGCCCGGCCCGTGAAACATATTTTTTTTAAACAAAAATGTTGCTACTTGTGGGTTACGAGGTTTGAACATAAGACTTGTAAGTAAATAAATAAGAGTTCAAACCAACTGAGCTACAACAACTATTTATTTTTAATGCAATCTTCAATACCAATTTATAATATTGGGCATATCTTGATTCTTGCACAATTAACAAATGTTTCCATTATTTCATGCTTTTTTATTGTAACAGGCTTTAATAGTTTCAAATATAGTGTTTCTTTGATTTCTAAGTTGAAAAATCAGTAGCAAAATGATAAACATGCTTTGTAATTGAAGCTAAGTTGGCTGCAGAAGATTATGATAGGTAAAAGCTGAACTTCATTTTATTACATCTATTTTGAGCATGCACTACGTGTACATATAGGATTATAGATAGTGTTTAGGATAGGTGATGGAGCAATGGATGGACTTCTCTTGTAAGTTAGCAACCTGTGTTGTTGAAATTGAGATAAGTTAATGAATCCAAATTCCAAAGTAATTTGTAGACCTGGAAACCTGCTTTGTATTATTGTTTATTATTAATTATTTTATTATTTTTAATATTTATTATTATTATTATTATTATTTTTAGTGTAACAAAGAATTTGCAAAAAAAATAAATAAATAATGGTTAAGCCCATGGGGCGGCCAGTTCGTCACCACCATTTGGTGGCCATTTCGAATTTCATTCAAAACCCGTGCCTTTTTGGCTCCTACCGTCGTCGTATTTACTTTACTACTACTGCTTGCTGTGTCTACGGGTGAAGGAAATAGAGAAGGCATTTGTAATTGCAAATATCGATGAGGGGCAAAAGGTTGCTTTTGCCACTTATATGATGAAGGGGGAGGCCAACTTCTGGTGGGAGGTGAACTAGGCTAGGGCCGGAATAAAGAATTCAAGGAGATGTTCTTCGAGAACTACTTTCCCACGAGTATGCAGGGGAGGATGGAAATGCGCTTTTTGGAGTTGAAACAAGGGGAAATGACAGTTCCCCAATACGCTACCAAATTCAATGAATTAGCGCGGTTTGCTGCACATCAGGTGGACACCGAGGTGGGGAAGGCTAGAAGGTTCGAGCAGGGCTTGAAACCCTGGCTCTATAGCCGTATTTATGTGTTCCAAAGTAATTTGTTTGGGACCATACTGGAGAAGGCAATAATTGCCGAAGGTGGTAATGAGGCTCTAAGCCAATACCACAAGGAGAAGAAGAACTTAAACGTACACACGTTTAATGAATGTAGTGTTGATCAACATAGAGTACTATAGGTTGATAACCTAGAAGTACTCATAAGCTATGCCGAACTTACGGACTTAGTGTCGGGTTATCCTTTTCAAAGAAATTATGAAACGCTCATGTTCTTGGACCAAAATTGATGTTTTACTGAATATTGTTATTGTAAAATGTTTTGAAGGAAAAAAAATGCTATTTTGAATTATTGATAGTACTTCATAACTATTATCCAGTTATTGAAGATATACAATTCCTATGTTTCAAGCATGTTGTTTAAAAGAAATTGTTGTACTTGCTTAGCTTGTTATGCTCACTCTTGCTTGAACCATATGAATGCAACTTAGACTGAACGGACTGAAGAATCCGACAAGGATAAAGGGAAGGCTAAGGCGAACCTGTAGATTACCTATGTAATAGTATATGTTTATAATGATAATATTTGATATTATGACAAGAACAAATGTAACGGTTATAAAGAACCTGGGGTATGATAATATTGTTTTGGAATATATATATATAAGACATATTCGTTCTTTTGAGGCATTTTAATTGAATGTTTGTGTGAACTGTAGCACCGTGGAGCACCATATGTCGGGTTGGAAGATACCCGGATTTGGGGGTATCACAGTGACCCAAGATTCACTTCACGATTTTGGGTTAGCTTTCAGAAAGCTATGGGCACAGATTTACGATTCAGTTCGGCATACCATCCTCAAACGGACGGGCAATCAGAGAGGACTATTCAAACTCTTGAAGATCTATTAAGACTCTGTGTCCTAGATTTCAAAGGGAGTTGGGATAAGTACCTACCATTTGTGGAATTCTCCTACAATAATAGTTATCAGGCAAGTATAGGTGTGGCTCCATTTGAAGCATTGTATGGACGAAAGTGTCGCTCTCCAGTATGCTGGGATGGGGTGGGAGAAGCAACGTTGTTGGGACCAGAGTTGGTACGAATTATTACAGAGAAGATCCAAATGACCTGATAACGTATACAAACGCCACATGATCGACAAAAGAGTTATGCGGATCTTCATCGAAAGGATGTGGAATTTAATATTGGGGATCATGTATTGTAACGTATTGCTCCATGGAAGGGAGTTATAAGATTTGGGAAGAGAGGAAAGCTCAAACCAAGATTTGTTGGTCTATTTAAGATTCTTGACCGAAAAGGAAATGTGGCCTATAGACTCGCATTACCTCCAAGCATGTCTCGTGTTCATAATGTTTTTCACATATCTATGCTTCGTAAATATGTGAAAGACCCAAACCACATTATTGAGTTAGAACCAGACGAGATAGCCGAAGATTTAACGTACGAGCAATTATCTGTTAAGATCTTGGATAAGAAATAGCATGTCCTACGCACCAATGTTATACCACAAGTTAAGGTTTTGTGGAGGAACCATCTTGGATAAGAAATGACCTGAGAGTTGGAATCAAAAATAAAAACGAGCTATCCTCACCTTTTCGAAACACCAGGTACGTACGTCAATTTTGAGGACAAAATTTCATAAGGAGGGGAGATTGTAAGACCCCAACTTTTTATAAATAAAATCGAATTTCCTCTAATTATTATTGTGAATAATAAGGTGTTAATTTGATTTAATGCTTTGGTTATGGGTGAAATGTGCAAATTTTGCAAATAAGCAAGTGGTTATAAAATATTTATTTTATCGGGGAATATTCGTTTGGTCGTGGAATATTCTTATAGTCGGGGAATATTCGTACGAAGGCGTAGCCATTTGTGGGCCCATAACGAAAAACAGTCGGATGAAGGAAAACGACAAGTATGAGTTTTTATAATTAACGACGTAATTGTTACCGTTAACACTGTTGGAATACATGGTGGTTAACATAGTAATACGCGTGGTTGCACAGTAGCACACGGTGTTGCACATTATTTTTGAATTATTGATTCTTATGTAAGAAAGCACTACTCAATAATTGTTATAGTAATTACTGTTCAATATTATATTGATTCAATAATTATTGCGTTGATATTTTATATTATTGTTGTTGCAATAATTATCACTGCACAGTATTCTCCATTATCAGATCAATAATTCATATTATTTGAATAATATTGTTAGATATCATTATTGGCAATGTCTAAAGAAGTTCTGTCTAGGAAAGGGGTTTGGTCACCTAATTGTGCGCCAATAAGGAGAAATCCTTATCGGAAAGCCCCCTCTGTCTTGGGAACTACCTGGTTGTCATAATTATGATTCTGTAATATTATTTGTGAATAATTAATTATTGATTTATATGTAAGGAAATATTTATTTTATGTGGATGGATAGGGAAATATTTATTTTTATGTGGTTATAAATGAAAGAATTAAAGCTGAGGTGTTTTATCAGTATTTTGTTGGAATGGATGTATTAAAAATCATCCGTATGTAGATTTAAGACATTTTCTATTTTGAATTTGGAAAAACTTAAACTTACAAAGTTGTAGAGAATTTAATTTCCTATGGAATGGACATAAAATTCGTATTTTTATGATAAAAGGGCTATTTATTATGAATTATTGAAGTTTCGGAAATTAAATATTTTTATTAAAATTATGGGTGGGACCCACTTTTGTTTTTTTTGAAAACATGTGGGCTGAAAATTCTTCCAAGATGGCATGCTCAGCTTTCAAAATGGGTGGGCGTAGAATGAAGAAAAAAAAATTATTTTATTAATTTAGTCTCCTTTGGCGTTCTAGCATTTTCCTATAAATAGGTGTTTAGGTTAGAATTTAAAATCACACCAGAAACATAAGTTTTCTCTCTCTATATTATCGAGCGTATTTTTGTGAGTATTTAGATACTTTGATAGTTGTTATTCAGTGCAAATTTCCTTCGGCATTACATCTGATATTCTGGTCAGAAGTACTGTTATTTTGAGGTAAGGGATGTTATTTTCTTTATAATGATGTTATTCTTTCAATATCATTATACCGAAATATTGGTATGGATTTTATCGTGAAATTTCTACCTTTTTCATGTCGGGGTTACTATTCACGTATACGACACTATTCATATATACGACACTATTCAGGTATACGACACTATTCACGAATACGACACTATTCATAAAAATTAAAATTTTTCTTTCTTTGTGCAAGTTGTCTATTGTGGTTACTATCTTTGATTGTATCCATGTTTTGATCTTTATTCTTGAATTTTGCTCCACAATTGATTATTATAAGGTATTTTTGAATTTGGATAAACTAAAGTACGAATATCTAATCTTTGATCTTTTATCTCACTGTATTCGTTTTTTAAAGATATTTTTCATCATCCTCAGTCCTAAATGATGATATTACTGAATATCTTTGGCATGTAGTGCAAAGATGAATGATTAACTGATGAATATCTTTGACCCGTAGTGCAAAGATGAACAGGTGTTGAGATGAACATGACCAACTGGTGATACAAATGAATATCTTTAGCCTATAGTGTAAAGATGAATATTTGATTCAAGATGTATATTGATTGATGTTACAGGGATAAAATATTGATGATGTACTTTTAAATCTTAGAAGATAGTAGAATTCATTCTCTACTTGACTCTTCTAATGGATTGTTTTTCATTGCAATTGTTGATCTAAAACTTGTTGTCTATTATATCCGTTGATTTTTCCCTGTTGAAGACTAATGATAATTTGTTGTACATTATCTTAGTCATAATATTCTTTATTGGGCTAGTTGAGCTCACCCTTTTCCTTTTTGTTCCATTTTTCTTCTCGTGGAGGTGAGAAACATAGCATGAACTAAGCAAAGGGTATAGAGTGATGGTTCAGGATAGTTGTTTTAGTAGTCCTCACTATTTTGTAAAATAGTGTATCAATAATTGTAATGAGGACTCTTTTTGAGTTTGTATACTGTCTATTAGACAATATTTGTATTTAAACTCACAGTATATGTGTTGTCATATTTTGCACGACAATTATATTACTGAAGTTGTATTTATTTTTGTACCATGTATTTGGCGACTTAGAATGGGTGATGTATACCTATTTTGGGAGCGAGGCTTTAAGCCAGTACCACAAGGACAAGAAGAATAAAGGAAATGTTGATGGGGGAGTGAAAGTCGAGGGAGCCAGCGGGAGTGGCGAAGGGCAGAAGAGGAAATGGTTTAACTCTGGGAATATCGGAGTGAAGCAAGGAGATCCGAAGAGGAGGATGGAGGCCTGCAAGACCTGTGAGAAGACTCATTTAAGAGTTTGTCTCAAGGGGAAGGGCGTATGCTATAACTGTGGATAGGAGGGGCACATTTCGCCTAATTGTCCAAGTCCGAAGAAGAACCACGGATGCTTTGTATGTGGGTCAACTGACCACATAGCAAAGAACTGCCCAAAGAAGGGGACGAACAAGAATAAGGGCGCTAATAGCGGTAAGTTAGCTATTGGTGGTCCAGTATGAATGGGTAGCCGATGATTGCGACGTTTAATATGATTATTCAAGATGCATTGCATCGGGAACGTAATATGTGTATTAATTCGATCAACGACATAAATTCTTATGTGCTGTTTGATTCGGGTGCTACGTGTTCGTTTATATCATGTGATTTTGCTAGACGATTAGGATTACTTCCCGAAAAGTTACCAATACATTTAAATATTAAGGTAGCAAATGAAGAGATAATTCCTATTGAAGATATTCATAGGAGTTGTTGTGTAGACATACATGGTTGTAAATTATCGGTAGATTTTATACCGTTAAAGTTAGGAGAATTTGATGTAATTCTCGAAATGGATTGGTTGTTTAACCATGGGGCAACAAGTTTTTGGCGCTGTTGCCGGGGAAAGGCGTTTAAATTATTATTATTATTATTAGTTTTAAGCTATATTGTATGACTTAGACAAATCCATTCTTATCTCATTTCCATTTTTGTTTTTGTTTCAGGAACTTGTATAAATTTTTATGCGTATGCGGTCATCCAACCCCGACTTAACACCTATTCAGGACAACATAAACGGGAGAGGTTGGAAAGCTAGTGTTCGTAGAAATTTACAAGCACAATTAGAAAGTACCACAACTAATATGGCAGCCGAGGTACAAGGAGAAGAGCAAAGATAGGAGCATAGGGCTCTGAAGGAATATTCCATACCCAATATTAATGGACTACAGTCTAGTATCGTCAGACCAGCGATAGCAGCCAATACATTCGAGATAAAAATGGGCACTATTCAAATGGTACAGAATTCAGTACAGTTTGGGGGTGCCGCTACAGACGATCCGAATGAACACATGTTAAGCTTCATCGAAATTTGTGATACATTCAGATACAACGGTGTGACGAAGGATGCTATCAGACTTAGGCTATTCCCATTCTCATTAAGGGATAAAGCAAGAAGTTGGCTTCATTCTTTGCCAGCAGGATCTATAACTACATGGGAGGACTTAGTACATAAATTTTTAGCCAAGTTCTTCCCAATGGCTAAGACTGCAAAGATGAGGACATCTATCTCTCAGTTTGAGCAACAATAGGACGAGTCCTTATATGAAGCATGGGAAAGATATTAAGAGATGCTGAGGAAGTGTCCACACCACGGAATGCCAGATTGGATGGTGATCAACACGTTCTATAATGGATTGGGATGGCAGTCGAGACCGATTGTAGATGCAACTGCAGGAGGGGCATTATGGGCAAAAAGCTATGAGGAAACCTATAACCTTATCGAGACAATGGCATCAAATGATTTTTAGAATCCTACATCTCGGATGCCACGTGCCAAGGTCAGGTGTGTGTGTTGGAAGTAGATCTTTATCACGCAGCTTGTGTCAAGATGGCGCCATGGCGAAGAAAATAGATACATTAGCAGAAGGTAAAATGAAGACGGTTGCTTTCGTATGTGAGATCCGTAAGTGGGTCACACTCGATGATCAATGTCTTTATCATCACTTCGTAGTCAGACAAGATATATGAGCAATTATAGAAAAGACCAAGGTCAGTTTCTGAACACATACCACCCCAACAATCGAAATCATCCAAACTTTAGTTGGTCAAATAACCAAGGGAATCAGCAGAATCAATTTCCAACAAATAATCAGTTTCAATCACAACCAGCGCATCCACAGTTTAATCCTAGACCACCATTTCCGTCGGGATTTTCTCAATAACAACAACATCACACTCCAGCTGTACCTCAGCAAGAAAAGAAAATCAGAAATGGAGGAGATGATGATGAAATACATGGCAAATACAGAGGTTATGATCAAAAGCCAAGCAGTGGCTATAAAGAATCTGGAAACTCAGATGGGGCAAATGGCGAACATGCTTTAAACAGGCCCTGTGGTTCATTTCAAGTAATCTGTAAACAAATCCACAAAGAGATGGAAGGAGCAAAGTGTCAAGCTATCACATTGAGGTCTGGGAAAACATTGCAGACATCGCAAGTCGCGCAGCGCCGCCTAATTGTATCTTGAGGAGGGTTCGCATGTGGCAATGAGGCGCAGCAAGTGACTCACAGGGATGAAAATCTGGAACAATCTGAGGTTCAGCAGGAAAAGAAATATAAAGCAGGTTTAGAGGAGAATCTTAAGAGTTCAAGACTACCAATTCAATTCACCTCAAGTTCCGTGATCCAGAAAAGATTAAATAAGCAAAGGGAAGATAAGTAATTCAGCAAGTTTTTGGAGATATTTAAAAAGCTGCAAATCAATATACCTTTCACCGAAGCATTGGAACAAATGCCAAGCTATGCAAAGTTCATGAAAAGTATACTGTCAAGGAAGAGGAGATTAGATGAATTTGAGATAGTAGCCTTGAAAGAAGAATGCAGTGCAGTACTTCAGCAGAAGTTACCTCCGAAACTGAAGGATCTAAGCAGTTTCACGATACCATGCACAATCGAGAAGATGAAGTTTGAAAAGTGTTTATGTGATCTTGGTGCAAGCATAAATTTGATGCCCCTGTCAGTATTCAATTAGTTGGGATTACCGGAGCCAAGGCCAACAAACATTTCTTTGCAGCTAGCCGACAGATCCATCACGTATCTACGGGGAATTGTTGAAGATGTATTAGTGAAGGTGGACAGATTTATCTTTCCGGCTGACTTCATCATTTTGGATTACAAGGAAGATAAAAATATACCAATCATACCAGGAAGACCATTCTTAGCCACAGGAAAGACTCTGATAGACGTGCAGAAGGGGGAACTCACTATGCGTGTTCATCATTAAGAGGTCACCTTTAATGTCTTCAAAGCTATGAAGTTTGCAGTAGATGAAGAGGAATGTTTCCTGGTTGATTTTGTGGATCAGGTCGTAAATGATGAAGTACAGAGTCTAGTGGATGATGAACCTTTGAGGAGTGTAATTGCTAAAAATTCAGATTTGGAGGACGAGGAACTTGACGAACTTGTGCAATATCTGGATACCACTCCACAAGTCAAAAAATTCAGAACACCTGTTGAGCCATTGACAAAAGTTGGAGAATCCTCAGTAAAATTAAAGCCATCTTTGGAGACACCTCCAGAACTTGAATTAAAACCACTTCCAGAACATCTTAGGTACGCATTTTTAAATAAAGATTCAAAGCTACCTGTGATTATTTCTTCTGCATTAACATCTTTTCAGGGAAAAAAATTGCTACGAGTACTTCAAGAGTTCAAATCAGCTATTGGCTGGACCATAGAAGATATCAAAGGGATCAGCCCTTCGTTTTGAATGCATAAAATCCTGATGGAAGATGAAAGTAAGCCGTCGGTTGAGAAACAAAGGAGACTTAATCCGATAATGAAAGAAGTGGTTAAGAAAGAGGTACTAAAATGGCTGTATGTGGGCATAATCTATCAGATCTCAGACAGCTCATGGGTGAGCCCAGTGCAGTGTGTACTAAAAAAGGGTGGCATACCAATGAGAATAATGAGTTGATTCTAACACGAACAGTGACAGGGTGGAGAGTATGTATGGATTATCGCAGGCTCAACAAAGCTACAAGGAAAGATCATTTTCCACTCCCATTCATTGATCAGATGTTGGACAGATTAGTAGGTCATGAGTACTATTGCCTACTAGATGGATATTCGGGTTATAATCAAATTATGATAGCTCTAGAAGACCAGGAAAAGACAACTTTCACATGTCCTTACGGCACATTCGCCTTCAAAAGGATGTCCTTCGGGTTGTGCAATGCTCCAGCCACCTTTTAGAGATGCATGATGGCTATATTTTCAGATATGGTGGAATATAATGTAGAAGTATTTATGGATGACTTCTCAGTCTTCGGGGACTCGTTTGATCTATGCCTTGAGAATTTGGTGATGGTTTTGAAGCGGTGTGTTGAAACAAATCTAATACTGAACTGGGAAAAATGCCATTTTATGGTACAAGAAGGAATCATACCAGGACACAAAGTGTCGAAGAAGGGACTCGAGGTAGATAGGGAAAAGCTGGAAACTATAGAGAAATTGCCACCACCTACTTCGGTAAAAGGTGTTCGCAGCTTTCTGGGACATGCAGGTTTCTACCGCAGATTCATCAAGGACTTCTCCAAGATAACTAAACCACTATGCAGTTTATTGGAGAAGGATGCGCAGTTTAACTTTGATGAGGCTTGCATGTCGGCAATTGAGCACCTAAAAGGGATATTAACATCAACACCAATTATTACTGCACTAGATTGGGATTTACCATTTGAGCTGATGTGTGATGCCAGTGATTATGCCATAGGGGCTGCTTTGGGGCAGAGGAAAGAGAAGATGTTTCATGTTATTTATTATGCCAGCAAGACCCTTACAGATGCACAGTTGAACTACACCACCATAGAGAAAGAGTTATTGACAATGGTGTACGCCTTTGATAAATTTTGAGCATATTTGATCGGCACAAAGGTGATAGTGTATACATATCATGCAACAATTTGACATTTAGTGGCGAAGAAGGATGCAAAGCCTTGGTTGATCAGATGGATTTTATTACTGCAGGAATTTGATTTGGAAATCAAGGACAAGAAGGGCACTGAAAACCAAGTGGCAGACCACTTATCTCGACTTGAGAATTTGGAAGGGGAGGCAGATGACAAGGTTTCAATCAATAAATCCTTTCCAGATGAGCAGTTGTTTATGGTGAAAGGGGAAGTGCCATAGTTTGCAGACTACGCAAACTATTTGGTGAGTAAGATATTACCTTCTGATTTGATGTGTTATCAAAAGAAGAAATTTTTGCATGATGTCAAATGGTATATATGGGATGAGCCTTATTTGTTTAAACAGTGTTCTGATCAAGTGATAAGAAGGTGTATTCCGTATAGCGAGACCAAGGGGATTCTGCAGGATTGTCACTCTACTGTGTATAGATGTCACTATAGTGGTGAAAGAACATCGGCTAGAATACTACAAGCGAGGATTCTCTTGGTGAGCAATTTTCAGGAGGATGCATATAGTTTTGTCCAGCGGTGTGATAGATGTCAGCGAGTGGGGAACATCTCTAAAAGGATTGAAATGCCATTGAATACAATCCTGGAAGTAGAATTTTTTGATGTATGGGGAATTGATTTCATGGGGCCTTTCGTGTCTTCTTGCGGAAATCTCTGCATCCTGCTCGCTGTAGATTATGTCTCAAAATGGGTAGAAGTGGTAGCTCTTCTGACAAATGATGCCAAGGTCGTCCTCAGATTTTTACACAGAAGTATCTTCACGAGGTTTGGGACTCCAAGGGCTATCATCGATGTGAAGGCGATCACTCACTTTTGCAACAGTAGTTCTGACTTTGTTGGCTAAATATGGGGTGAACCATCGCATTGCTACAGCGTATCACCCACAAACGAATGGCCAAGCTTAAGTGTCAAATCGAGAAGTTAAGAGAATCCTGGAGAAAGTTATGAATCCCACAAGGAAAGACTGGTCATTGAAGTTGGATGATGCAGTATGGGCTTATAGGACGGCATATAAGACGCCGTTGGGTATGTCACCTTTTCAGCTCGTGTATGGAAAAGCCTGCCACCTTCCTATGGAGCTAGAGCATAAAGCATATTGGGCAATTCGAAAGCTAAATTTTGATTTGAAAGCTGTTGGGGAGAAACGCCTACACCAACTCAATGAGTTGGATGAATTCAGAATACATGTATACGAGAATTCGAAGCTGTATAAGGAGAAAGTGAAGAAATGACATGACCAAAAAATCATTGAGAGAGCATTTGAACCGGGATAAAGGGTTTTGCTTTATAACTCCAGACTTAAACTTTTTTCCGGGAAGCTAAAATCGAGGTGGTCAGGACAATTTACAGTGAAAACTGTTTTTTCGCATGGTGCAATTGAAGTATTCGATACATTGCTAGACAAGCCTTTTAAGGTGAACGGACAGCGCTTGAAGCATTACTTTGGTGGTGAGGCAGACAGACAGAAAGTTGCCTCAATTCTTTCTTCGACATAAGCATCAAAGACAGTCAAGCTAATTGACTATAACTTAGCGCTTGATGGGAGACAACCCATTATCTCTACCTCTATTTTCTTTTTATTTATTCAGTAGTGTATTTAGCTAGTTCATCTTTATTTCATCCATAATAGAGGGCTATGTAGCATAAGTGAGTGTGTAATAGAGTCTACATGGGATAGTGTTTTAGTATTGTATAGAATCTACTTGTTCAGTTATGCTTATTCTAGAATTCACACATTGATACGGGTAAATGGTGTGCTGCAGGAATCTTCAAGTGAAATCTCACTGTGTAATCAGTTTGGGAGTAAACTTCGGTGATCGGGAGGAGCGGTCGCTGCGGCTACATAATGATTGCATACCAAAACAAAAGACGCGCCTTGCTGCTACACATCTCGAGACCAATAATGCCACTCAAGCATGGCACTGAAAACTATTGCAAGCAAGGTTGCATAATGCATGTATGATGGCGAGATGTGGAATTTTTTTAAAAAGTTTAAAAACCGAGTCATGGTTTAATTGGGTCTCTCAGCTGATATAATAGAAGCGTATTCTTCTGTTCTCCCATAATCATAAGACTTCTCAGCTCTTATAAAGTTCATACCCACAAATCTCTCCCCTAGAATAAATCTAGGGTTCTGCTTGGGTTGTGTAGTAGTAAGTTTGGGGGTACGCTCATCAAGAAATTCATCTGCACTCTCTCTATCATCCGTACATGGGTCCAAAAAGAGCACGCTCAATCGCCATCTCTTCTTCATCAGCATCTTCCTCCGATAACCAAGAAGAGGATGTCCTGGACGAGAGTAAATTTATCAGTTTGGAGGCCTAGCAGGACTATTATCGGAGTGTGGCCAAATCTTTTGTGAAGGAATGGGGACTTCTACCTGAGAAGCAGGATGGCTAACTCTGGTATATGATATAAGAAAGAGGCTGGATTGGCTTGACTACATCTCCTATGCCTATCCCCATGGGGATTGTTTGAGAATTTTATGCGAATGCTAAGGAGATGATAATAGCAGGAATAAATCTGGTTCGAGAAGAGCAGGTGGATTTTCGACCTCCAGCGATTAGAGTAGTTTTCAACATATATGACGCACTACCCACCGGGTCTACCAATTGGATAGACGGTGCATATTTAGAAACGGATCTAGCAGTAGTGATTACTGAATTGTGTATTTCGGGCACCAAATGGAAGTATAAGGCAGGGACAACTGAGCCAAAATCTTTTCCATTGTCCGCCTTGAATCGATATGCCCAAGCATGGAACCTGTTTATCTGTGCCAAGCTAGTTCCGTCAGCTCACCACAATGCAATAACCACTGAGCGTCCTCTTATTTTGTGGCGCATCATCAAAGGCAAGTACATTGATGTAGGCCATTTAATTCATCAAAACATTCTATGTTATATGCGAGGGAACAAAACTGGGACTATTCCGCATGCATCTGTGGTAGCCATGCTCTGTACCCAACAAGAAGTCCAATGGAATAATGAGCAGCTGCAGCACCCAAACCACGCCATCACTCATGCTACTATTTCCAAGTTCAAGGATTGGACGGGTGGTGTACCACACCCACGCGAACTAGGATTTATCATTCAGCCTACTTTTCTAAAGCCACCACAGCAGCCCCCTCAGACAGATGAGGCAGGCCTGTCCATGCAAGCACATGCCACCCATGGTGATCGCTAGCTCCGAAGGTTGGAGCAAAAAGTCGATGCCATGTACGATAATCTAGGCACGTTTGCGACGGGACTCACGAGGGCCTTGGCCGATGCTTTTGCGCAGCAAGGAACGACGCTAGTGTGGCCTCAGTTTGGGACATGAGTGCCATATCCACCACCAGATTCACCACCCGAGGAGGGTGGTACCACTGATCATTAGGGGAGTTTTTTTGTTACCCTTTACCTTCGTTCAATGGGGCATTGAATATTATAAGTTTGGGGTATTGGGGTAGTAGTGTAGTTGTATGTAGTTGAGCATGATTAATTTAATTCTTTAGTTTTTGCATGATTAGTTTAATTTTGTAGTTTTTGCATGTTTAGTTTAAACTTTTGCATATATAGTTGCATGTTCATGTTTAGTTTGCATATCTCACAGTTCTTGCCGTATAGAAATTTTTGTCTAGCCGATGATGATAGTGAATTTTTAAATGATTTTTGAGTATTTTGGATAATATGAGCTGAGATATAATGTTTTACACAATGCAATTCATAATGATGTTTAAATGCTTTCGGTTCGCACGAATGTGTTCACAATCACTTGTAGGTATAAGAAGGATGCGTTGCATTGCTCTATAGAAAATGTAGTTTTAAAAAGGGAAATATGTGGAAAGTGAACTTAGACGGCTTATAACATTGATTTTTAAACTTTGGGAAAACATGGGTATCTATGTATAAAATAAAAGTAGTAATAACATGGCTAGTCTTATTTCGGGGCCCTGGCTACTTGAATAAGTACGCCCGAGGGGATTGTCTCTACACCTAGCACCCTAAGGTCTTTCATGGTCTGGGAGTCGTTGGTTGAAAGCTCGCTAAGGGGTAGCAGTGTTGCCTAATGGAGTAAGACATTGCACAGTCATGTGGAAAAAAAAGAAAAAGAAAAAGAAAATAAAAATAGCAATAAACACCGCGGGAAAGTGCAAAAATCGTCCTCGTGAGTAAAAATAAAGCAGTTAAGCCCATTGTTGAACCTCAGTTTGTTTTGATATGTTGGAATAGTCTTTGTTGTATATGTATACATGAATCTTGATTTAAACTATAATTTTCTGTTTTGAGCAATATAGCATGAGTATTCTTTGCTTAAATCAAGTTTTGGTGAATATAACACACACACACACACAACATATCTATAACATTTTTGAATTATCTAAGTGTATGACATTATGCCTACAATTTGGTTTGAATCTATATTCTGAATCTAGAAAATTTCGCTGAGGCAATTTGGACTGAATTTTTGTGATAGCTGGACAATGTGATATTAATTGCATCATAATTTAGTTGCATAGTAATATAGCTGCATTTTTATTGTTCATTAGTATGCATTGCTTGAGGGCAAGCAACAGTTCAAGTTTGGGGGTATTTGATAAGTGGGTTTTATACCTACTTATTGAGTACCAATTCACGCGAACTATGCCCATCTCAAGTACATTTTAGTGTGTTTTAGTTGCATTTCATGTTAATTTGCATTGCATATACTTAAAACTCCTTTTGGTGAAAAAGTGCAGGATACGACCTAATTTGGTGGAATTAGAGGGCATGAGGCGAACAGACTATGAGGCGAGGAACAAGCTGTGGATGCGTGGCATGAGGATAAAGTGGAGCAGGAGGCTAAGCAGGGATGAACAAAGGAATGAAAGCGTGAGAGCAGATCGATTCTGATGAGAGAACCAGGAATCATAGTCTGCGAAGTCATGGCAAGCTTGGGAGCGCATGGAAGGACAAGCTTGAGCATGCGTGCCGCCTGCGCAGGATTTACTGGAGGAGGCGTGGGATTGGCAGTGGCGATCTTGACTAATTTCTTTGTTATTTATTTTAATTTCAATTTTTTAAGGGTTGTAATTGGTTTTTAAAACGATATCTGACTGGTGTCAGAGAGAATATAGAGATTTATTCATTTTTACGTATTTTTCATCTTGGAACTAGGGTTTACACTGGGAGAGAGATTCCAACATAGAAGGAGGCCTAAACTCTACTCTTCTATTCCTTATTGGGATTTTCTACCAGTGTGGATATTTTATTAGTATTTTGCTGGATTTATATGAGGAGTTGAACATTAATAGTGGATGATATTCAGCAATTGGGTTTGATTGTTTCTATCTTTCATCTTTCAATTGTTTGCTTATTAGCCATGTTTAGATTTGATCCCATAATGGTTTTTGGTTCAGTCATGAACTAAACTCCATTATGGGATTCTAACGGATTTTAATATGTAGTTGGATTGCATGCTTGAATGCTTGATTGTTTTACATATCATTTGGGATTTCTATCATGATTGTTTTGAATGTATGAATGCTTGATCACCATTCGTTTCAGTATTTGTATGGAATTGACAATGAACATGCAAGTATGGATTGTAATCATGATAACATGCGTATATATGGGGTTTGTTTTTATATGGCTTGTGTATTTAAGTGAACGGATAGACATATCTTTGTTTCACCGTATGAGTTAGAATAAGGGTTTGTACTTAAATTCAATATGGTTGCAATTTCACATAGACATATAGTGATTTTGGTTATATTGATGATTACATAGAGTCTATCGCTTGTGAATGCTGTGTAAGTAGATCATAGTGCATTGAAAAATGGCTATGACTCTTTTAGTGCTCTTAGCTACTTTCCTATGATATGTGAACAAGTCTTGCATGATAGTGGTGATTAAATGAAATATTAAATGAAGTTAGGATCCCATTACTTTCAGATTTGATTTATTACATCTTATTTAGTGTTTTAGTTGTTATTTGCGATTAGAGTAACAAACCAATCATATTCATTAGTTTGAGCATATAAATATAGTGATTTAGTCGATGCATAGTAATTTTAATTAAACAACTTTCCTTGTGGGATCGATACTTTACTTGCTCTGTATTACTTGTTGACGCATGTATGCTTGCATGAGTTAGAGCTCTTTTGTTTGAACTAAAAAAGAGGCAACATCCTACTAAGTGGAAAAGTTTGGTAGTAGTCATATCCATTGAGACTGATGGGGCTAACCAATCACTCACAATGCCAACTATTCAACTCAGGGGAAGCAACAATCCTTTGAAAGTGGCCGCTCCCGAGCCAATCAACTTACCATGCAGAGCACAATATCCTATTGTTAGCTTGCGCAAAGTTCCGTGGAATTATGGAGAAGGTGAAGGATCCACCTCACATACAACTACTACAGTGTCGAAGGAAAATCCACTATATCTTCCCCAATGGGTGATGAAGCATACCATTAAATCAAAGGGGAAAACATCCATGGAGAAGATTAAAAAATTCCTCCGCACTATGGGTCATAATGAAGCCAAGGTGGTTTTAAGCTTAAAAGAAGCTCCACAACAAATATCAATTTTGGACTTGGTCCTAATCGCACGAGGATCATAGGACGATCTTCTGTGAAGGTTTTAGAAGAAGCTCATCTCACCGACATCGCTTGATACGGAAAAATTTCAACACTTGGTTGATCACATTTTCAACAGCAATGTGATATCCTTCACCGATGATGACATACCACCCGAAGGGACCAGTCATTGCAAGCCATTGCACATTGCGGTCTTGTCCTCCAGATACATGCTAGCTGGAGTCTTGATAGATGGAGGCTCATCTCTAAATATCTGTCCATACGCTACCTTGATGAAGATGAATATCAATCTCAACCGAATCCGGAGTAGCCATACAGTCATCAAAGCTTTTGATGGAGCCCGCTGAAATTCGGTCGGAGTAATTGAATTGCCAATTGAAATTGGTCCCCACACATTCTGTGTATCTTTCCACATACTCAAGATAGATTCGGGATACAACCTGCTCTTGGGACGACCATGGATTCATATGGCTGGGGCAGTCCCCTCCACCCTTCATCAACAGTTGAAATACATTATCAACAATAGCCTAGTCACGGTCAACGCTAAACCAAAGTGTCCTCAACACGGGGACATGCTATTCATCAATGCCAATGCAGATGTTGAACCGATTAGTTTTCATGCCTTGGAAGTAAGCAATACCCAATACCATGCTATTGGAACGCCATTTCCTGAACCTAAGATTTCTTTCGAGGTAATGTCGGCTACTCAAGAAATGATGTCATTGGGTCATCAGCCGGGACAAGGGCTGGGTAAAGATCGCCAGGGTATCAAGTACCCAATTCAATTAACAGCAAACCGAATATTTGGACTAGGCTATTTCGCCGATTCTAGTCATAGGAATCCTCATAAGCATCCAGATTCCTTCAGCTTCAAACGCGCGACGTTTATCTTCGCCTTCAAACTCTGAGTCCGCACAACCTCCTATAAAGGTGCCAGCCAATATCATGGCCATGTTATTTCCCAAGCCGGTACCGGTGAAGGAGAAAGAAGTCTTTGTTCCAGATCCCGCAATAGAAGAGGAGGAACGAAGAATCAAGCAAGACGTCATCCGAATGATGTCGGGCATACGCTTCATCATTCATGATGAACATATAAACAGATATACCCCAGCCGATGATTGCCTAGACGTAATGGCCATCATTTAGGAGAAGGAGGACGATGACAGCCCCTCCATCACTGCAGTCCACCTGGACTTTGCCTTTGCCAATTGGAACAACACTCCTTGCATTGGCCGACAAGGGTAAAATGGGCAGAAACTCTTTCTGCCCTGTAGATATCATAACTTCTTACTTTTTTGTATAGTATTAGCAGTTTATTTTTCCAGTATATTCTAACATTGTGTATGATCAAAATGTTTCATATATACTAAGTGAAAACATATTTTGTTTCAAGACACAATTTAGATGTGCTCAGATTACTTACGACATTTGCCTTTTCTCCACAAGGATTGTACCTTTGATGTAGAGATGAATTCAGCCTTGATGGAAGTACATGAGGACATTGAGGTGCCTCCAAAAATTCAAGAATGGATCAAAGAAAAACCTACACCCAACCTTAACCAAACCACTTCCTTCAATCTCGAAACCTTAGAAAGCCCTAATTAAGTTAATCCAGATTGGTTCAGACCTTACCCCGAACCAGCAGAATGACATGGTTACGCTACTAACCCAATTCCAGGATGTGTTTGCATGGTCTCACAAAGACATGGTGGGTTTGTCCACTGACATTGTCCTTCATCGCCTTCCCATTAAAGAGGTATTTAAGCCAGTCAAGCAAAAGCTCAGGCGATTGAAACCTGAGTGGAGTTTGAAGGTGAAAGATGAAATTGTGAAACAGTTTCAAGCTGGCATTATCATGGTGTCCACATATCCTGAGTGGATATCCAACATTGTTCCCGTGCCTAAACCCGGGGGGAAGGTGCGAGTCTGCGTGGATTATCGGGACTTAAACAAAGCTTGCCTTAAAGATAGCTTTCCCATGCCATTTATCCACATTCTCATTAACAATGCTCAATACTACATGTACTCCTTTGTTGATTTCTTTGCGGGGTACCATCAAATCATGGTTGTTGAGGAAGATCGTGAGAAAATTGCTTTCATCATGCCTTGGGGAACTTTTTGCTATAGGCGGTTGTCATTCGGCCTCATCAATGCCAGAGCCACATATCAACGAACTATGATGGCTCTCTTCCACGACTTAATGCACAAAGAGATAGAGATCTATGTGGATGGCATCATTTTCAAGTCCCGAAAGGAAGATGACCACTTAGACCATCTCAGAAAACTTTTCAACAGGTTGTGTAAGTACAACTTGAAGTTGAATCTAGCCAAGTGCGCCTTTGGCGTTAAATCAGGCAAGTTGCTAGGATTTCTAGTCAGCCACAAAGGGATTGAGCTGGATCTTCCAAAAATCCTGGCCATCATGAAAATTCCCATTCCTCAGACAGAAAAGGAAATACTGGGATTTTTGGGAAGAATCAACTTCATTAGCAGGTTTATTTCTCAACTCACATCAACCTGTGAACCAATCTTCAAGCTATTAAGGAAGAACTCATCCATGAAATGGAATGATGAGTGCCAGAATGCCTTACTCATAATTAAAGAACAACTAGTCAAAGCTCCCATTTTGGTACCACCCAGGGATGATGTTCCCCTGTTTATGTACCTGTCCATAAGTGACAATGCCATGGGCTGCATACTGGGACAGAAAGACAATAGAGGCTAAGAACGAGTTATCTATTACCTCAGTAAAAGATTCAGCATCAGTGAACACAAGTACACTCTGATCGAAAAGACATGTTTTACTTTAGCATGGGCTTCCATGAGGTTACAACATTACCTCCATGGTCACACAACCCATCTCATATCCCGCGTGGATCCTCTCAAGTAAGTGTTCAATAAACCCATGTTAAATTGCCGGCTGTCCAGATGGCAGTTGATCCTACAACAATTTGACATCGTATATGTGACTCAAAAGTCCATCAAAGGTCAAGGAATTGCGGATCAACTGGCCGCCGCACCCTCAATAGATTTCAAACCCTTGGAAACATATTTTCTTGATGAAGAGGTAATGATAGTTCAGCCACACCATCAGTACGATACACGCCAAGCATGAAAGATGTATTTCGATGGAGCTGTTAATATGGAAGGTGCTGGAGCTGGAGCAGTTCTAGTATCTGATACGGGGGAGCAGTATCCCATCACCATCAAATTGCAGTTTGTCAGCACCAATAACACAACTGAGTATGAAGGCTGTCTCATGGGGCTAAAACTTGCCCATTCAATGGGCATCAGGCAGTTAACTATCTTTGGAGATTTAGATTTGGTAATCAGACAATCCACCAGAATCTATCAAACCAAGGAACTACATTTGCTGCGTTACCATCGGCAAGTTTTACAGATGGTTTTGGAGTTCGAAGAAATCTCCTTTCTACACGTTCCTCGTAATAGGAATGACTTTGCGGATGCGTTAGCAACTTTGGCCTCCTTGATTCACATATCAGACAAGGGACACTTTCCAAGTGTCACAATTTCTCTACACAAGGCCCTAGCCTATGGGAATTATGTTGGAGAAGTATCGGATGAGATACCTCCCATCCAGCATCCTTGGTATCATTATATCAAGGAATATCTACGAGATGGATCTACACTCGCTGAGGCGAGCCCGACTGAGAAAAGGCGGATCCATCGACTTGCTATGAAATTCTACCTGAGTGGAGATGCGCTCTACAAAAGAGATGCCGGACTAGGTCTCCTTAGATGTTTAGATAAAGATCAAGCTCAAAGGATTATGAATGAAATCCATGGTGGAGTCTGTGGCCCCCTTCTTGTCAAGAAAGTCCTCAGGACAGGACATTATTGGCTATCTCTAAAAGCTGATTATAATGACCACGTCAGGAGATGCTATCAGTGCCAGATTCATGGGAATACTATCAACGCCCCTCCACGGGAACTCCACAATATGAGTTTGCCTTGGCCTTTCTCAATGTGGGGAATGGATGTTATCGGGCCCATTGAGCCTAAAGCCAGTAATGGACATCGATTTATCTTCACCATGATCGACTACTTCACCAAGTGGGTAGAAGTAGCCTCCTTCCCCAGGGTTACCAAAGAAGTCATCATTGCTTTCATCAGAAATAATGTCATTTGTCGATATGGACAACCAGAGGTGATTGTGTCAGACAATGCTAAGAACCTCAACAACAAAATGATGGAGGAATTATACAGTAAATTCCACATCAAACATCTTAACTCTGTAACATTCCAGAATTTTTAAATGTAATATTAAATATTTATTGAGTTATATAAATATTTAATGGATGTGACTATCAGTAAATGAATATTTGTTTAATTGATTTAATATTATTTGGAGAATGATTTGTTAAATAAATAATTGATGAATTAAGGAAATGATTATTATATTGATATTTCAATTGAACTGATTAATTATTTGTATTGTGTTATGTGATTAAAGGAGTTATTTAATTAATTGTTATTGGAATTAATTTAAAATAAATATGAAAGCTTGATTAATATAGTGCGACAAATAACTATATTATAAGGAGTTATTAAAATAAATTAAAATAGTTTAATTTAGTTTTTAACAAACAAGGCTTATTATATAAATTCTTTAAATTTAAATGATTTGCCAAACAAGCCTTATGGCTTTTGAGATTTCTAGATAAATAAAATAAATAAAATAAAATCAAATAATAAATATAATATATTTATGTTATATACGTTTATCCTCATAACTAATGTTACTTATTATGCGTATTAAGCCTATGGCAGTTTCTTTTGTTTACGCTTATTAGTCAGTCAGTTTTTGCACTGAACTTAGTTGCTATCCTAGAGAGCTTCACATAAAATTGAGAGAAGGGTTGAGAGAGAATTTGAGAGAAGATTAGGATTTTCAAGCAATTCTAGTGGGTTAGCAAGAATTAGAAGCTAATTGAAGGTATGTTCTACAAACTTGGATATTATTTATGTTATGAGTATTACGACAAAACTTTTACATAATCTGTGAAATTCAATTTATTGAATTATTGCTTTACAATGGATTACTTGTGGTTAAACATGTTCATGATGATAGAGATTATGTTTAAACAATAATTGTATGCTAAATTTCGGTTTGACAGTAGGAATTTTGACAGTATATGGAAATTTCATATGTTCATGAAAAGCATCAATTCTAGTGGCTAAATTGTATGTTAAATTATAAATTGAAGCTTGTAAATGTTAGTTCAATGAGATATGAGTATAACATAATTTGAATGAGGTGATTTGGACAAGAATTGAAATCACAGTGTTCAATTTTGTGAAGGAACTCGAAAATAGAGTTTTTGTTTGAAAACTTGAATTTGGAGAAATTAAAATAGTTTTAGTTAGTGTTAAATTGTGCTAATTGGTTGTAAATGTGAGCAATCATGTTTATGATATTGTTATATTTATTCTACGTGTTAATATTACTGTCTATTGGGTGAAATTTTTGTTTGTTGGGCTAAAGTCGGCTACTATTCATAGCCTTCTCTGCGTCTGTCTGAACACTGCCAAGAAATTGCTACTAATGCTAAGGCAAAAAAAGCAGCGTGGTGAGCCAGGTCCTAAGCCTTTGTATGACGCAATTGCATATTTACCCGGTTTGAGATTCTAACTTCTACTATTTCAATAGACTTGGGAAAGTGTCATAACATGATCTGAAATTGTGTTAGCATGTTAAATGTGTAATGTTAAGGTTAACATAACATAGTGAGTTGTGGATAGTACGATCAAAGTTGCAGAAGTGATTAGTAAATCGAAAACGCGTTATGTGGTAATTAGTATACATAATGAAAGTTAGACAAGTGTTGTAAAGTAAAACACTTAGAGTTTTTGAAATGTGAATGGTAATGAACATGTTATGATATGTTAGCATGTCTAATAGATATTGTGGTTCTAAACCTATGTGTAGGTGAACGTGAGTTTGATATTATAGCTTACGCTCGAGGCAAGTCTTCTAACTCCATACTTTCATTGAGTTAGTTTGTTATGTTGATGCAAGTTTTCTAACTCTACACTTTCGTTGAGTTAGTTCATTTATTATTACTTCATGCTTTTGATTGAGCAAGCTTTTTATATTAAATGTTATTGAATAAGTAAATTTTTTCCAAAATTCATTTGAGCAAACTCTATCTCTAGTATTATTGGAAATTCTCAATTGATTGATTCATTCTAACTTGTTTACAGTTAAGCAAGTTTCTTAAAGTTCAGAAATTTCATTTCTAATGTTATAAAACTTGAACCTTAGCTTATTTTACTGTTCAAGCAAAGGTTAACCATTTTATTCATTCTATTGAATACTTATGCTCTATAGTTATTTCAAGCATGAGATAGATATATAGAATCAGTTTATTTATGATTCTCAAATGTTCTAAGTTATATTGTTATTAAACAACTGTTGTATTATTCAAGCATTGTTGATTCAACTAGTTCCCTAGTTGATGATTATTAAACTTTAATTACCCTTGAAAGCTTATCCAAACCAAAATTTCTTTGGTGCGGACTTGTACTCTAAATACTGAGATAAACAACCATATGGTTAGGGGTTTACGCTTAGCGTTGAAATAGTTGTGCACAATACATTGTACGAAGGATTGATCCCCCTAAGTACGTGGAGTCCTTATAGTCATATGACTGTTAAAGTTAAAGTTGAAAGATTACTTATAACTGTGGACATGGTTCATGGTCATTTGACCCTCAGTAGTTTATTTAAGAATGTTAATAGAACAAATCATTCAGTTCTATTGATCCTATGAGTTGGCAAATGTTGAAATGTTAATAGAACATATCATTCAGTTCTATTGAGCCTATGAGTTGGCAAGTATTGAAATGTTAATAGAACATATTATTCAGTTCTATTGAGCCTATTATTTGGCAAATGTTGTAAATATATTTATTCTCATCTCAACTGAGCTTTGTTTGCTCACTATTGCATATTTATACTGAAAGTAGTATGCACACAAGCCAATCATGTTTGATGATAAAACATATACTTTGTAACAATCTTATTCATTTATTAATAAAAAGTATTAATTTATTAAAGGCTTTTAATTATCTACATGATGCTGTTTTATAATATGTGATAAACCCATAGTTTTAAGAAATTCTTTTAGAATAATGATGATGATCATTCTAATGAGATCTAAATTCTTAGAAAGCTTAAAACTAAAATAGTTCCCAATCGTTGGATTACTAAATTGGGGATTAGTGAATCAAGATAGATTGGTACATACGTTGCTTGCTCATTGGATGAGGATGATTAATCTCATGATCATTTGTGTGGGGACACTAAAGCAAGTATGTAGGTGCTTATTAGAGAATAAGTTCACTGAACGTGGCTCGCTAAGGAATACCTAATGGAGTTTTACTTGCCTGTCAATAGGAATTCCTATAGTGATAGTAGTACAAGTGATCCTTGGACTTGTGATCATCATAGTATCTTGTGTATGATGAGTTATACTTTGACTTATTCTTTAAGACCCTTAGGGTATATCAAAGGGTATGCTTGGGTATAATAAGTTGTATATGGAGATAATGTATGATTAATAAAGAATCTACCACTTCTAGTAAAAGAAGAGAAATGTCCTATGTGATTCGATAAATGACAACCCAAAGAGTCCTTGGTAAAGGCGTAATGAAATTAGAAATGAGTTTCTAATTTGCATTATTTGAGTTGTGCATTTAAGAGTCGAAATACATATAAATAAATAAAATAAGACTTGACAAAGAATTCCATGTCTTATATTTAATTGGGACATTGTATGGTGGAAGGATTGAATTATGCAGAACTATTTACTCAAAGGTTCTTTTATGATTAATGTTGAAATCTATATTATCTCGGAAAGTCGTTGATCGCTAGGAGGCTTATCCCTATGTAGAATAAATATTATTTATTTAAATAAATTATTAGTTTAATTTATTTATTTAAATAAGATTAGAATTATTCTAATTGATTTATTCACAACCTAGGTTTAATATGGAGAACCTAAAGGGTCACACCATAAAAGGAAGAATAATTATTTAAGAAGTTAATGACATAATCTTAATAATAAGTTAAGTATATTTAATTTAATCTATGGTGATAGAATAAATTAAATAGATTAATATTTATTATTTAATATTTTAGAAATATTAAATATAAATTAATAAGAGGAGTCTTATTATTATTATTACTATTATTATTATTTAATTCCTAAAGGAGTTTGGGAATTAATTAATCAAAGTACTCTCATTTATTCCTAACAAGATTAGGAGGCTAATTAACTAAAAGTTTAATTAATTATCCCTAATAAGATTAGGGAACTTAATTAATTAAAAGAATTTAATTAATTAAAATAAAATCCAATTCCTTAATTGTTAAGGAGGGTTGCCCACATCTATAAATAAGAGGAGTCTTATTATGGGTGGAGGAGTTGTTGACTTTAACAACATACGTTATTCCAATTGTTGGAGAGTACACTCCTTTTCTATGAGTGATAGAAAAACTAGAGTTTTGCTAAATACCCATCTTTTTGATTCCTTCTTCTTCCTTGGTTGATCACCTCTAGAGGCCAAACACTTGGGTGGCTAACATTGATCAAAGAAAGGAACCAAACACGGTGAATTCAAGTTGAACGCGAAAAGGATTGGAGGTGAACTTGTACCTGAGGAAGCTCGAATCTTCAAGGGTATGTTTCTTATTCTTTATCTTTTCGTTTAATTAATAATTATGCATAAATGATGATCCGGATATATGGTTTGTAAAATTTTTAAACTCTATTTTTACACGTTTCCGCTTATTTATGCAATTTGATTGAGCTCATGAATATTACAAACCTAACAGTGGTATCAGAGCCAAACCTTTATGCGAATTATTAATTGTTTTAATTTAATATGTATATTGATATGTGTTTAGAACAATTTAATTGGGCATAATTTTATCAGATAAAATTTTTGCAACTTAGAAAGTCTGCACTTGCTTTTGAAATTCCGTGGCCATGTCAGGTGGATAATTGGTTCTTCTAGGATTCCTTGTTAACTTGGTATCATATATAGATTATATATTATACATTAAGTAAAAAGTTTACTTTGCTGGAAACCTTGATTCACGTGATGTAATTTGTCAGGAATTTTTTCATTTGACAACATATGATCACGTGGCCATGTAAAGGAAATTCATGCTTCCTTTTGTAAAAGTTACAAGATATTTCGTTATTATATATATATATATAATATATATATATATTACCGTAATTCATATTATTTATATATATAATGTTAATTATGATCTAATGTAAAAGTTACAGGATCTTTAGTTATTATATATATAATATATATAAATTACCGTAATTCATATTATTTATATATATATAATGTATATTTTAAATATTTTATAATTAAAATAAAAGTTTATTTTTAATCTTAAAATAAAAGGTTTATTTTAATATTAAAATAAAAAGGTTTATTTTAATTTTAAAATTAGAATTTCATGCTAACTAATTAGAGTTAGAATTGAATTCCATGATAACTAATTGGAGTTAAAATTGGATTCTACGTTTCCTTAAATAAAAGAGTTTATTTAGATATGAAATATGATTTCATATTATTCAAAATAAAAGAGTTTATTTGTGAATAGGAAAAAGAATCAGTCTTTCCTTAAATAAAGGAGTTTATTTAGATATGAAATATGATTTCATATTACTCAAAATAAAGGAGTTTATTTGTGAATAGGAAAGAGAATACGTGTTTCCTTTAATAA